>JAJLVE010000005.1:600000-839657 GCA_030570235.1 Meyerozyma smithsonii | reverse complement strand
CTGCTTGCGGGGAGAAGCGAAGAAGCCAGCCGAGGCACCAGAGACCCCACAAAATATTGGCACAGCTGGGTCCGATGAATCGACACTTATAGGAACATCGGAATTGTTGGTTGACGTTCTTAAACCAACCCTGATCTTCACTGAGATTTCCAGTGAAATCACAAATCCTCTTTGTGGAGCCACAATCCCAGAGGAACCCAAAGAGGAACCCAAAGAGGAACCCAAAGAGGAACCCAAAGAGGAGCCAAAAGAGGATCCAAAAAAGGAGCCAAAGCGCTCCTACCGGAGGAAGAAGGCTAGCGGGAAGAAGAAGTCCCCCGCAGCCAAGGAAGTGGGAGATCCAACCAACTTATGGGGAGAGTTGGAACAGTTGGTGGGCGCGAAGGCTGGCGAGGACTCCAGAACAGTGGAATCCATTTCCCAGAACGCGCGGGACTTCCTAGGGAGGTTAGGGGCCCGGCTAGCGGAGCTAGAGGTGAAGGATGCCGCCATCTTCACTCTAGCTGGCTTGCAGCGGGAGGAAGTGGGCGAGACTGGGCAGAAGGCCAAGGTCTCGAAGAGGGAGAACATCCGTAGGACGGAAAGGGCTCCAGAATACAGGGCTAGGCCCCTGGTAAATAGACTCAACCAGCCCCGCAAGTAGGGCAGGCAAGTTAATATAAAACGAAAAGCATAAAGCAAAAGTATCAATTGCGCAGGCACCAGCCTCAAGCGTCTGGAGTTTGATATCATACAATCCCGTCTATTACAGTATAACTTCGGAAATTGAAAGACGGCGATTCAGGGAGTGAAACACTGCTATCCGCTGGCATACCTTCAGCAATATGTTGAAGTTTGGGAAACATCATGGCAGCAAATGGTATATGCAATACTCGATTACCTAAGATCTGGAGAACTGTGGAGTTTCCTAATCCACTGAGCATATTTCCAATACCCTAATGTTTCCAAAATAGGGTTTTCTAACAAAGTAATTGTTGAGCTAAGCTCTGAGCAGTTCCCATACCACTGACGACTCAAGTCGGATGGTCGTTAAAGAATTGTTGGTTTCCTGACATAGTATACTGTTCTTATTCTAAATAACTACACTGCTCAGTCTTTAAGGGCACCAACATAGCCCTTTTATAGACTTCTGATGATTATATAATCCGGCAACCCGGGATTCTATCCGGTTATACAGTTATTGAGCCACCCGGCTCTCACCCGAGGCTTTTTCAAGAAAAACCAATGTGATACGTTTGGGTATTAGGGGATCATGTACTGCATATACCAATTTGCAGCCATTCAGATTCTCACACTTCAACATTCAACCTGTGTCCTTAACAACCGTATCAGAGGATTCTAGAGCACTATAAAAGAATGCGCAACATTCTTAGTCCTCCTGGGCCCTTTTCAACCATATTGAAGAATCCTAGAGGACTACAAGAGAATGCGCATCGTTCTATGTCCTTTTCAACCATATTGAAGCATCCTAGAGCTCTATAAAAGAATGCGCAACATTCTTAGTCCTCCTGGGACCTTATCGGAGCATTCTAGAGCACTATAAAAGAATGCGCGTCATTCTTAGTCCATATATGAGGAAAACCATACGTTCCCCCTTGTTAAGATGATCTGTATCAAGATCTGAGTTATCATTGTGACTGGCAATTTCCAGTTCACTATCTGTGTGTCGGTAGTCATACAGATATTTCGTGGCATTCTTGAATTCTGGTTGTTCTGCGACTTCCACCTTTGCACTTTTCTTTACTTTTCTTAATGAACTATCGTTTTTCTTTAGCGGTGCCTTAATCAAGAGATTCATTGGGTCATCCTTCACGTCTAGTCTTTGTTTAGCAAGAGTCAGTGATATGTCCTCTATCGCTAGTTGTCGTCCTTTCACAGGGAGCCTTGGTTTGTCCTCAATTGCTAATGGCTTTTCTCTAGCTAGGATCTGTATTTGGTCCCTTCTCGCTAGTGGGACTTTTCTTTGGGCAGTTGCTGGTCCTCCCCCAATCTTCCAAGGTACATCTATCGGTATCATCCAACTTGTGGGTTCAACCGCAGCTGGTGATGTTTCATCTGACTTAAGTTCCAGTATGCCAGGTATAGTTGGACTATCTTTACCCTTAATCGTCAATGGTACTGTTGACTGTGGTAAGATGCGCCTTGGTTCACTTACATCTAGGGACTCTTCATCCGAGCTGGGAGTTATTACAGTTGGTATGTTTGCCTCCTGACGATAGCGTCTATGATGTTCTTCATTTCTGCCTCTGGGCATATGAATCTGCTGAAGCAAGATGATATCTCCCCCTGCCTCAGAGACATCTGGATGACTAGGAAGAATAAAGAAGGATGTCGGTGAAGCGGATATTTCGTCGTCAACCGACTGGTCATCACCCATGTCACTTCGGGATAACTTTCTACGCAGAACGATGTTGCCTGACCCGCGTGCGAGAGTAGGTTCCAGCACTAGTGGTAAGAGTGCAAAAAAACGCTCATTGTTACCATTCTGGTGGGAGTTGTACGGTACGTCTGGTGTTGGATACACTTCTCAGGAAAGAAATCAAAAATAAAACTAAGGGACCATTCACAAATTCACCACCATTATCAGTCAGTATTAATTGCTCAGGGGACGCACCTCATGAGCTAAAAAGTCTCGGTGAGTCTATCAAAGTCCATGATCAGAGCAACTTCGTGCCTATGACCCTCTGAAAACACCGAGCAACAGTTGGTAAACTCATCAACCTATAACAGCAAAATAATGGGTTCCACGACTGGCATCCTTCATACTAAGGATCCATATAAATTTGCGTGGAGTAGTTGAAGAGGGGCCTTCACAACTGTGACATCTAACGCCTTAGAAAAGTGCTGTGCCTATTTGTAATACATGCATCAAGTTCATCCAACGACAAGGATATGTCGGCCAGATTTATTGTTTCGTCATGGTATCTCGCCGCTTTCTTGTACTCTACATGATAGTCACTAATGTCTTGAAAAGTTAGGAGAGGTGACTCCTTATCATCTTTGTACAGAAGGTGACTTTGAAATTTCTGGCAAAAGTGAGAATTATTGCACAGCGCAAGAACGAAGTACGGAAGGAGATCTGCTTGTGTTACTTGCTTTTCTTCGGATACTCGCTTAACGAAACGCTCAAATTCTGACACACGCCGTAACCATTGCCATGGATAGGATGTCGATCGCGTCATGTCTTCGAGGTAGATGCAAAACGTGCGCAACACATCAAGGTTTGTCAATGAGCCAAATCTGACTTGAATAGCCCAATACATGGCATGTCCCGACTGCAAGCGGGAAAAATCTTGCATTATCTGTTTGTTCACCGTTTGATTGATCAATTCTTTGAGTAGAGCATCCCAGATCAACGATTTTGGCGCTTCAGAATTTTGAACATACTGTCCAAAGTCTGGGCTCACTGTCGTTGCAACTCCAAGGATATCCTCCAGCCATGATTGAAAATCTCCAAGGTGAGTAAAAGTTTCAATCAGTGTAAAGAATGAGCACACATCCTTAATTAGTGACGTGTTCATAACGGTTGACTGAGATACTGATATTGTATAGTGCTTTTAAATAAGGAAACTTTTCAACTTGTAAGATCAATCACTCAGTCCTTTTATTGCTCAATATCCAGAATAAAAAATCCTACAACTTGGGAGATAACCGACATCGCATCCCGAAAAGTTAAACCTTCAGGAAATTTGAGTCCGCTTTAGGTAAAAATGCATCTCATATTTCCAGCCATGAAGATTTGCATGAGAATCGTCATGGCTGCAAATCATGATTACTTAAAGGTAGACAAGTGAAGAATATGAATCTTCAAGGCAAGAATCATGATTACTTAAAGTGGACCCTTAAGGTTAAAATAAGAAGCGCTACTGATTGTTTTATTACACGAGTAGTTCTTCTAGTCCCAAATATATCCAAATGTAGTTTTCTCTGTAGTCGACCTCGCCTTTAAATCCAGAGGTTGAATGATAATTATTTCGCGTACCTCGTCTATAAAAGGGCCAGGTAATAGGCCTTGTAAGAGGAGCAGTTTAGTTATTTAGGGAAATATTATACAAGGTAAAGAACCTAGCTATCTAGTAACGTCCATCCTCACGAGAGGATTGTTGAGATGGGAACTTCTTCAATACAGTCTTAACAACTAGTAATGTCCATCCTACCGAGATGATCGGTGAGATAGGAACTGCTCCAATAAGATTTCAGCAAGTTGAACAATCTCTTACTCTGGCTCCCTCTCGGGTTCCAATATTCCTTGCTCGGCAGGTTCCTCATTCTCCAGCCTATGGTGGTCCTCGTCGTAGTCGTTGCGGATTACTTTCTTCCTTGTCAACCCGACACTTCCAAGACTTGCTATGCCTTTTTATTCTTCTTGTTGGAGCTCTTCTGCTGCTTTGAAATATATCTTTTTCTCAACATAGTTCTCAGGGATTTGCAATTCCTAGACCCTTTCTCGTTGTCACCGGTGTCGCTCAAATTACCCTCCAGCTTATTGATATATCCACCTGGTCGTCAAGCACTCGACAAGTACATAATGGTATAGCTTCAGGAAGTGGTTGTCTAAAATCTCTGCTAATATACCTCTTAATGTACCACACTGTCAATTACAACTGCTGTGTTCTTCTTTTGAATTCTACAATTTATCAATAAGTTTAAAATTAATAATGGCAAGTGTGGTACCAAACCCTCTAGAGATAGATTAAGAGTTGAAGATACGCGAAAGGAGTTATATGATATACAAGGTGATGTTGCGGCATTCGTGCTATTAGAAAGACTGGTACTAGGTACGACTAAAAAAAAATTGGCATTCGTAAGTTACAAGTCTTGAATTGCCTTCAGCAACTTAATTGTGATCCTGCTTAATCATAATTGTATATAATCGAAAGATGGTACAACGATGATGTTTATATCAGTGATATCTTTCTACATGCATTTTTCATGGCCATACATGTGGAAACACCTGAAGAAAATTAGCAGATGACGTTTCTGTGGGATTGTATTATAATGTGTTCATTAAGAATATACAGATATCTGCTTGGGTAACCTGTACATGTTTACAACTTTTGCATAGCAGCAACATCGGTAGATTGAACGTGGTCCTCATCCTCCTCAATGAAGGCTTGCAAGTCTTCCAAGGAAACGCTGTCCTCAACAACCAAGTTGATTTGCAACTTCTTGATTCCGAAACCAACTGGAATCCATTGGTGAGCACCCCAAGTCAAACCCTCGGCCTCGTACTTCTTGACGTTAGCCAACATCTCCTCCAAGTCGGTCTCGTCATCCCATGGCTTAACATCCAAGGTAACGATGGACTTAGCGGTTGGCTTTGGTCCCTTGGCAGCCTTCTTAGCGGCGTACTCCTCCAATCTCTTCTGCTTCAACTTCTCGGCCTCCTCGTCGACCTCGTCGTCGTCAGACCCGAACAAGTCAATGTCCTCATCGTCAGCCTCAGCAGCAGCAGCAGCAGCTGGAGCCTTACCAGCAGGCAAGTCCTCGAATTCTTCGGTGAAAGAGGCAATGTGGTTCAACCATCTGGTGAATTGAGGGTATTCCTTTTGGAAAGCCTTGTAGACGGTCACATCAGCTTGAGTGGCGGAAGTGCTAGGTTAGTAAATCATTTAATGCAATAACCATCGGTCACAGAAGCCCTAATGTATAATATTCAGAAACGATTTTAAATCCTCTTTGTCACTCACGCGGTGGGTCTTGAATCCACCTCATAAACACGGACCAAAGATTGCGATCATCACCATATCAATCCCTCATCGAAAGGATTGTTGGCTCGGGCCACGTGGTTGATACAAATTGATACTTACCCATCAACGTAGGACTTGTCAGCCAAGAACTCGTTCAAGGACTTGACAGTTTCGACTTTGCTGAAATCAGAGAAGGACATTTCTGAAGTGTAGATATAGTAGTCTATTTAAATAGCTTGAAAATTTTTCTATGTGAGTGAGATCCACAACAGTCTGAAAATTATGCGGCCTGAAATGTACGGACGAGGATGATCTGTGCGGGTAAGTTACGTTATTGATGTTGTATATTGCAATTACGACAGAGCAAACTTCCAATAATCACCCTCAAATGTAGCATAGCATCTGAATTCATTGCTCAAGCCATTTTTGTGTTCCGGATAGAAGTTTGTAAGCTTGGTATCCGGATAGTTCTTCTTGACAACTGGGGCCATTCGCTCACCTGTGGATGTTATTAAACGGTATTGCAACTGGCCGGACTTAGTCTTCTGTGAGAGGTCCTTGACAAGCATATTCTTGGCTGCAATTGATGATTTCTCTTGGCATTCCTCCTCAAGGAATGGAGGATCGATCAAGATTCTGTGACATTTGTGCATGATATGTGCCGGGAGTTGATTGGGCTCATTGTAGTCATAAAAGACAAACTTGTCGCCGGCAAGAACTTGAAAACGGCGGTCGAATTCGAGACAGTATATGTGCTTTGTAGGTACCTGGTCCGCTGGAAGCTTTTGGATAGCAGCGTAAACTGAAGGAGCAGATGCAATGGCAATAACTGTATCCTCGTCAGCATCTTGCAATAAGGCTTTACCTAAGGTTTCGGCTGTTGAGTCCTCGTACCAGAATTGAGAAAGCTGCCAATCTTCTTTGAAGTCATGGATAGTCATTTTCCTTTCTTGGTCCTCATCCTCTGCCTTCTGTTTTAGTTCATTAAATTTTCTTATGCTGTCTTCCTCCTCCTTCTTAAACTCTTGCAATGCTGCTAATGTCAGAGCAGACAAGGTCAAAGGTTCATCGTCAGAGTCCATTTTCTACTCTAGTGCAATGTTCTCATCGAAAAGCGATTTATAATGTCGTAAAAATGTCGTAGCGCTTTAGATTCAATTGTTTATCTTAATCAGTAGAGAATATGCTGTTTACGTGTCCACCTAGCGAGCTAGTGGCATTCGTTTCTGAAACGCTTGCATTCTCAGGAAGACAGGGGATACTGCTTGATAAACTTTGGAGTGAAGTCTCCGGTAAGCTCGGCCAAACAGAAATTGATACCTTTCAAAAGAGTATAATATGGAAGTGGATGCTTCACTCAGGAAGAGAAAATGCATCACGGAGCTTCATTGTTATGAAAGACGGGGAGCTTGTTACGGCAATCGATTCGTATGAAGAGTTATTATCAAGCCATATTGCTGAATCCGCATACATAGCTTTACCAACAGAGGAAGCCCAATGGCAACATTTAACTAACCAACGGTATTCAAAGAGACTAAAGCTCCAGCTTGGAGAATTTCCCTTCCAGCTTTTATGTGAAATCGCCAGCTATGGAAAAAAGGGTATTTTTGCTTCCGAATTGTCAAAGGCTACAGGGCAGGACCCACGGTCAATGACCCCAAGATTACGAAAATTAGAAGAGGCTGGTCATATCATTAAGAGAAGTGTTTATAATGAATCAGCAAGCCAGCATACCAGCTTATGCATCCACGTCAATTTTGCAGATGCAGAAGTAGAGTCTGCCGCTACAGACTTCGATGATGATTTTGAATCGTCAAGAAATGTCTACAAACTAAAGCAATACATAATGCAGTCCCTCAAAAGTGCTCCAAACAATCTACGTGGATTTAAAGACTTAAAAATGGAGTTGAAACTTAACAAAGACAGATCTTCAGGTAAGTTCTTCAGAGGTATAGTTGAGGCCCTACACAAGAGAGGTTATGCAGAACGAGTTTTGGTGAAGAACTCTGAACAGAATACGCCAATATACTGCATTCGCTACATCAAGGACCTTCCCAAAGATGTTGACGAGATATCAGACTTCGTCGACCTATCGCAAGGTATGAAGGAAGAGAACCAGGACGATGTAGATGATACTATTGATATTTTGCCCCGTATCAATCAATATTTTCCCTTGGCAAATCAAATTATCCTGTTCATCAGGGATGCCGGAGAAGAAGGAGCGACATCTATGCATCTTCTACGTACGTTGGCCGGAACTTCAGACTTCAGACCATTGGTTAAAATATTGGACGTCTTTAGTACGTTCTTCATAACAGACAATCAAAAGAAACTACTCAAGTCGGTACCAGACCCATTCAGCAGAATGTCAATATCCCGAGCTTATGATTTTGAAGGAAAGTACAAATTTTACAGATACTTCATTGAAAATAATCTGCAAGAGAGTGTGATTGAACCTGCTCAAGTGAAGATGCAGTCAAAAAATCTTAAGGCAATGAACAAATCAAACTTTAAGGCTATTGGCCGCGTACCTCCAGGATCTCTCCTGTCAATCAAAAAACGAAAAATTCCGGAAGTGCGGTCGACCAACAAGCGGGCAAAGACGAAACGCCCACCGTCTGAGTTACAGCAAGACGCTCTTCCACAGACTCCAGAAGTTAAATTGCCAGATGCTGTGCCTGTGAAACAAGAGGTGCCTTTCCGCGCGAGTGGTGGAAGTTCATTGAAAGCTTCAAGAAGAAGAGCAGAGCTTCTTAACATTATAAAAGACCTCGGAGGAGTTGCCTACACAACTGCTAATTTATGCCGCCTGCTTGATTCGCGATTGGGAAATACAACCATTACAGATAAGAAAACCTTAGCGAGGGACGTTTCTTCATTAATTGCTGATAATAGTATCTACGTTGAGAATGTTGAATTCACAAGATCCGGCCAGAAAATATCTCGGAAACTACTCGTATTGAAACTGCCTGAGTTTGAACCTTCGCGAGACCAAATTGAACGGATGAAACAAAAGTGTATCGAAGACGTCGGTAATCGTCCATCTTCGCAAGCGAGCCGTCGGGTTATCGATGGAGAGGTGGTTATCAAAGCGGAAAAGGAAGTTGGTCGCCTTACTTCGCTATCCAGCAAATCTAACGTAATTAAACTTGAGGATGAAGAAGGCAAAGATAACAATGGACCCCAGAAAAAGCCACCAAAGACAAAGAAGGTGGGAGGAAAGAACTCTCAAAAGAAAACTGGTAAGCTGAATGCTGCCGCAAAGAATTCTTCTAGAAGTATAAGCGTTCGAAAATTTGATAACGAGGAAGAAAATGTACTATTCAGGGCCGTTGTGATATCTAAAACTTTTCATAGATCGATTGACTTCGGCAAAATTGCTTCACTTTGGGAAAATACAGATGAAAAGACGATTCGACAACGTTGGTCCACACATAGAAAAGCTATTGGTGGGCAAAGCACTGTCAATAGAGGAATTAAAACATTTGAGAATATCGTCATGAATGGTATCGAGAATGAGATAATTGGAAGTGAAGAATTGAGTTCAATAAACCTAAAGTTCTTTCTTGATTTATGGGGTGATTTTGATGTTACCACTACTGCAGTGGCCGAGAAAGAACCATTATACCTAACGCTTAGTGAAAATTCTAAAGCATACAAGGTAGTCGAGTCCTCAGGCACACAATCAGACCTATTTGAGCAAATTGAGGATAGTTCAATGAGACAAAAAGAAGCAATACTTGCCAAGAAACTGTTTTATAGCCAGCTGTCCCCGCCCCTTAGTGACCAAAGGGCCATAAAGACAGTGATTCGAGCCATTATTGCAACTGATACTGATAAATTTGATCCCCGGCAAGTTTCGATGTTACTTGAGAAGTTTGATGAATCTGATATTAAAAATGCCACAGCAGAAATGGTGAGAGATAAAGAGATCATTTTCCATGAGAGTGCAGATTTTAAATTCCAATTTTCTGAAAAGTTCCACAATGCTTTAAACCCCAAGTCTTTTGGAATTACATTTCTAAACGACGCAGGTGAGTTTGCTGATAGTTTGTTGGAGCTAAGCAGTTCGAAGAAAGGCTTAGTAATTTCACAGGCAATCAGCGGGAGTCAAATGGCAGTACTTTTATCTTTGTTTGCTCATAATCAGCTAGAACTTCTTCGGGTTGATCGGCCATACAAATTGAATGGGTATGAATCAAGATTAATTGATAAGAATAAGCTCTCCTGTGACTTGGTTGTCAGGCTGACTAACCAGAATGCATTCAAGGCAAAGTCGAAAACAAAAGTTCCAACTGGTAAAGCAGGCTCTCATCTCTGGCTTGGGACGGATGGTGGTATCAACGTTAACGTTTGGAAGACTTTGATCGCAGGTATATTATCATTCCTAGTTTTGCGCCCTGGAACTGATGAAAAGACACTATTCAAAAGACTAAGATCAGCACTAGAACCAGAAGATTTTAGAAGCGTTATTAAATGGTTAGTTGCTAATGACTGTCTAAAGCGACTGAAACATGGTTCAATTCGTGTTTCGGAACGTTGGATGGTGGTCCTAGGCTACTAGTGTATTATATACAGGAGTGAATATATTTTGAAAGCTCGATGCTCATCGCTCAACTCTTTTAAGGATGGGTCTTGCGGGAACAAAAATCAAACAAAGATTCGGTCTTGATCCTCGTAATACTTCATGGTCCAATGATAAAAGTAAATTCGGACATCGCTATCTAGAAAGTATGGGATGGGCCCCTGGAAAGGGTCTCGGATTGGTTGAGCATGCTACAACCACTCATGTGAAAGTCTCCATTAAAGATGACACGGTTGGTTTAGGAGCCAAGCTTGCAAAGAGAAACGGCACTGATGAGCTTGAGACAGACAGTTCTGGATTAGATGATTTTCAGCGAATATTGGGAAGACTCAATGGAAGGGGACGAGAAGTGGATGAAGCCTTAGAAAAGAAAAGGAAGGATAACATAATCAATGGTAAGTGGGGCATGCATTTCATAAAGGGCGAGGTTCTTTCCAGTACATGGGATCGGAAATCGAAAACTCTCAACTCGTCAAAGGACCTGAAGATTAGAACTGGATCCGATTCTTCTGACAAAAAGAGAAAATTAAGTGAATCGGAAGACGACAAGGTCGAAAAGAAAGCTAAGAAGATTAAGCTGAATACTCTGGATAGTGATAAGCAAAAAGAGAGGAAAGAGAAAAAAGAGAAGAAGGAAAAGAAGGAGAAGAAGGACAAGAAGGAAAAGAAAGAGAAGAAGGAGAAGAAAGAGAAGAAGGAGAAGAAAGAGAAGAAAGAGAAGAAAGAGAAGAAAGAGAAGAAGGAGAAATCCGGATCTCCTGAAACTTCAAAGAGTAAGGATCAAACTACCAACATCGGGAGGTTATCGGCGCGAGCCAAGTACATCAAACAAAAAAGAGCATCAGTGATGGATGCCAAAGCATTAAATGAGATATTCATGATATCGAAATAGACTATTTTTTATCTTTATAATTATCTACTCAAATACAACAAATGACAAACCACCCAAAATGCATGTCACTACCCCAGCGACAGCAAACAACTCGAAGCTTGAGGTAGATTTGACGGTAAGACTACCAGACAGCTTTGTACTTGATGATGCGCTGGATCCTGAATCGCTTGAGCTTCCAGAACTAGAGTCAGAATCGCTGCTTGATCCAGAACGGGAGTTGGAACCTGAGCTGCCTGAGCTGGAACCACCCTTCGAAGCTTGGGAAAGCTTTGAGGAACAAGTCTTGTCGGTTGACGTGTCGTCCCTCAATGAAGCCGAGCCCTTGAAATCACAAGCAGACTTGTCCTTTCCTTGATCCTCATAGTAGGCATTCATAACGTAAGACAATTTGTCCTTGTTGGAACAGAATGAGAAACCACCGTACTTACCTTTCGCACCATCCGCGTTAATAGAGTCACAGTTGATGCTGTCACAAACGACACCAAAAAGGTCACCGTAGTCTTCCTCATCAACATCATCGGCCACCACGCAGGCAATTGATTTCGACATACAGTCACAGACGTCTTTGTCGGGAACTGGAGGCAACTTAGTGGAGGCTTTCCAGGTACTAGCGGAGGCTGGGCAGGTGCCGGTCTTGGTAGCCACCAGTTTCTCTTCTGCAGTTTTAGCATAGGAAGGCGACACCTTGTTCATCTCCAGGGAGTAGTACTTGTAATCGTCCAAGGTCTTCACAGTATCACCACTAACAGAAACCAAACCATACTTGTTTGCTTCTTCGAAGTACATGTAGACAATACCTCCACTCCAGACATCAGTCATCTTGTCAGAGAAAATAGCTTCAATCTCAGTGAACTTTCTTGGCCTATCGGTATTACATCCGTATTCAGACATGAAAATCGGAATGGTCAAGTTCAGGTATAAGTCGGTACGAGCTTTGTATCCAGACTTTTCGAAACTAGAGTCTCCACACCATTCATACATGTTGACACCAATAAAGTCGGCTCTTTCCTCTTCGTCACCACAAGCGAAATAATCAACAACGGCATTTCTGGTGTTGTCACTGTCGTCAGTGGAGTAACCAACGGGATACTTCAATTTCTTGTCCTTGATGTATTTCTTTGAGTCTCTGACAGCAGCCTTGACGAAGGCAGCAGCATCAGTGTTAGAAGCATTGTTAGTCACTTCATTACCAGCGAAAAAGCCCAAGACATTATCGTACTTCGAAAACATGTCGATAACATTGGTGTATCTCTCGTAGAGATCCAAACTCCATTCGGGGGAGTCTCTGTTGATGGAAGTCTTTGGCTCCGACAAGTCAGCAATAACGTAGATACCAGCATCTGCAAGGGCTTCCATACACAGATCGTGGTCTTTCTTTGGATCAACGGCGTAGACCCTAATAACGTTTGTGTTGGCGTCTCTCAAGTACTTGACATCTCTTTTACAAGCGTCGCCATCAGCAAGAGGGTCACTGTAAGAGTTCTTTTGGTTGTCCTCATTGTTCTTTTGGTAAGCAACACCTCTGATCAAAAATTGAGAACCGTTGTTAGAGTAGAAAAACTTGTTACCAACCACCTCAATCAGAGGAAAGTCGGCTGCGAGTGAATTGGTAACTAGCAAGCATAAAACGAGCGCAAAAATATTATGGAACCACATACTGTTAGCCCTAAAAGAATGAACGCTTAACAGTTATTCGCTAATCAAAGTGGGTGGATCGGACAAGATATTTATATTCTCGTGGCCGGTCGAAGGGCGTCTAACGCACAACGCCGACTAGCTGTCGATCGACACGCTAGGTGCCCAAAATAACAATAATCAGCACATAAAAATTGTGAGCCCAAAGAAAAATGCAAGCAATTTCACTGTTTTGTTATGAACACTGTAAATAGACAGAGCTTGCAACGCTTCACGACGCGAAATATCAACAGCATATGCAGTACACATGTGCAATGCAGGTACAGGTGAGGCGGAGTTGTGAGTGGAGGCTTGACATATTTTTTGACGGGACTTGGCGACGCTTGCCCAAGAAAGACAGGGATTGCGCAGGACTCACCTGCTCAAGGGCTAGTGCTCACCTGTGCTTGCGCTTGCTACGTTATGCCAAGAACATGTCATAGGCTGCCCGCGAGAAATATTCAGAGCCTTATATAATCAGCATAGCCACTGAATACAAAAATAGGCGACGAGTTTGCAGCAATCTCGAACCCATCGGCTGGCGTGTATATGATGATTTTGGGTGGCTAGTCGATTATTCGTAAATTGTCTCAGTGAGTTGTGGCTTGAGGGCTTACCGCAGTCAACATAGGAGATGGTTTGACACGAACGAGAAACGCGTCTTAGGAGGTGCAATCATGTAAGCTAGGTAGGAAAGTGTTCACAAATCTTCCATGGTAATTTCTTTCTTCGCAATGTTGAATTCTGATATCCTGATTAGGGGACCTGTTCTGTTTGGCTGAATTTTTCGATTTTAGAGACACAAAAGTGTGGGCACAGTGTAGCTGTTTGTGCACCCTCCCTAAATAGTGAGCTGTATTTGTGTAGACCACAATGATCTTCCTAGCTAGAACCAAGTACCCATTGGCATACCTATTACTTTCATATGTTGTCTCGGCCGAAAATGAATACGGATCGTATCGAAATCCCAATCCGTTGCCTCAGGACATCTGTGAATCCAAGGATCTAATCAAGTTGAATTCTTGTTCGAATGAGATGTTGGGGCGTCTTCAGCAGTGTAAGGCTAACGACAGGGCTTGTGAATGTTGTGCCTTACAGAGCTTGAAGCCATCGTGTTTTGAATTATGTCCTGGTAGTCCCGCGAGCAACCTTCTCTCGGTAATAATTGAGGATTGTGACAGCTTAAGTGACGTGAACGCTTGCAATTTGCCCTTCATGAAGAGTGAACCGAGTTATTTAAGCATGGATGGTCCAAGTAGTGAGTTCTATTCCTCAAAGTACACCCCGAAATATTTGGCTGCAAATACTGAATCTTCCCCCGAGAGCTTGGGCGAGGTTTCAATTGCCAATTTCTCTAGTATAGAGACTCGACACATGGAGGAGAACTACGTATCTCTGGTGGTTTCCAATGTATCCAACATGACAGGTAAGTCAATTTTTCCATTTTGCAATATTTTCATTTTTTACTAATATCATTCCTTCACAGTGGTACCAACAGCAAGAACCACGGTAGTTTGTTAGTTTCGGTACTTTTGACCAGCTATGCCTTGTTTAATTAATTACAAATATATTCTAGTTTCTACTTTCATCCATCCAGTCTAAAGTGTAGCGAATACCCTCTTCAATGCTGACAGCAGGTTTGTATCCGAGAACGTTTTTTGCCTTCAGGATATTATGGTATCTGTGAGCACAAGCCACCTTGACTCTAAATGGAGTCAAACCGGCCTCCTTTTTCAAAATGTGAGCGAAAAACTCCGAAATGTAGCCGATACCCAATGCCACTGGACGGGGCAAGACGATGTTATAACTATCGACATGTCCGTCGGCCTTCCAGACGGTACGTGCTAAAGTCCAAAAGTAAGTTGGTTCATCATTTGTGATCAAGAAGACTTCTCCAGCCACCTCGTTTCTCGTAGAAGAGTCAATAATCTTCTCAGCGGCCAACACATGAGCGTCAGCAACATTACCCACGTAAGTCCAGTCAAAGAGGTTATTATTATCACCAACCTGGAACTTGGTCTGCTTCATTTTCAACACTCCACGCAAACCAGGAATGAGTTGACGGTCACCAGGTCCAAAAATTCCTGCTGGACGCAAACAGACTGTTGCAAGACCATCTTTTTCATTGGATTCCAAAACTTCGGTTTCGGCGGTAGCCTTTGTCTCATTATAACCGTCCATATGAACGTCAGGATAAGGCCACGACTCATCGGCATTCATCACATCTTGGCCATTGAAGATCACTCCGGCAGATGACGTGTAGACCAACGCTTTAACGTTCAGTTTCTTGGCAGCAGATATTAAAGTTCTGGTGCCTTCCACGTTAACCTTGTTGTATATGGCTTGAGGTGCACCATGCATTGGGGATGCAGAATGGACAATCACGTCACATTCAGAAGCCTTGATGGCGGCTACCAAATCATCTTCTGATGTTATATCACCCCCATGGAATGTGACAGTTTTTGGATCAAAGGTGAAATAGGTGGAGATTTTGTCAGGTATGGGTCTCACATCAAACACATGGATCGATGTACTAGGACTACGCCTTGAAAACTGTTCTATCAAGTGCAAACCTAAAAACCCAGATCCTCCAATCAATAAAACCGAGTTCATCGTGTGATTGTCTTACTTTGAACGAACGCGAATTGCCTCGTATAGTATAGATGATGTAAGGATGTACATTATGAAACACTAGACTAGTAACTAGAAGATAAAGCCAGCCTTGAAACTTTCTACTTTGGCAGCATTGAGTTCAACTACCTTCAACTCCACATCGGGAAATGAGAAGTTATGAACTGGTTTTGTTACAGCGGTCAGGGACGTGGAAGGTTCCAATTGCACGGATGGGATGGACAGCTGCGAACTCGAACTCTTTGGGACTGCTGGTTGCTCAGTGGATTTAGATGGGAGAGAACCAAAGCTGATCTTTTCGGTCTTTTGTGAACCAAATTGACCGAAAGGGCTTGAGCTCAGATCGTTTTTGGGGGCCAGCAGCGACAAGCCATGAGTGAGCGTAGAAGCTGCCGGCTTTGAAGTCTTTGGCGCTTCTGCTTTGCTGATCTCGCTTGAAAATAATACAGATGGTTTCTGAGCAAGCTTTTCTATCGGCTGCTTCTCCATTGGTTCAGACTTGTCAAAAGAAGTGGTCTCAGCAATATCTTTAGCACTGATGGGGGGAATCTTCCGCTTAGCTGCAGGTGCTGGTGGCGTAGCTTCAGACTTTTTGGCCCTAATTGAACCTGCAGAGGAGTAAGGATTGGTGAATTTACCGGCGTTGTTTCCAGGCTTTGATGTGACTTGGTCCTTTTTCTCGGATCCGTCTATAATAGATAAGAGAGTTCCTGCAGTCGAACTCATTGGTTTTGAAGTGAAATCAAATGTTGTGGAGGGAAGCGCCGGTGGACTGTGTGCTTTTTCTTGCGGCAATACTTGCGTGGTCCTCGTCGTTCGTGAAGGAGCCATTATTCTGGTGCGATATGGCGATGGAACGCCGGAAAAATGATACACTCTCTTCACCGATTGGATGCTACGAGGATTCACACTATGGTACGTGGGCCTGTAGTCCGGGGTTATGATTTGCGACGTATTGGGGTTGCGCAGTAACGTCTGCTTCTGGGGTGTAGAATAAAAGAACGAACCGTTCCCGGTCAAGTTGGCCAACAAAGACCTCTCCACAGCATCTGGAGCTTGTGCCAGTGTACGTCTCCGCTTCTTCCGAGCGTCGAGCACCGAAACATCTCCCAACGTTGTGTTGTTGGCTCGGGCTTTTGACAATAAAGATTGCACACCTTCGTACTCGATGTCAGTTAATGGTTTATTGCCTTTCTCGTGGAAAAAACTGCTTAACAACTGACTGGGAGTCTGCTGCACCGAATCAACTTTTGCTTGAGTTACAGGGGTACGTGCAGACGTATTGGGTTCTGGATATTGAAATGGCAATGTCTTCAGTGACTTATCATCGGAATCATGAGAGTTCGCAGCTTGCGATCCCCAACTGAATATCCGTTTTACCAGCGAGAGCACTTTCTTTGGCTTAGAATATGGCTCATATCGCTTGGAAGAGTCCGCCTTGGACAAAAATAATCGCCGTGAATCCATCTAGTGGTGCACTCTTTGAGCAGCAGAAATGAGGTTTGGGCTCCGTACAGGAAAAAATCACGGTCCTGTATGCGAAATAGCTTGGTTTCTACTAGTTGACATAATAAATAATACAAGCATTCACAACTAAGCAATAACATTGGCACAGACATAAAGACCATTTAAAGGCTCGCCTCTCATAGAACACAAACTTCTGAAAAGTCAATCTTTGTCCTCATCAATTCGATTGAATATTCGATATCCTACTGACATATGTATTGAGTTGACGCGACCACTGTGCATACATTATGGCCGACTATGTGTCTGATTCAGATGTCGAGGATTTCTTGTTGGAAGGCTCCCATGTGCGCCGACGTAACATCACAGATTCGGTTGCTACCTTCCTGACAAATTCTCGAGATCAATTGGACGCGTTGGAATACCTTCGACATATAGGCATATTACCAGCAGCTGAACCTGAAGATGATGATACCCATGACGCAAATGAAAAGGAAAATCTGCATTTAGTTGAGGCATATTTAAAACAACAGCAAAGTGCTCAGGGTTCACGACGATCGTTACGAAAGCGCAACTTTTCAAGTACTCATCCATACTTGGCCGACCAAGCCCATTGGCTTGGCTTGACATCTTTAGAGTCATTGAACCAGATATATGCTGAAACACAAGATATGGACTCGATAGTGAAACTTTTGAACTCGATGTACATGAAGAAGAGGAAGAGGTACCCTAGCGAAGAAAAATACAAACACAAATCCTTTTATGCATACTTGGGGCGCAATAGGCCACCACAGGAAGCCCAAGATGACGCATTCCATTCATCGCAGGTATCTACAAACTCACAAGAGGAGGAAAATATTCTAGAACTAGGTAAGGGTGATATGAGCGATATATCATTCCTGGACCTGGATGACGAGCTTCTTGTATCCAATAGAAGTAGAAGAACTGGAAAGATTTCTTTTCTAGAGGAAGATTTGGAGGCAGAAGAGTATGATGATGACGCCATTGAGATCAGTTTTCCTGAGACTGTTCGTAGTTCATATTCAGTGGTAGAAAGTATTCGGAACCACTCCGCGACTAAGGCCGTTAGATCATCGAAGTCAACGATTCAACATTCAAGAAAAGGTTTAGCAGTAAGGAAGAGGAGATCAAAAGCCAGGATTACAAGCGGTAGGGATATTGGATCCTTAACAAAATTTATTGACGACAACGAATATTATGAAGAAAGCATAGAGAAACCAACGCCCACAAGATCATTTAATACAGAAGAGGCTATGCTTGATGTCGAATCATATCTGTCAGACAGCACCTCATATTCGACAGATTCTGATATGTCTAGCGATGGAGAAAGATTCGAAGAAATAGGTTACTCTTATCCAGATAATTCACCTTCGGCCCTTGCCGAGTTTCAACACATGGGGGCCCTTGCCGAGTTTCAACACATGGGAGAACTGCCGAGAGAAGATCCGGGGTTTATCGTTTACCACGATTCAATTAAAGACAAGAATGATCACATTACAAGCATCACCAAGCCAAGATTCAAGAAGGTATCAAGTAGGACCCGAAGTGATCCAAAGCGGCCGCCACACGGGCAAAAAAAGAGACAGGTTCTCAGAGAAAGACATCCTTCGTATCAAAATACAATTAAGAGGCCAAAGAGGACTTCCGTTAATGCAGTGTCGAGGAAAAGCCGTAATATGGTACCTACGAAAGTGAAACCAAAAAGGCCATCCGTTTTCAGACAGCGAGCTCTCCATCATGAGGTAGAACCAATTATTTCAAAGGTTCGTCCAATATTAAACACATACCAAAGAACCCCAAATCTTTCTACCACAATTTTTGAGGCCGTAAAGAATGAACCAACGAAAGGATCGCATTACCAACCGAGGAGGACAAACAAAAATGATTCACACCGCCTTTCACTTGCTTTTATGTCTATGAGGGAACAAGGTGTGCAGTCGTCTTTTATGAATGAGCAGAACCTAAAGAAGCTTGCCTCTCTTGAGTCTGAGCGCCACGTATTCTCCACGAAGGATGCATTCAGTATTTTGCTTTATGGTGTCACATTTTCATTCTCAATATTTGACACTGAGGGTTCTCGAAAATCGTTTAACAATGTGGTTCATTTAATCAGAAAAATAGTTCTCCAACATGATCGAGTGCCTAGCGAGTCATTAAAGTATGGAGAATTGAGTGAGGCCATCAACAT
The DNA here is from genome assembly GCA_030570235.1 of Meyerozyma smithsonii. Taxonomy (NCBI): domain Eukaryota; kingdom Fungi; phylum Ascomycota; class Pichiomycetes; order Serinales; family Debaryomycetaceae; genus Meyerozyma; species Meyerozyma smithsonii. The sequence continues at coordinate 820,512 of JAJLVE010000005.1, read as the reverse complement.
ATTGATCGAATGGTCCTTAGTTATACAGCAACCTAATGCTCTTTCTGTGAACATAGTATCGGATACGATAGGGGATTTCGTTCAGTTGAAGTCATTTTCCATAACCCATCTTCAAATTTTATCTCAACTTCTTTTATTGGAGTTTATATTACTAAAAATATCCAAGCGTCTAGAATTTTTGGATATACAGATATTAGAGGAGAACTTAAAGAAACATTGCACAGAATTCTTCCAAAAATTCTTGCAGCTTGTTGATTTCTTTCTGTTGGCATCAAAAAGTGAGTTATCTTCATCAATCTTTGAAGCCGTTCGAATTATCGCAGGTATCTTTCAAAGGGACTTGAGTTCATGGTGGAGCTGTATTGCCACTGCAATTGTGATGTATAATGAAGAGGAATTCACACTTGACAACTTGCTACATGGTTTAGGATGGATAGCCATATCCTTCCCCACCACTCCTAATTGGAATGCTTTTTTGGCATACTATGACAAATTTTGTAAGAGAAAAGTTGACCTGGAACCAAGTCACAAGTTTATGGACCTTGTTTGCGATATAGAAAGAAGGCTATCGTGGCCCGTCGATGAGAGACTTGTGTTAGGTTTGTATTCATCGATTGCAATAAGGAAGTTTGCAGATTATGAAGACGAAAAGCATAGCGACTTCGTTCTCGGAAAAATCAGAACAAGAGACGATATTCCGGACACCACTTTCTTTGAGAGATACATGTTGTTTTTGTATTCATATGTTTCTGCTCTCCCATTTGGAACTAATAAGAAAAGGCTTATTACGAAATTACTCACGTCCAGTCGTTTCCAGTATGCTTATGGATCAGCAAATCGTGCAATGTTTTTAAACAGACTAAACTTTACGCTTTTACTTTGCCAAGTGTCTGACATCAATCTCGAACGTCAACTTGTTGACCTCATTAGCCAAGTGGAGGATTCAAATGACTACAAGATCTACAAATTAATTACTCGGGTTACTACATCATTGACAGAAATCTCTTCAACAAGGCCAGGGTCCTACCCATTTCTCTCTCTTCCATATATGGTTGAACTTGTGGGAAATAAATACAGTTCTATGCCAGAAATTTTGAAGTTATGGCCTCACCTCAAAATTCTGCTTATGGCTGCTGTGGAAATCGATCCTCAAAGTAGGCATTTGTCTAATTTTTTGCACAGGATTGCTAAATTAAAGATTTGCCATTTCCCAGACGACCTAAGCATCGACATTACCACTTTCTTTCTAATTTCGGTTGATACTTTTTCAAACTTATGCGGCAACAAACCTTTAATTGAGGTTCTTTCTCAGAGTAATTTGCAATTATTGAACTATCATATGGGAAGATATCCTTTGACAAACTCAAGCTTAGAGCACAGGACTGACAACTTAGTTGAGAAATGTCTTGCACTTTGGGTCAAATGTAATGTGTGCGAGAATATTAGAAGCTGGGACATATTGGTTTTGCAAAAATTCCCTTACTTAGGCAATCAAGAGCTGAGAGATAGGTTTTTGCTTTATTTCTATGATACTCTTCTTCGATCTAACGCTGCTGAAGGAAGTTACGATTCAATCATACTTGCATTCATGAAAGAATTGGGCTCATTCTCGCTTTCTAAATACCTTATTGGGCTACTTAATGTTCTTATTAAGAGAAAGCACGCACTATTTGACTTAAGACAGCAGTGTGGGCTAGAAATTGTTACGGGTTTACAATTGCTGAATTTCCGTACTGCGATAACTGGTTCAATTCTTCATAACATTGCCTCCAAAGAGTCAATAAGCGTAAAGACAAAAGAGCGCTATATTGAGGGGTTTCTTGAATCACTCAGCGAAGACTTCAATCTCTTTTTTCTTTCGCAAAAGTACGTCACTTTCTGCAAGAAGATGATACTCTTGGTGCAAACCATTTTCCCTAGTTGCTTGAGTTCTTCCCTGAAAGTAAGTTCACTCTGTGTCCGCCTAGGAATAACTCAACCTAAGAGCACTGACAATTGGACGAATTTGAACTTGGTACAAAAATTGAAGATAGTCAATACGGAGTTTGTCTCGGCATTAAATCTTGGAACTGACTATTCACAAGTCCTCGATAGATTCGTCATGCACTCAAACATGGACGTCATTTACTATCTCCTTGCTGTGTATTGCCAAGAGTTATTGCATAACAGTATAGAGAAGTTACCCATTTATTGCCATCTTTTACATTATACCTGGGAGAGGATGAAGTCTTCAAGAATTAATGGAGCTGAACCAAACTTTTTGAAGTTTTTAAAAATCGTGGCTACTTCTCATGTCTTGAGCCACCAATGGAAGTCAGTTAAGGAGTATGAAGATAGTGCAACGAAAATGCGTCGTATCCTGGAGAAACTATTAGAACATTCACGTCTAATGTTTGACGGATACCGAGAACAAGACGTTATTGTCGATTTAATCTGTGGGCTTCTGCAGAATAGCATTTCATCAACGGATTTGGACTTCATGAACTCTAGTTTTTCCAATATCCGCTTGTATGATATACTGAAGCCTGATGTAAATGAGGTTTTAGTGAGTACAGATGGCCTTGATGACGACGAGGACGAACTGCTTCCATTGTCACATAACTTTGGTGAGTTGGATGGATATCCCGAAGTATCGAGCCTCATTTGTGACCTATAAAATAACAACATGTAATTTAGTGTACATTATTAGCATTACAGAAGCAAAGACTTTACTATTCAATGCCCCTTTGACTCTTGATCAACTTGATTTCCGAATCTATCTTATCTCTTGCCCTCTTAACATCAAGCAACACGACCACCGACCTAATGAGTTCATCATACCTCGCCATTGTCTTGCGGGTGGGCATAACGGGTCTCCAGGTCGTACCCCCACCAGTGGGAATATCAAGCTCTTGGAGTAAGGAATTTACTGAACGTAAGACCGACTGGCGTTGTTGCGTGCCTGCTAATCTTTGGGTTGAACGCAACATCACGCCCGACGTTAGACGCTCGTTGGCATGATAGTGTAAACCATATGCTTCTTCTTCTTTCACTGTTAACCTCTTCATTAGGAGCTGTTGAATGGCATTTGGCTCGCGCCCATTGACTGATTGGGACTGTCTTAAAACATTTGATAAATATTGTTGAAGATGAGTCTGGAATGTTCTTTCCCGTTTATAAGAAGAGGATGCAGCACTTGGGATTGGAGGAGGAAGAGGATCGCTGTTGCTTGCCATCTTCAGCTGCTGCTGGAGTTGGCGCTTCTTTTGATGCTTATCAATGATCATCAAATTATTGTACAAATTAGCCAAGCCTTGCGAGGATTGGTATTGCTGAGTGGACTGTGTGACTTGCGGGGAGTCTAAGAGGGTCAAAAGCTGTGATCTTTCTACCAACATCTTCTTGGCAGCCAACTCAAACCGTCGAGCTTCGATGACCAAGGACTCTTCCTCAGCGATCTCGGCCGGCGTACGTTTGAGGAGTTTCTCAAGGTATTGCTTCCTTTCAATCTCTTTGACGCGCGAGAATGAACTTAAGGATTCAATAAGTGCATGGCTCGCATTCGGTTGCGATTTATATATCTTGGCGCTGACACGGTAGAATTGGTCTTTAAGATCTTCTTCCCGCAAACCTGGGTATTTGAAACGATCGTATATGATGGGCCACTTGAGTTCGAAGACGTTACAAAGTTCGAAAAGATGCACGGTTTCTTGATAAGTCCATTTATGCAAGGGGGGGTTAACTTCAGCGGGCTTCAGTTCAACTTCGGCAGGACGTTTTGTCTCTGGTTTCGTCTCTTCAGCAACTTCTGAGCCGTCCTTGTCCTCCTTTTTGACTTCAGTTTTGCCATCAGATCCTTCTTCACGTCTGGAGGTGCTGCTTTTGGGCGTACTGTTCTGTTCAGCTTCCCTCTTGCGGTCTTGTTCCTTTGCTCTTTCTTCTTCTTGTTCTTGAATTATCTCTGCCATATATGTGTCAAAGGTAGCTTCACCAGGGAGCTCGGGTAAGTCGAGTCTTACGTTAAACTTTTCGAAAACATTGGGTTTTTCTGGCTCCTGTTCTATGAGTTCTTTCGAGCCCTTGACCCAATGGGAAAATTCGGGTCCTTTCTGGCCACTTTTTGCAGTAAAAGTTTGCCTGGTCCATGGTGAGGGCTTGAGATTGAACTTGCTTTTAGTTCCTGAACTGGTGGCATTCGACAAGTTGGCCGGAGGCGTGTTTGGTCCCAAGAGACTGTAAAGCTCCCTCGAAAGACCAGCCTGTCGATGTGCAGCAGTTTGATCAACAGCCACTTTTTGTTTTTTCTTTACAGGAAGGTCCAGGGAGTCCCTTTGGACATTAAGGACGTCTAGAATATCGTTGGCCGACATTTATACACGGATGAAGTCGTTTGACAAAATTGTTCAGTCTTACGCCAACAGAGTCGCATTCAAAAATAGTGCTTTATGCAGGACACGAGATATAGGATGGATCAAATACTGCTTTGTATTTTGTCACAAATGCAGAAAAGTTTCTCGTATATGTGTAATATGATAGTTTCGACCACTAGTGCCACGTAAGAGGCGATAAGCTTGTTTGTAAACGCGTCGAAGTCTATTTGTAGAAGCGAGTTTAAGATTATATCATCTATGTCTACCCCATGTTCAATTTGAGACACTAATTCGTCTATGTCTGACCCGTTACAAGCGGGTTTGTAATAGGGGCTTTGTACCACGGGCTTTGTACTAGGGGGTTTGTACCAGCATCACAAACGAGGAGCTGAATCCAGTTGAGATTTTCTTTTGCACCAACTTATACCACACTCAAAAACCGAGCTTTTCCATCAGAAGACCCTTCATTAGAGTTAACTGATATAGAAGGCATTAGTTTTTGATACACTGAGTAATAAGCACCAAAGCATTGATCTCAGAGAGATCCAAAAGAGTTCGAACCTTTCGAGTTTCTAATTCCCAAGAAATGACTTCCAAATCCGTTTCCAACAACCAACAGAGGGCCAACCAAGTCGCCCTCAAGCTGGCAATTGCCGAGCTTCATTCAGTTATCTCTGAAGTGAAAGCTGCAGTGGGTATATCACCCGATTTAAACCTTAATGAGGCTTTCGAAATGGTTGCAAATTCCACTGAGCTGCTGCCTTTCCTGGTTCCAACCGAGGGTGCCACACCCCAAACCACTCCAGAGACAACTCCACCAATCTACAAGAAACCGACTCCCTCGAATGGCCCAATCGAACCCGGTACTTCCAAGAAAACTGACAAGCAAAGAAATAAGAGAAAAAAGCAAAGAGCCAAGAAGACCCAACGGCTAGCTAGAATCGAAACGGCCTACACCAAGCCACAAATCAGTGAAATCAAAACTTCAAAGGCTCCAGCCCCAAAGCCAAAGCCACAAAGGGAACCTTCGCAACAATCCACAGATTCCTGCAAAAAAGTAACTAACCCAGTTTCAAAGGCCATTGTTGTGGAGAACAAACCCAAGGAGCAACCGGAGGAATTGTTTGACTTTGAAGTCAACCAAAAGGATATTCCATTCGTTGAAGACTGGGAGAAATTTGTGGACGAGGATGAGGAAGAAACTACAACCTTCCAAACTCCTCCTCCTACCTCCATAATCAAAGTGGAGGTCTCAGAAAAGGAGCCAGAAGTGGCTGCAAATTTGCTTACTACTAGCGAAGAAGAAGAGGCTCAAATTCTGGAGCCAGAAGAAATATTGGAACAAAAAATAGTTCCAATGGTGGGCGAGCTTGAATCGCCAGTGGATGGACCTCCCAGCAAGGATGCTGAGGTGGTAGAAGTGGCTGAAGAAGCCGAAGAAGCTGAAGAGGCTTCTGTTTGTGTCATGAAGGAAGCTACCATGACGGAGGAAGCCGAAGCCGACGAGGCTTCTGTTTGCGCTGCGACGGAGGTTCAGGTGGTGGAAGATACCGAGGAGACTTCTTTCTGTGCTGCTGAGGAAGAAGAATCCGACGGAACATCTTCAGCTACCTCAGAAGAAGAAACTTTAGATGCTGAACCTACCAAAAAGAAAGTCAGGTTCTCATTTGCTAAACTTTGTCTCTCTCCCAGGACCTGCAAGAAGGAGGATTCTTCGAGGATCAGGAGGATAGGGAGAAAACTCAAAGAGTTTGCTCGGATGGTGAAGAATGGCTCTCACTCTCTTGGAAGAGCCATCTTAAACTTGGGGAGCTCAAAGAGCCCCGAGTCACCCAAGCAAAAGGAACCTTCCCGAATTCGAAAATGGAAGGCCGTCTTGAGTATTCTCGCTGCTAGATGAAAGCCAGAAAGGCTGGACATTGGTGCGATGGCTAGGAGCTTGGCTAATGACTATAGTATATATCTTGGCTCTAAGGATCGGGAAGATAAGGCTGGCCACCATATCTTCCAGATCCACAACCAAGAATGGATAGATAAGAATGAATATGATTAACAAGAGCAATGTAGAAGGCACTTTACTCTTCTGATGGTTTACTGGTTTGATATTTTGATAGACTATGTTAAACTAAGCAACGTAATGGTAGAGATTACGTTCCTCCACATCTCTTCGTAAATATTCTTTATCGATCAAATCCTCGATCCTCTGTTTCATCATTAACGTCAGTGGTTGAAACCGATTCAGTAGCTGCTTCACTATTTCTGCAATCAAGTCATTATGGCGTACTTGTTGACGGGATTTCAATATACGAACGATGGCTGCGTTCAATTCAAATTTACGGCCCTCGATGATCGAGCTTTCAACATCTTCCATCTCCTCTTCCCTCTCTGTCTTCACCTTAGATTCAGATCCTCCTTTTACCTTTGGAGGAGCAACTGATGATGCCGCAGAGACGGTCAACACCTTTACTTTCATAGATGGCGATTTAAAACTTTTGTTAAGACTGAAAGCATCATCATCTTTGACATCCTTTGACATTGGCAGTTTCACCAAAAGACGCAGTCTAGGAGCCACGGCAATGGATTGCAATTGTCTCTTTAAATCAGTGTCAGGGATACCGGTAAGTTCTTTGATTTCAATATAAGTCAACTGGCGATTTTCGTCGAAGGCATTAGCGCCCGCCAGACCCGGAGCAAAGGCAAGCATGATGACTGCTGCATAAACCGACATGTTAATTTCATATGTTTTTGAAGGATATGTAATCCTCATGTCTACCGAGCCAAACTTCGGACTCCAATAGAGAGACTTGTTATCATTCTTCTTTCCTGAGTGCCAGAAGTACTCAAAAGATTTCATTATCTCTCGAATTTGAGTGGGCCAAATAAACCCTAAAGATTCAGCGTCGCCAGCAGCACTAAACTTCTTGCAATCCTTTGTCATGGACTTGGGCCATTCAGAAACGTTACAGATCTTCAAGTCTAGGTCTATGCTTGGACCGGTAGAGTTTTTAGCTGCGTAGTTCTTCCAATCCTGAGTCAATTCTCTTGATAAACGTATGTCCTTTTTCATCTTGATTACCTTTTCAAGGGATGTAGATCCAAGCTCTTCCCCAAGTTTTGATAGAACATAGTCCTCTAAATCAACTCCCAACTTGTTAATACTCGATAAATTTCGTCCCTGAGACAGTTCTTTCGCATTCAAGAAACGTCTAGCAAAATGATTTGCATAATGTACTTCAAATGCGTCTTTGTCTTTGATTATCCTCAAGAAGTATCTGAATTTGGTAACAAACTGCTCGGTCTGATCAGCATAACTAGCACCCAGGTCCGTCACCTTTGACAGACCTGAGGCCTTGGTCAATTGCTTGATATTGTGATCCATGTAAATGGATAATAATTCAGGTGCATTGATTTTGAAACTCGAATCACCAGAAGGAGATGGATTATTTACAAGATCCCGAATAGCCAACGCAACATATTGTTCGATACTGGGGTCACCATCAAACGATGCCACGACTATAGATGCATATTGGTTCTGAAGCTCTAGCATTGACTCCACCCAATTAATTGTGAATGAAGGATGCGACGGACTGACTGCCTTTTTGTTGCTGGAAGGATCGGAGGCCAATTTATTACGCAACTGGGTGAGGATGCTAGTACCCTGTTTGAAGATGATATCGCGTAAGCTCTTCTTGAGTAGAAGGAGTTCCGGATCAATGCGATAGATGAGATTGTACCAAATTGTGAGATCAAGGACATGATCCTTGAGTGAGGGATCGGAAAATGTCATTTTTCTTTCGAGCACATTCCTGACGACGGGTTCGAGCGAGTACGACAAGCCCCTCGACTCCGCAGGTAAGTCTATTATGCTTCCAATTTTATCTTTGATTATGATGTTGTTCATGAGATCAATGACCTTGGGAGTGGTGGATTCAGGGACGAAGGCCGTTAGGCGCTCCTCTTCTGCAAGAATGAATGCATTGGCCTCATTGAGATAGGCAGAACCATCTTTTCTGCCGACCAAATCGAGAGAAAATTTGTTGAAATAGGTCTCTGAGACCGACAAGAACGATGGTTCAAAATACTTCATGTAGTAGGTTTCGTTAAACTGGACGTCTTTTCCAGCTATTGTAACGTGGGATGGAGTTTCTGGAAGCTGCTCGAACATGCCAATTAAGCTGATGGCATACAGCTTAGTGGTGATCAACTCGCCATTTCGACATCGAGTGAGCTCGTCGTACACTATGCCAATAATTCTCAGACCCAATTCGTTGTCGTTGAAAAGAATTACATTGTCTTTAAAAAGCTGGATGCCCAAGTCATATACCAACATTTTCTTGTTCTCCTTAACGTAGACTCGGTTGAGGTACATCAACACATCACTTATGAACTTCATGGCTTTCAAGTGGTCCTCCCAGACGTTCAAAGCACGTTTCAAGAAATCCTCACGGTCCGTCAAGACTTCTCCGGGTACAATACGCAAGACTTCTTCACGCTTTTCACGTAGGTGTTGCAGAACTACCTGGGCGACATTGTCATACAACCGAGATCCGAATTTGCGCAACACTAAGGCATATGCTTTGCGATATAGCTGCTCGTAGGATAGATTTGAGACATTTTTATTCTGTATTTGGGTAATTGCGTGGGATAAAATGGCCCAAGACTTGTCAAAGTCAACCGCCGAGTCGTTCATGTCACTTCCCAGACCCACGGCTAATGGCCGTCTCGGAGGACGGATTTTGGACCTTCTGCTTCCCGCAGGCAACATCGCTATTCAAGACTTTATCGCGATAATTCTTAAAACGACGCATACATCCATGCACCCACACTGAAGGACAAGGCCATGAGGACGGATCGAAACAGATGATAAGAGTGGATACGGAGTAAAGAGTAGGTAGGAGGCTATCACCTTAAATATGGCATTCGAGAGTCTATCTAGCAGTGTAATTGCAGTTTGTGAAAATTTTCACATTTACACTTTCTATCATTAATTTGCGACAGGCTTCTCAAACACTGCTTGGAGCCAGTTTCTATACATTTTTAGTTGCTTTTTCCTGTTCACGAGGAGTCGGCGGTCAGTAGCAATGCGGTTTTCTGTGAATGGGCCTCTTTCTGTGAAAATTTGGCGCAATTCCTCTTCGGTGAAAAAGTACACTCTGGTTCCGTCTCCACGAATGTAGAAGTTATCGTCCAAAAGTCTCCCCTTTTTGAAGCGTACCTGTGCAAGGTCGTAGCGGCCATAGTCACGGAACAAGATCTGGCCACCTGGCTTCAATACCTTTGCCAAATTATCAATGGCCGAGGCCCACTGGTTTGGGTGCAAAGCCAGGAAAACGAACACCAACACAACCACATCCACAGAATTGGGCTCTAATCCTTCTGGAAGAATGCCCTCGGGGTTTGACAAGTCCCACACGGAACTGAATGCAACACCTTTGTCGTTATTTGGCTGGAACTCTGCGTGGGCTCGGACCAAGTCCACGGCAACACTCAGGTAGTCACAGCCAAAAATCCTGAAGTTTTCGTTCTTATTCTGACTCAAGATGGGGAACATGGTATTTCCAGCCCCACAGCCCACCTCGAGGACAGTGCATTCTTTCTGGTAGTCTTCGGATGTCACTTCGTACAATTTGGGAAACTCAATCTGGAGCCATTTTCTGTCCTTGAAAAAGTTTTCTCGGTTGTTTTTGTAGAATATATCCCAGTATCTAGCTGGATTCTCGTTGTAGAGCTTTTTATCGAAGTCCTTGACTGGATGGTCGTATTGTTTTGCAATCATTTCTTGAGCGGCCTGGATTTGCTCATCGCCCCACTCCACATGATCCCACGCGTTATGGTTGAATACATCGTTCTCGTCTTCCAAGTACCTTTGCCCGAATGTAAACGGACTATCCTTGCCTATACGTGACTCCAAAGGGGGCTTTGTCTCTTTCGTCATTAGCTGGTAGAAACAGAAAAATTCGCGATGAGGGTCTGCGTACAAAGGCACAAAATGTGGGGAATATGCAACATGATTGTTTTCAGTTATTTAAGTATCAATTAAATAGATTCTGTGTAGTGTTTGACTCCGTCAAGGTCCTGGAGTCTTGCCGCGGCCTGTTCACTAGTCAAATCTCTTTGGGCTTCTCCGAGCATTTCGAAACCAACACAGAACTTCTTCACCGAAGCAGACCTCAACAAAGGTGGGTAAAAGTGCATGTGGAACCACGACGAGTCCTTCTCCTCGTCTGTTCCGACCAAGGGAGCCTGGTGCAATCCCATTGAGTAAGGAAACGATGTGTTGAACAAGTTGTCGTACTTGATGGTCAAGGTCTTCAAGATGCTGGCGAGATCATCCTTGTGCTTGGCCGAGAAGTCCGAGAGAGATCTCAAGTGTTCCTTGGCAATCAACAAGGTCTCAAAAGGCCACAAGGCCCAGTAGGGCACCACGACGATGAACGAGTCGTTCTGGGCAACAATTCTTTTCTTTTCAGCCATCTCGAGCTTGACGTAGTCTCCAAGCATATGCGACTTGTGGTCGTGGTGGTACTTGCTCATGTTGGTGATCTCATGGCTCACCTCGGTAGGAATAACGTCTAAGCACCAAGCCTGGCCGTGAGGGTGAGGGTTGGAACATCCCATAGCAAAGCCCTTGTTCTCAAAAATCTGAAGGTACTTGTATGGCGCGCTTCCGTCGACCAGGTCCTTCTGGGTGTCGAGGTATAACTTTTGCCAGGTGTCAATCACCTTTGTAATCTGTTCAGCAGTCATAAGCGGCAACGTCAAGCTGTGGTTGGGACTGAAGCAGATAACGAAACATTGGCCCTTGACACCTTGAACCTGCAAAAGTCTCAGTTTGAGATCGTCGTTGGCTCCGCCTTTGGATTTCTCATCCTCGTAATCTGGCTGTTCCAAACGAACAGCAGGGTAATCGTTAGGGAACACAAAGGTAGAGTCGTACTTGGGGTTGCTGTCTCCAGTAGCACGAATGTTGCTTGGACACAAGTAGCACTTGGGATCGAACTCGGGCAACGCTATCTTTCTAACCTCCTCCTTGGCACCCTGCCAAGGTCTTTTGGCTCTATGGGGAGAGCAGAGCACAAAGGTGTTAGTGAGGGGGTTGTGTCTCCTGTGAGAGTGGTTGGTAAAATCAAATTCAGTCATAAGCGTCGACATGTTTGCGGGTGAAGAAGGAGCTTTTATAAAACGAGACAAGTACGAGGCAGACTGCAACGTTGCATTGTGGGCGGATAAAAACACATTGATTATGAGCCCACATATCCTAAATTCGGAGGTGCATGGTGCATATTTTGACTCCGGAGGAAACCCCAGTAACGGTGCTCTAAACCAGGTACGCTGCATATGCGGGGCCACATGGTGCATATCCAGGTTTGCGAGGTGTTTCACGCAGAAAAAAATACCGCAACGTTACATAAACCCGAAACTTTACCCCAATTTTTAATGTAACGTTGCATCGGGTTACTCATCCTGTACCAGGATGGGATCGCTACTTAATCGCCTGTATTCCAACCAAGTCCTGGTGCACTACTTTTTCTCCCGCCAGTATCATATTAGAGATGACGCTGGATTCACAGATTAACACTCATGAGATTACTAGTATTTCCGAGAATGTTTTGGTAGCAGGAGGTGCAGGCTTTATGGGTTCTCACACCTTGGAGTACTTGGTTCAAAACTACCCAAATTGCAACTTTACCTGTATTGACAAGCTCTCTTATGCTACAAACTATCTGACAGACAATCTAGATAACATCTCCACGTGTGGAAATTTCAGATTCATTCAGCTCGATTTGGCTGAACAATATGACCAGTTATACGAACTCATCAATAACTCGACCAACACCTTCACGACTATTATCAATTTTGCAGCCGAGTCTTGTGTTGACAGTTCATTCCAAGACCCATTATTCTTCACTAAAAACAACATTTTTTCCACCCAAAATCTATTGGAAAGTTGCCGGCACTTGTTGAACAATAGATCCGACTTGACAAAGAGCTTCAAGTTCATCCACATTTCCACTGATGAAGTGTACGGAGAACAAAAAGCGGGAGAAAGTGTGTCAGAAAATGGTGCTTTCCATCCTTCCAATCCATATGCTGCCTCAAAAGCTGCTTGTGACCTCATCATTGAAGCATACAAACATTCATACAAAATACCCATCACCATTCTAAGGTCTAATAATGTCTATGGCCCACGCCAGTATCCCGAAAAACTTGTGCCTGTGTGCCTCAAATCCTTAAGCAAAGCATCCGCAACAGGACTCGCTGAGGACAAGAAAATACCCATCCATGGAAATGGTACACATACAAGACGCTATTTGCATGTGCGGGACTTCGCAAGGGCCGTAGCTTCAGTTTGGACATGGCTCCAAAGCCAAACGCCCAGAAACGACTTCCTTGGAGAAACTTTCAACGTGGGTACAAATGACGAGATAGACAACCTCTCATTAGCAAAGATGATCTGTACCATCTATATGAAGACTAAGTTTGGTCTTGAAACTGTCGACTGCTCCACGCTCATCAGACACGCAAAGGACAGAAATTACAATGACGTTAGATATTCCGTTGATTTCAGCAAGTTGAACAAACTTGGATGGAAGCAGGAAATATCCATAGGACAAGGAATCAAGGAGTTGACTCAATTAGCAATCGAACAAGGACATTAGGTCAAAGGTCACCCATAGATATATTATGCATTATTGTACCATAGCACGCACTTTAGAATCGAATAGACCACTTTTAATGGGCATTTCTAATGAGTAAAATGGGTCTTTCATGACATAGTCCGAAAAACACGAGTACACTTGCTTGAAGAGATCGTTGACTGCAGAATATTGTTTGGAGAGGTCTCCTCTGGCAAACGACTTTGACTCCTGAACGTTGTGAACGACAGGATTTGGTGATGTAATGAGAATAAATTTATAGCCAGTTAATGTTTGAAACAAGTACAAGTTGAAAAGGTCCGATTCTATGCTCTGTACGCCGCTTCTATTGGTATTTGGATTCTGGGCTCTTTCGGTGCCGATTAATGTGCTGTTCGTATTGTCAAGAGGCTTGCTTTCTCTAGGCCCCATCATGGAATTAAGCTGTGACCCTATAGCATGCACACCATGGAGAGTACCAGCCAAAACAAGATAGTCGTTGGATGTAAGCTTGTTGAGTCCGGGATTAACGTCTTGCTGGTATATCAAGCCTCCCGACTTGTTGAGAATGTAAATTGAGTAGACCTTCATCAGTTGTGATTCCTAAAAAGAGACTTGGCAAAGAAACACGTCTCAGTGCACTCGTTGATCACCAGCCTGTGAGCGCCTAGGGAACAAAAAGATACAATTTCCCTAACAGAAGGAAAAAAAAAGCTTCCCCACCAGGAGTCGAACCTGGAATCTTCTGGTTCCAACCGGAAGTGGTTACGTAATCGTAGCCAGACGCCTTGACCATTGGGCCATGAGGAACGAAGCTTGTCAGATTGGTGAGGACCAGCTATATTACATTACTACCTGTTGCTGGTATAGCTTTTCTGCCAAGTTTTAGTGCAAGGCAGCTGTTATTTATTCTTATTATGCATTATTTTGTTTTAGTATGTTATACAATCGAGTATTTCAACTTGGATCCGTAAACGTCTCCTTTTTTCAAGACAACTTGTTTAGCCCAGTCAGAGTGGTTGACTGCATCGGTGAATCTTCCTGGTTCGATACAGAATCCACATCTCTTGGCGTAACCTTCAAGTTCCACTCCATCACCAGTGTAGAATTGGAAAGCAGGGTCCGTAGAAGAAAATTTGATAGTAGCACCCTTTTCGTGGCTCGCTTCAAAGATCTGGCGCAACTCACCGCTTCTAGTGTCCAAGTTCCAGTCGGATTCTTGCACAACAAAACAGTTGTCAAAGGTGCTAGTCTCGCTGAGCTTTAATCCAGTGACCAACTCTTGCGGGAATTCAGCAATTTTTCCAGTAGGAATGGAGTCTTTTTTGTTCACTTCCAAGTACTTGTTGGTAATGGCCTTCACGGTGGTTCCGTCAATGGAAGGTCCAGCCGTAATGTTGAAGTAGGAGTGGTTAGTCAAGTTGACGGGTGTAGCCTCAGCCTTGGAGTCTTCAGCAATCTTGGCTTCGAACTCAACGCTGACAGACTCTTTGTCAACTGTGTATTTGACATAAGTCACCAAATCGGCTGGGAAACCATCGTTGCCGTCTTGGTCCACATAGACAAAGTCCAAGGTAGTTGCATGCCCATCCTTTCCTTTGACATTCTTCACAACAGGTCCCAAGAAGAAGTTCTTGTCGAAACCGTTGTTTCCTGAATGCAAACAAGTGGAGCCGTTTTCGTTCTTCGTCAACGAGTAGGACTTGCCGTCGATGGTGAACGAAGCATTGGAGATTCTGTTAGCGACTCTGCCCACAGTGGTACCGAAGAAAGGGTTAGCTGGGTTCTTGTAGCCCTCAAGAGAAGAGAAGCCCTGAACCAAAGACTGTCCCTTCTTCTTGATGTCTTGAATTAAACCACCGTAGTTGGCAATGGACACTTCAAGTCCAGTCTCTGGGAATGAAACAGTGTGCAAACGACTGAGGTAGGACAGGTCGTTGTTATCTTGGAACAAAGACCACTTGTAGGAGTCGTTCTGGAAGCCGAACGGGTTCTCAGTGGTCCAGCGCCACAAGTCACGGCAAGAGTCTTCGATGGTCAACTCTGCCTTCCATTTGAGTTCGGTGTTGGCTCTGGTGGGGTTGGCAGTCAAGTCCACAACGTCACCAGCTCTTCTGCCCACCACCTCGTAAGGCAAGTCACGGCCCACAGCCTTGCAAAAGGCATTGTAGACGTCAAAGACAGTAGAACCCTTACCGGTACCCAAGTTCCATTCTCGGTAGAGGCCCTGAGACGCTTCGATTTGCTGCATGTAATTCAAAGCAGCAATGTGGCCCTTGGCCAAATCCACCACATGGATGTAGTCTCTGATGGGAGTACCGTCGTGGCTCTTGTAGTCGTTACCAAAGATAGAGAGCTTTTCTCTTCTGCCAATGGCAACCTGAGCCAAGTAGGGCAAGAGGTTGTTTGGGATTCCCAACGGATCCTCACCAATAAGTCCAGAGGGATGGGCCCCAATAGGGTTGAAGTACCTCAAGATTGCAGTCCTCCACGAGTTGTCAGCAGTCTGCATGTCCTTCAAGATGTTTTCAATCATGTACTTTGTCTTACCATATGGGTTGGTTGGATCATTGGGACAGTGTTCTGGAATAGGAATCATGTTCTCGAACCTGGTAGCATCGCCGTACACGGTGGCAGAAGAACTAAAGACAATGGTCTTGACACCAACCTTCTTCATAACCTTGAGCAAGGTGATGGTTCCGCCAACATTGTTCTCGTAGTACTCCAAGGGAATCTGGGTGGATTCTCCCACGGCTTTCAAGGCAGCAAAATGAATGACGCCCTTGACGTTGTAGGATTGGAACACCTTGAGAAGTTCGTCGTAGTTCTGGAGATCAACATTGAAGAAAGGCACCGGTTGCTTGACGATGTACTCTACTCTAGCAACAGCATCGTAGCTGGAGTTGACCAAGTTGTCAACGATGATCACCTTGTAGCCATGTTGAATGAGCTCCACAACAGTGTGGGATCCGATGTAGCCAGCACCGCCAGTAACAACAATATATTCAGACATTGGAGTGTTAGTGGAGGTAACGAGGTGCCAACCGTGGAGTTATATAGTGAGGTCACGAATGTAACGTTACATCGCAAAAGCATTTCTCGGAAGGGCGTTTCGCCTGTTTGAGAGAGATCTGTCGTGCCTCACGGCGTGCGGCGCGGCCAGAGTAACCGAATATTTTTTCCAGGACCGGAATAAGTGCCCCGCCTGCAGATCCCCAGCCTTCCCCGGTTACGGGTCATTTCTTCTCGGGGAACGCCGGCATTTTTTTCCGGTTAATGCAAGGGTCCTGGATGGATTCCCGCGGAAAAAACGGCGACGAAATAATCGAGAATTACCAGTGCTAAGTGCAAAAGCTCCGAAAACCCCACGATTGTGGCCGAATGGACCGTTTCTCCGAGCCGGTATTGTTGGCACATTTTGAGCCCGCATGAATGTGTCTTGCTTTTGCGCTGTTACGAGCGTGGGGACGCGCATGCAGCGTCGTGATGTTATGCACCACGCCCCAGATCGTGTACGTTTAAACCCGTCCTAACAGGAAAGCCGCCGATGCAACGTTACATTCGGACCTAAGATCAGGGCCTGCTATATAAATCCTGCCGCCTGACGCTGAAACTACAGACGTGCAATAAAATACCATGACTCTTGTACCCACTGTAAAAGATCTTTCGTTCTACTCCGAGCCACTGAAGCAGAAGAAGAGATATGACGTTGTGACGGACACATTCCACTCCACTTTCCACCAGAAGCCCGAGTTCTTGGTGCGGGCTCCCGGAAGAGTCAACTTGATGGGAGACCACATTGACTACTGCCACTTTTCGGTGTTGCCCATGGCCATCGAGGTGGACATGATTGCCGCGGTGGCGCTGTCGAACGACACCACCATTACCATTGCCAACACCGACGCAAAGTTCCCCCAGGAGTCGTTTGGGCTTCCTGGCGACGGGTCGTTGGTTGCCATTGACAAGGACCACCACTCGTGGGGCAACTACTTCAAGTGCGGGTTGCTCGTGGCCCACAAGTACATCACCGAGACGTATCCTGACAAGACCGACAACGGCAAGAAGCCGTTGCAGGGTCTTAATGCGCTTTTTGACGGCACCGTGCCCACCGGCGGCGGGTTGTCGTCGTCGGCGGCGTTCTGCATTGCGGCCACGTTGGCGGTGTTGAAGGTGAACGGCGTCGAGCAGATCACCAAGGAGGACCTCACCAGGATCACCGTTGTGTGCGAGCACTATGTGGGGCTCAACAACGGCGGCATGGACCAGTGTGCGTCTGTGTGCGGCGAGCCGTCGAAGGTGCTCTTGATTCTGTTCAAGCCGGAGCTCCTGGCCACGCCGTTCTCGTTGCCGCAGACCGAGCCGGAGTCTGTGTTTTTGATTTCCAACTCGCTTGTCACCGCCAACAAAACCGAGACGGCGCCTACAAACTACAACTTGCGGGTGGTGGAGGTGGCGGTGGCCGCAGACATCTTGGCCCACAAGTTTGGCTTGGACGTCAGCCAGGACTCCAACTTGAACACCGCCACGCTCCGCGGCTCGTTCGACGCCTACTTCACCCAGACGTTGGGCGAGCCCCAGTGGGACGGCAAGGACATCAACGTGGGCATCGACCGGTTGACGCGCATGCTCGCGTTGATCGAGACGCTCTACAGCGCGGACGAGAAGACCGGCTTCACCACCGACCAGGCGGCCCGGGCCACCGGCAAGTCCGACGCCGACTTTGCGGCCGTCTACTTGAGCGCGTTCCCCGTTCGCTACGACTTGCTCAAAATCTACCAGCGCACCAAGCACGTTTTCTCCGACTCGTTGCGGGTGCTCCAGACCATCAAGGTGGCGCGCGACTTTGAGGGCGACTCCGACAAGTACCTCCGGCAGTTTGGCCAGTTGATGAACGAGTCGCAGGTGTCGTGCCACCTCCTCAACAACGCGTCCGCTCCCGGCTGCGAGGAGCTCTGCCGCATTGCGCGCGAGAACGGCGCCTACGGCTCGCGGGTCACCGGAGCGGGTTTCGGCGGCTCCATTGTCCACTTGACAACCGTTGACCGGTTGCAAACACTCATCGATGCGCTCACCGAACAATACTACCGGAACAGCTTTGCCACCATCACCGACGCCGAGCTCAACGAGGCCATCGTGGTGTCCAAGCCGGCCGAGGGTGCCTGTGTGGTGGACATCTTGCAAGCCTGAGGCACCGGACCGCGAACGTACATAGCAAAGCGAGCAAAGCGAGCAAAGCAAAGCGAGCAAAACAAGCAAAGCAAAGCGAGCAAAACAAGCAAAGCAAAACAAGCAAAACAAGCAAAGCAAAACAAGCAAAACAAGCAAAGCAAACAACAAAACATACTATCTCTACAACAATATACGTGACACAACATCGTCCCACCCGCTCCCAAACCTATACGACCGCGGCACAATCGCCTACACCTGCAAGTGTCATCTACAGCCCAGGGGCATCCCTGCGGCTGCCGCAAGTATACGTCCGAACCACCTCAGCATTGGCTGCATCAGGCGACTTTCGCGACGGCCGCCGAGATCGGCCGGCGCACACCCGCACACCCGCACACTAATTCCGGGCGCGCGCGGCTTGGCACCGGTGCACCACCTGTGCACCCATACTAGCCCGCGGGCGCTTCCGGCCTGCTCCGACATCACGCAACGGTATATGTTGTACGATGCTGCACAACATTTCATGTGCTAATTGCAACTGAGATCGGTATATTATGACTGCAGTGCTACCTCTACTTAGTGTAAGCGACGATCACTGCAACAACAAACCAATGTGTCCCGCTGGACCCATGTCCCACCTGCCCCCTGACTACGCCCTCGACGGGCTCTTCATGTCTCCCGCCTTCCAGTTCACCAGCAAGATCGGTGCAGGCACTTATGGTCTTATCTACGGAATCCGGGACATCCACACCGGCCAGCACTATGCTGTCAAGATGATCCTCAACGACCCGCCCATCCGCCACGCCCAGACCCGCGATGTTGCAGCCAACAAGCTCTACATCAAAAAGAGAATCTACCACTACTTTTCCGAGTCCTACAGCACCAGCCCGCCCCAGGAACTCGACTTGGCCACCATCCGTGCCAACGCCGTCCACTGTCCGTTTTTGCGGGAAATCGCCATGCACTTGGCCGTTCACGACCACCCCAACATCACCACCTTGCATCTGGTGTTGTCGCTCGGAGACGAGGCGGTGGCCATCGTCATGGACTACTTCCCGCAGGGCGATCTCTTTGGCAACATCATCGACAACGGCCTTTTCAGCCACCCGCCAGCCCACCAGAACAGGCAGCGGCTCATGGCCAACGTGATGCTCCAGCTCATCGACGCCATCGAATACTGCCACCAGAAGGGCATCTACCACTGCGACCTCAAGCCGGAAAACATCATGGTCCAGTACAACCGCAACCACCGCCGGGCCGCGGCCGACACCGGCTCCGACTCCATCGTCAACTACGACGAGATCCGGGTGCTGCTCATTGACTTTGGCCTCGCCATGAACTCTAATATCATCTGCTGCAATGCGTGCCGCGGCTCGTCGTTCTACATGGCTCCCGAGCGCATCACCAACTACAACACCAACAAGTTGCTTGCCAAGTTGGTCGACATGGACCAGTTCTGCACCCCGGAACCGGACAACGAAGACATGTCCAGCTCCAAGTACCTCCCCACCCTCGCCGGCGACATCTGGTCCTTGGGCGTGCTTTTCATCAACATCACCTGCTCCCGCAACCCATGGCCAATCGCCCTGTTCCTGCCGGAAAAATCGCGTGGCGGCGACAGCAAGGTGTTTGCAACCTACATGCTCCAGGACAGGCTGGTGCTCCGCACGATCTTGCCGATCACCCCCGAGTTGGACACGATCCTCGACACCATATTCCAGCTCGACCCCAACAAACGCACAGATCTCCCCACTTTGAAACGCGAGATTACATCGTGCAACTATTTTGTCACCGACTGCCGCACTGGCGTTTGCAGCCCCGGTGCGGCGCGCGACGTGCAGGCAATTAGTCCGGTCGACAACCCCCAGCACCTTGCCACTCCACCCGAAATTCCCGAATTCTACGAGTGGCCGGTGGAGAAACTCAAGCATTGGAAGGGCTCCGCGGCACCGCCGGCATCTCCGACGTCGCTCAGCCCCAGCCCTGTTCCTAGCATCATGTTAAAACTGTGTCCCGACAAGGTTCGGCTCTTTGAATGCGAGGGCCACGCCGTCTAATAGAATAGATTACATAGTCCAAAGAAACGATTTACGAGTACCTGGGATGATCTACATTGCGGTTAGGCGTGGCGTGAATATTGCTCAAACAGGACATCGGAAGGTAAACCGACCGAGGTACATGCAGGTGCGATGCAACATTAATAATATGCACGACCCGCATATGCTCTCCGCACAAACGGAGCTAGGGTGCGGGGAGACACGGAAAATCGTTATTCCGACTGCGAATTACTAACCACAAATAGCCAGCGCACGACCAAAAATCCAGCTATGAAGGGTATATACGGCATACAGCCTCACGCCACGCGGTTTCTCCATTTTTTTCGTGCATGACTTTATGCATATCTTTTTTTTTCCCGGAAAATATCCCCACATCGACTTTGCTGGATGCGTGAAATACCTCACCCAAATTTTTTTTCTCTCTCGCCTCGGCCCTTGCTACAACTATAAAATAGCCCGTTTCCCTGCTGTTTTTCTCATCGTTTTCTCATGGGTTACGAAGACAGATTAGTGGCTCCGGCCTTAAAGTTTAGAAACTTTATTGACAGAACTCCAAACACTTACAATGTCTACCTTATTGCGTCTATCGCCTGTATTTCAGGTGCTATGTTTGGTTTCGATATCTCCTCGATGTCGGTGTTTGTGGGCCAGGACCCATACTTGAATTACTTTCACTCGCCAAAGTCTGACTTGCAAGGTTTCATCACTGCTGCCATGTCCTTGGGTTCGTTCTTTGGTTCTCTTCTTTCCTCCTTCGTCTCCGAGCCTTTCGGTAGACGTGCATCGTTGCTCATCTGTGGTATCCTTTGGTGTATCGGAGCTGCCATTCAGAGTTCTGCCCAGAATGTTGCTCAGTTGATCATTGGCCGTATCATTTCCGGTTTCGGTGTCGGTTTTGGATCCTCGGTGGCTCCAGTTTACGGTTCCGAGATGGCTCCTAGAAGAATCAGAGGTACTATCGGTGGTATCTTCCAGTTCTCCGTCACCTTTGGTATCTTCATCATGTTCCTCATTGGTTACGGTTGCTCCAAGATTGACGGTCTTGCATCTTTCAGAATTCCATGGGGTGTGCAAATCGTGCCAGGTCTCTTCTTGATTCTTGGATGTTTCTTCATTCCTGAGTCTCCTAGATGGTTGGCCAAGCAGGGATACTGGGAGGAAGCCGAGACCATTGTGGCTAACATCCAGGCCAAGGGTAACAGAGAGGACCCAGATGTCTTGATTGAGGTTTCTGAAATTAAGGAACAATTGATGCTTGATGAGCACGCCAAGTCTTTCGGCTACGCTGACTTGTTCTCCAAGAAGTACCGTGCTAGAACCATCACTGCCATCTTTGCTCAAATCTGGCAACAATTGACTGGTATGAACGTTATGATGTACTACATTGTGTACATTTTCCAAATGGCTGGTTACGAAGGTGACAGAAACTTGGTGCCCTCGCTTATCCAATACATCATCAACACCGTGGTTACTGCTCCATCCTTGTACTTGTTGGATGTGGTTGGTAGAAGAAAGATGTTGTTGTTTGGTGCTGCTGCTATGATGGCCTGGCAATTTGCTGTCGCTGGTCTCTTGGCTACCTACAGTGTTCCTTTCGACTACAGTGACACTGTTCAGATTGTGATTCCAGACTACCACCAATCAGCCGCCAGAGGTGTCATTGCTTGTTGTTACATTTTCGTTGCTTCCTTTGCTTCTTCTTGGGGTGTTGGTATCTGGGTCTACTGTTCTGAAGTGTGGGGTGACTCTCAATCCAGACAAAGAGGAGCTGCTCTTGCCACTTCTGCCAACTGGATCTTCAACTTTGCCATTGCCATGTTCACTCCATCGTCCTTCAGAAACATCACCTGGAAGACCTACTGTATCTATGCCACTTTCTGTGGTTGCATGTTCATCCACGTCTACTTCTTCTTCCCTGAGACCAAGGGTAAGCGTTTGGAAGAGATTGCTCAAATCTGGGAAGAGGGTATTCCAGCCAGAAAGACTTCCAAGTGGCAACCACATGTTCCTTTGTTGTCCGACAACGAACTTGCAGCCAAGATGAGCACCAAGCACGACGAGAACTTGGTGTCTCGCTCTCAATCTTCTTCCGAGGAGAAGCCTACTGCTGTTTAATTCAATTCTCTTAATGGTTATGCCTATACTCCAAATATATTGACAGTATCTGATACTTTAATGTAGCAACTATAGTTGGCGATTGACGAAACCAGACCATCCTAACAAGAGTATTAGGATCTTGGCATGCCAAGAGACTTGATGCTGCTGTCACGGGATTGATTTCTCTGTCACATAAGACCAGAACCCAACTGTTCGTCAATACCCATATAAGTTGATATAGATATAGGTGGAGAAGAAATTCGACTCGGAGACGTCGGAACACTAAAAAGGTAAATGGCTGCAAATTCTTTCATATCAAGGAGATAATTTTGAACTGCCTAACAGTATTGGTACTTCAAGTTGACCTTAATTGGGAAGAACCCAGCTATTAAAAGTTCAATAATATAGGGCCAAACTAACCGTTTTCAATTACTGTCTCTTATTTCTTTACTTTCCTCTCTCCTGAATGATGACGTTGCATTTCTGTACTTACTGACTATTAATCTCAAACCATAAACTCGCTTTTCAGGCCAAAGAGGTCGTAATCCAAACTCAATGTGACACCTTTGGTGTCTTGAATGTAAAGACTGACGACTTGTTGACCTACCTGCACTTTTGACACAGCCATATCTTCAAAGCGAACGTGTTAAAAATCGGTGCGTTGACACACTGTCTGTGCACAGATTTACATTCTTCAGGACCAGAGTACTGAGTGCATGTCAGTGGATTGATCTTGCTACCGGAGCCGCATATCGCATGTTTACGAGCCGTGCTAATCATGATCAGTCCTTGATTATAGTTTTTAGTGTCAATGTTATGGTAAGTGCCACTTGCCCAGTCACTACTAGAGTACAACACTTTCCCAGTGCAGTGAGCTCCATTGTAAATTCTTATCCAGCATGTATCTTCTGCCAGCGTTGACAGAACGAATACAAAGATCATGGCAATTACTATTGCCGCCGGGTTCCACATTGTGTTTGTAATTCTTCTTGGCTGCAAATTTCTGTTCGCAGCAAATTTTGACTTCTAATCTGCAGAAGAGAAGAGGTAATCAAATCTTGAAAAGTTATTGGTGGTTAGACACTATGTTCTAGTTATTAGACCAATGAAGGTTATTCTTTGGTGACAACAGACAACTTATTGTGGGGTGAAGTACGGCCATTTATACACTTTAGATGCGGGGCACTGACTAGAAACTCCTTTCACAAGGGATATCCACGGGGCTTTGAAGCGCCTCTATTGGATAGGATAGCCCGGAATTTGAGCTCAAAATGCAGTTTGATAACCGATATGTATGACACTGCTGCATATGACGATCATGATTAAAACTCCAACTGATTTAACTGATAAACCTCGTTAACTTATACATTACGTCCCTAACATGTCGGCCAAGGTTGAAGATGACAAGATTTGAGAAGTACATGAACAAGTTCAAGTTTTGCAGTGCTTTCGAAGAAGTCGAATTCCGCTGGCTTTTCTTTTTTTAGCCTGGTCGTATGACTTTCCTGAAGGATGGGCTGGCGGGGAATTTAGGATTTGTTCGCTTGATTCAGCCTCATATTTTTTGGCACCTATCTTTGAGAGGAGTGCAGAATGCACGTCAAAAGCGGCTTATATTTCTAGTGTGCTCGCTTCGAACAGAAAGCAGTGCAAATAGGGTAAAGTGTAAGGATAAAACCACATGTATTGCAAGATCCAACAAGGCCAACACGAGAAGCTGCCTTTTCAGTCAAATAGAACACAAGTTGACGTCAAAGTAGAAAAGCGGGGCAGCTATTTTAAGCTATACATCGATACCCGAATTCGCATATATGCATAGGAAGGCAGAATAATTGCGCAACACCAGAAAACGAGCCGTAGACCAGGGCTCACACTTCGGAAATAGTGGGATGTCCGATACATGGGAGTATCCACCCAAGAGATGCATCTTTGTTTAGTAGGTGCTTTGGTACTTCCAAACACAGAATAACGAGTCAATTGGCACGATTATTTTTGCAACTCTAACACTACATTTAGGATGGCAAGAAGATACAGATGCAGGTCCACCCTATGATGCTATTGAAACCCATTCCAAACCCAGGATCGAAGGCCAAGGGACGGGAAACTAACCAAAAAAATCGATTTCCATCTTGGTGATACCATTTGCAAAATACATTTCATAGGACTAATTTATTAGATATAATTTAATTCTTATAAATTTGTACCTCACCTTATCAAACAATATTAATGGGAAAGTTGAAATACAAACTTTCGTGGTGATATCACACTACACAATTGCATCTCTACATTGACTGTCCAGTCACCGATTAATCTTGATATACCTTAGATATCTGTAAATTACAAGGACAACTGGGCAAGCTTGAGAACAGCCTCGTAGCTGTCAGCTCCACCGATAAAACCAGCAGCATGCACAAAGATACAGCCTGGGATACCGGCCTTTTGGCTCAACTCCTCGTCTCTAAGTCCCCTCCATGGCTCAAGCAAACCTTGTCTGAACTCGAAAGAAGTGGAAGTCACCGACACGGTAGAAACTCTCCACTTGGAAGACGAGTCCTGGAAAAGAACAAACTGGATTTCCCCTTGCGCAGACTTTTCTTTCTCAATAGCATACAAGTGTTCCTTCCATGGGCAGAAAGTCTCGAGCTTGAGGATCTTGCCAGACTTGTCGATATCGAATCTGGAGTCGAAAGCAGATTCGACAATGGTACGTGCTGGAAGCCACGAGTTGCCATAGCCCTTGAGCAAGTTGACAAACACTTCTCCCATGAGAGCACTACTTCTCTGGAAAGCAGCGTCAAAGTCTGCATCTGTAGGGTTTTCGTTCCACGAAGGATTGAGCTTCAGGACAATGGAGGGAAGAGTGATGTTTCTGTCATTAAAGTTCTTCTCGGCTTCTGCTTCCTTGGAATAGTTGTTGATACCGTTGTCGTTTGCGTCCAATGCCTCGATGAATTCCTTGTACACTTTCTCGTACAACAACTCAGTGTTGTCTTTGTCGCTGTGACAGACTTCCTCTATAATTTTTTTGCCAAAGTGCTTGTAGATAAGTCCAGCAGAAGACATTTTGGTCTTGTAGTTGGCGGAGAATGTCTCGGAAAACTCCCTTTGGTGATGGTCGAAAAACTTGACTCCGTCGTATTTTCCTCCCACATCGATGACCAAATCGCTGGCTTCCCAGTCTTCTGGCTTTCTCAGTCTTACCAATTTGCAGTCTTTGTATTCTGGTAAAAGCTTCACCATGTACACAGCCAACGATTCATCAGCATGGAAGCTGCCAGAGTGAGTACATATCTGCATTATCGACTGGTCTAGTTTAAGTTTTTTATCGGTCAGCATGAATTTGTAGCGATGAGATTGGGTGAAAAATGTGCGGGGTGCACAGGCACGGAACAACACTGTTCTCGGTAGTAGGAATAACATCGACTATGGGGATGGAGATAGTTCAACTGCAATATATTACATACACCAAAAACCTAACTACAAAGTAGTCTAAAATCATATCATATAGCTGCGCTACTCATTATAAATTTATGACAAACTGATAAAAACACCGTCCTGGTGGCACATGGTCAAATGCACCGACTTGGCTGGTGGGTAAGATCTGTCGTCGTGCAGCTCCAAATTAGGGAACATCTGCACCAATCTGGTCACAATGTATGAAGCTTCGGTCAAGGCAAATTGTTGACCCAAACAGATTCTTGGACCACCATTAAATGGAACGTAAGCCCATCCCAACTTGCGCATGTCAGCCCATCTCTCTGGTCTGAACAGCTCGGCGTCCTTTCCGTAGTACTCCTCCAATCTGTGGGTGGCATACACGGAATATGTAACGGTGGTTCCCTTACTAACGTAGATTGGAGAGTTACCGTCAGGACCACCGCCACGAGGCAAAGTAGTCCTCTTGGTTGCAATTCTATAGTTAACAGGCACGGATGGGTACAATCTCAACACCTCGTTCAAGACCCACTTCAAGTACTCACACTTCTTCAAGGATTCGAAAGTAATCTCAGAAATACGAGCGTCATCGCCCTGGCCAAAAGTCTCGTAGATCTCCTCCTTCAACTTCTCCCAAACTCTTGGGTTCTTAGCCAACTCAAAGAAGGTAAACGATAACAAACCAGCGGTGGTGTCTCTTCCGGCCAACAAAATGTTCAACAATTGGTCTTGCAAGACTCTAGGGTCTCTGGTCTGCTTGATCAATTCGTAAAGGAAAACGTAACCATTCTCACTCTTCTTCTCGAGCTCATCCTGAGACAAGTCCAAGCCCTTTTGCACATTGAATCTGGTAAAGTGGTGCACTTGGTCACAGCTCTTACGGAACTCAGCATTGTTAACAAGGAAGTAGAACATTTGCATGTATGCACGGGTACCCAAGTAGGACTGGGCCATGTTGAAAGCCAGAGCAAAGTCGCCAGTACCAGAGTACTTCTCATCCTCAGTAGGCGCATCACCAATAGCGGCATCCTTCAAACTGAAAACGGACTGGCCAAACAAAAACTCGGTGGCAGTGTCGACAGTCAACTTGAAGAACAAGTCCTGGATGTTGAGGGTCCGGCCTTCAGCAAGCTTGACGTGCTTTGCCAATCTCTGCAAGTGAGGTTCCAAAGCCTGAACGTGAGCAACTTGTTCTCTGGTGAACTGTGGTCTCAACATCGAACGCGACTGCTTCCATCCATTACCGTCAAGAGTGAAAATACCATCTCCCAACAAAGGCTTGAAGTGTGCGTGTCTGGTTCCCAAGGCAAAGTCATTAAACTGGGTCGCCAAGACGGCCTTAGTGTTTTCGGGGTCTCTGGTCGCCACAATTGGGACACCAACAATTCTGACGAGAAAAGTGTTGGATTTGACATCGTCAAAGATTCCGTGAATGAAATCCACAAGTCTACCATCTCTTTTAGCCTTGATGAGATGGTGAAGGAGGGGAATCGAAAGGAAAGTCAAATTAAAGTACTCAGGTGGAGGAGCACACTTGTTGGCAGCTTTGAACCTAGCTACAGAGATGCTGTGGGACACGATGAACACCGTCAAGAGACCGGCGACAATAACGTACCACTTGGTCAAGTAAGGCTGAACGGTATCGAAAAGTTCTGACATGACAAAAATGTTGCGGAGTGTCTCCGCCGCGACAAGTCTTTATAGCAAGTCCCCCCAGACGAGTTTCCCCTCAACATGTGAAAATGAACGATGACATAAGACGGTGGAAGGGAAAGGCGCAATTCAGGCACATAGCGTGTTTCCTGCAGAACTCCCCCCACTCCCGGGTCATCGTCCTGCAGACGCCGAATACTTGTGTCCCTATTGGGCAATCCTGCCCATCACATGCCTCAGCACTTCACATGAGTTGACCACAGGAGTAAATCTGGACCATTGGTGCCACGCATGTGGGGAATATACACAGGAGAGCACTGTCAAGACACGGGTGGTTGCGTTCAGAAACAGCCACTAGCTTTGCGCACGTTTGTTCTAACTTGCAATTCTCTTCCCGTTTCCCGCTAGTCACCAGTTTGCAGCCCGTTTTCCTGCTGTTTTGGCGAATCGCCTGGTAGTGCCCAGTGTATGTAGTGTAGACAGCCACAACAGCAGCTTGAGGGGTGGGTTCAGTGCACCTGGAACAGAGCCCTGCCCCAACGGTCCTACTGGCCTAGACACAAATTAAGGTTTGAAGGTCCGTAACCAACCTGTTGTTGACACTGAACCAATAGGGCCGGCGCGATACGTGGTTCAATAGCGTATACCCCGCGAAAGCAATACGAAAAGGTGTCTGGTGTTCAAATTTGCAGCCAAAAAATACGTGACCCCACACCAGGTATCGCTCAACTGAGCCGTTTGCCCCAAACTACCGGCGATCCGGAGTTGGCAAGCCTGCAATTGTTGTGCTGTATTGTCACCACTGGTGCTTGATTGTTGCCGCCGCTCCCCTCCTGGTATAGGGAGACTGCACACAAGCTCACTCGATTTCGAGCGAAGAATCGGAGCTGTAATCGGCGGCTTCGGCGGCTTCGGCCGGAGCGGCCGGCTTCTTCGCCTGCCTGGCTTTGGGCTCCCGCCGGAGCAGCCGCCGCTTCACCTGCGACGAGATCTCGCGCAACAGCGTTAGGACGTGGTGTCCGTTCTGCACGGGGTGGCGGGACGGTACAGGATCGTAGCCGATGTTTTTCAAGGTGGTGCTTGTGAAAGGCTGCACTGCTTTTCCGTGGGTATTCGCCAGCCGCAGCGTGCCCCTCCGGGCAAGCGCCGCGAGCCGCGCCGCTTTGTTGGTGCGCGCAACTTCCTGCGGGTCGGTGTACTGGCTGTGATCGATGCCGCCGGTGGCAGTGTAGGTCCTGGTATTTTCGTTGGCCTGGGCGTAGGGGACAAACGGCCGTGGTTTGCGGTCGTCCGGGCGCCGGGACAGCACACTGCCGTTGAGCTCCATTCGTTTGGAGGCGTACTTGCGGAAGTGGAGGTCCTGGTGGTAGGCGCACAAGCTGCCCTGTGCAGTGTCGATCATGGTGTTGCAGCCGTTTTCAGCGGAGCATTTTCCAAAGTCTCGACACAGTCCGATCTCGAGAATGCTGTCGAGCGCGGTGTTGAGCGAGAGCGTGAAGCCTGTCTTGGTCTGGTGCGACCACCGGTTCACGTTGGGGTTGAGAATGCACACCACGTCGCCGACACGGAGCTTCCACCACCGCTCGAGCGCAGCCCCAAATAGCATCACTCGAACCGAGTGAGCAAAGCTTCCTATGGAGAGCTTCACGTACTTGCCACCCCCACCACCACTGGTGCCCTCTTTTGCCGTTTTCGTTGCTTTTGCCGTTTTTGCGCTGCTTGTGGGCTGCAGCTTTTCAAGCACCAAGCCGACGAAACACCAATTGGCGTACGCCGGCTCGGCAAACAGCGGCGGTGAAACCTTGGCTAGTAGCTTTTCCACCCGTAGCACCTTCTTGTCGGCCAACAAGCCTTGCAAGGCAGACGCAACAATGTACCTTTTGCGGAGACGAAACCCCGAGACGTCGTCGCGGTCCTGCTCGCCCAGATCAATGTCCTGTGCTGGAGGAATATTGTGGAACTCAAACTCTCGTGTAGCCAACTCAGGGCCGTTGTCCGTGCTCGTTCCTGTGCGTTCTAGACCCGCCGCAAAGCCGCCTGTCTTGTCAGGAATTTTGGCTTTTGCAGCCATTCTGGTCATGCTCGTGTTTTGGAAGCTTTTGTGGATGTTTCTAGAGCTGGTTCCAACACTGGTTCCAGCAGCAATGAGGGTGCTCTGATGATTCAGAACCACTAACAGTCCGTTTGACTCCTTTTTCTGTCCATTCCCCCCTCGAGAAACGCCAAAAACACCATCTTTTGACTCGTTTTTACCACTGGCGTTCACCTCTTTTTTCTTCTCCTTCCTCAGATCCAATAGTTTGTGCCTCTTAACAGCATACTCCTTTTCGAGATCCGCAAGCTCATCGTCCGAACTGTCCGTCAAAACAACCTCAGGCTCATTCTGCGCTTCATGGCGTGGATCTTCCATACAGCCATGAACCAAGATTCGCATATACGCGTGCGGTGCACGGGTGCAAATAGCTCTTTGTCCTCCGGCAATGTCCACTGGCAAAAAAACAGTCCGTACGCCGGGAAGGCAACACATCGCGCCACCCACACCTACCAATTCCCACGCACACTCGACAAAAGCGCCACCACCCACATTTAGCCCCGCCACCTGGAATGTTAGCATCCTGCATCCTGCATACGCACGCGCAGTACAGGACACTTCAACGCTGACTCGAGTTTCTACACTTGTGGCACCAATGCCCAGAGACCGCAGCAAGTCGCTAGTAAAGCGCATAGCCTTGGATATACCTTCCTTCACCGAAGGAAAACTCGATTTGGGACTGGTTTCCCTGTTGGCACCTCCGGTAGTCACCAATGTGCGTCCGAGATCCCGGTCCTTTGGCCACTCCGATAATGCTGGCGAAAGAAAGAGTGTTTTAAGGAATGCAAAAGCCGACCAAGTGCTCTACCCTTTCAGCTCCGACGAGTACAGTCGTTTATGGTCCGGATACATCGACACATACACTTACAACTCCATCATGAACAACGAGGACATTGAAAACATCAGCCAGTTGACCATCGATCTGGCTCTCAACTTCCAGCATAACTGCCAGCTTAACAGCGTGGCAATCGAGACGTTAATACACGACACAGACACGATTTTAACGGCTCTAGACCGTCTCGTGGACCAGTACAACAAGGTTGAACGCGACACCAGCGACTTTGCCAAGCAGTCTCAGCGGCTCTTGGAAGAGCAGAGGAAGGCAGAGCAGACATCTAACGAGATAGCCGAGGCACTTTCCGTATTTGAAGCATCCGAGTGGATAACAAAGGTGCTCAGCAGCCCCGGTATCAACTTGGTCAAAAAGAGACTGTTCAAAGAAGCTATCGCAAAGTTGGATTCTTGCATTGAATTCGTCGACAGCCATCCCAACTACAAAGACATAGAAGCCTACCGTGCAAGGTTCAGACAGTGCATGACGAGAGCTCTCACCTTGATCCGCAATTACTTGATTGAAGATATCAAGTCTGCGGCCACCACCTCGAACTCAACCAAGACGGAAACTTCCCTGATGGAAATAACAGTGTACAGCGACTTCCGCAGCCACGCCAACCGCAACAGCGGAGAGTTTTTTTCGTTCCACAACTTGATTCTAGAAATAGAGAAGCGCTACAGAACGCACGATGAGTACGTGGGCCTTTTGACAGACGTCCTGGCACAGTACTTCCGCGTCCGCTCGAGCCTCGTGACACCCTATATCGACCAGAATGTCGAGGCATTATCCAAAAAGTACACTGGAGAAAAGGACCTTGTCCAGCTATGCCAGAACAACATATCCTTCTTCAAGCGGGTCATCGAGAGAGAGCATGGTCTCTTCTGTCAGTATTTTTCTGGCAACAGCTCTTTCCCTGTAGCAGAACACTACGAGGCTCCGCTCTACGAATGGTTCAAGGACCTCTTGGAGTCCCTCTACGATACCCTCCGCAATCGCATCATTCGAGCTGTGTCGATTTCTGAGCTTTGCCTGTTAATGACATTACTCCAAAAGTACTACGAGTTCGAAGACCCCGATGGTAGCATGGGAGGCTCGGTGATCGGCTCAGTTGTCGGATCAACTACTGGGTCAACTTACCCCAGTTCGGAATCGTCTATAGACTATGGTCAGCTTTTCGAGCCCATTGTTGGAGACGTGCAGTCACGACTTATATTCCGAGTCCAGCGGTTTGTTGACGATAACCTCATAAACTACAAACCTCGTCCCAAGGATTTGCAAATCGGATCAACCAAGGTCAATGCCAGCCATGTGGAGGACGAGTTGAATCTCTTTCCGCAGATGTACTTGCCGGTGGGCAAAGCATTGACCGTGCTTTCCAGCATTTACGACTTGATCAACCTGGTGGTATTTGACGACCTTGCACACTACATTGTCCACAGCTGCATCCAGATCCTCCAGACCAGTGGATACAAACTCGCCGAGTCGCATTTGGGGAGTCTTGATGCTAAATTATACTACCTAAAGAACCTCATGCTTGTCCAGTACCAGTTGAACAACTTTGACATCCAACACGTACGCACTGAAACTGCCTTGGACTTCACGAGTGGCTTGAGTGAAATACTCCATCAAGTGCGGCAAGGTGACTTTATGGTGAATTACACCAAACTGGGAGGCTTTATTGAGCTCGCCAAGCGTTCAGCTCCTCGAGTGGTCAACAACATGATCGATGCCAAGTACGAAATCGATACTGAATTGAACAATGCAGTTCAGGATTTCATTGGCGAGTGTGTCAAGGCCATTTCCAAGCCTATCTTGGCCCAAGACGCAGTCAAGGAACCACTCCGAGCGACATCAGACTTGCGAGACTTGCTCCTTAGCGAGATACCGAGATACTACCGCGATATCCAGCTCTCGTTCTCGGACATAAATGTCACCAAGTACCTCATGGAGAACATGGAGTCGGCACTCTTGACCACCTACTCCGAGTACTACAACCGTTTGGAGCAAGTAGTGACCCTGGCAGACCCAGGTGCCGCAGACAACAGTAAGCTCCGTCAGGATATGACGGATGTCATGGAGCCAGACACACTAGTTGGGTTTGTCACCGACTTGGTGGCCAACCTCTATGACAAGGAACTGGAGCTGGAGCCAGAAATAGACGACAAGCTACTCCAGCAGGTCGAAAATGACTTGAAAATTGACAATGAATAGCATATACCAGTAAGAATACACCGCGCTAATTCATACCTCGTCAAAAGGATTGTAGATATTCTTGGAAAGTAGCCTGTTCAACTCGTTTTTCACGTATTGGATGTCATTGCTGTTGATGAGCAAGTGCGTATCGCTCAACTCCTCCACTAATATTCCTGGTCGATTCAAATCGATTTGCAAAATGAGTGCTTTGATGGATGGATCACACTGGACCAAGGTGCCAGCGACAGCTCTGGGCATGAGAAGGGTATAAACTGGAGATCAAATCAGGATTGGGAGAGAAACAAACGAGCAAAAAAGTCGCAAGCCAGCAATTTTATGTACCAGCAGTGGCTTTAGTGGAGCGGTTAGAAATGGATGAGTAGCGAGAACTGGCCCTGCGAGCTGCCGCGAACTTGCACGAATTTCCCGCGAGACATCTAGCGAGACTTCGCGCTAATCGCACTCCCAGCCAGACAGCCGCCGTACACAGGTACACATTCCTCTATCACGTATTATCTGATAACCATATGAGTGACTCCGCTGGCGGAAATGGTGAAGCTGAGAACCCTTCAATCGCCGGCAATGATGCCTCACAAGCGTCTGACTTGAATGACACGTCCAGCGATGCTTTAAGGATCGAAAAGGATGAGACGACTCCGGTCATGCCTGTGACCACTCTTCCAGACGACGAAAAAGATACAGATACTACGGATTCAGACACATCATCCACGGCATCTGCCGACGGACCACCGGTTTTCCTATACTCCAGACTCAATTCGCTTCCACGAAACTTTCTAGACCGAGAACCAATCTCATGCAGTTTCTTCAGCGAAAGCTTGTTTGTATTTGCTACCCATTCCGGCCTTGTCCATGTGTGTAAGCCTGACTTTGTGGCTGTGAGAACCTACAAGGCACACAGTGCTTCAGTTTTGGCATTAGATACCGACGGTACCCACGTTATATCGGCGTCTATGGACGGAAGCGTAGTGGTCACTTCCACGGTGGATGCCAATGAAACATTTGGCTTTGACTTCAAGAGACCAGTACATGCAGTGTCGTTCGACAAGACATACTCTCTCACCAAGTCTTTCTATACCGGTGGAATGAGCGGAAAAGTCATTCATTCGTCAAGAAATTGGCTCGGCAAACGTTCTGATACCATTTTGTTTCTGGGCGACAGTCCAATTGTTGCATTTAAAAGAGTGGGAGACATAATAGTCTGGATGAACGACCTGGGAATATCGTTCTACGACACATACCACCGCCATATCATCAAGACAATTCCCCGACCCGACGGTGCTCCTCGTGGAGATCTCTACTGGCCCCGCATACATTTCTCCGAGGTAGACCGTATCCTCATTGCATGGGCAAACCATATCTGGTCCATTAGAGTGCAGAGTGGCTCTTTTGGCTCGACAAACGGAGCCCTGACAGGAGCTGCTTCGTCCTCTGCAAAGAGCAGAATAATTCCGTCTGCCATGTCTTTCAGAGCAGCACCGGAAAAGCACATTAATATCGAGCACTTCTACCAGTTCGATTTCCTCGTGGCAGGGATTTCGTCTTTCAAGGATGACAAGTTGCTTGTTCTAAGCTATGAACCTCCGATTTCCGTCGACGACCAGTTGGAGTTCCAGCACCCCGATATCAAAATCATCGACTTGGCCAACGGTGAGACAGACTTCGAAGAAGAAATAGGACTTAACCATATCAGAAACCTTGGCTTGAACGACTATTCCCTTGGGACGTATATTGGGAAAAAGAGCACTACGTACTACATCATGAGTGCCAAGGATGCGGTTATTGCTAAAGAGGTACAACTTAATGACCACTTGGACTGGTACATTGCACGAGAAGATTACTTGGAAGCCTGGAAAATCAGTCAGCATATAGTATCTCCCGTCAAAAGGTTGAACTTGGGCACATCCTATGTTGACTCCTTGATAAAGCAAGATAGCTGGAAAAAAGCCGCAACATTTTTACAGAAAATCCTACATGTTGATGAATCACAAGTGCCTGCCATGGATACGAAGAGCACTCTTCGCACAGACCAGTCGTCTGCTCTGAAGGGAGACGACGAATTAATAAAAGAAATTGTGCGTCAGTGGGAAGTTTGGGCTACAATCTTCTTAAAGTCTCGCCATGTCGAGGAGTTAACCGAAATAATCCCCTCTCTTCCACAGCTCAATTTACGTCAAAGTATTTATGATGAGATTTTGGACTATTGGTTGAGGAGCAGCTCGCCCGATGTGTTTTATGAACTCGTCAACAAATGGGATATCTCTTTATACACGTTGGAAGGTCTCACACTGACGATAGAGACTCTGCTTGAAGCAGAAGACAACAAAAAGCTCCGCAGGTGCTTGGCCGATTTGTACATTAAGGCAGCTCAACCTCAAAAAGCGGTAGCACATCTCGCTCATCTACGTGATAGCAATTTGGTCCAATTCCTCCACGAGAACCACTTGATAGCAACATTTGTGGACCACCTTCCAAAGTATGTAAGTCTATCATTAAAAGAGCAGGAGATTGATAGCACGCCCATTAGCGATCTCCAAGTTAAACTTCAAGGTACCATCAATATTCTTGTCGAAAGTCGTCACGAATTACCTCCTCAAGTCTTGATAGAGTTGATGGCCAAGAATCACTTGGACTTTATCAACTTGTTCTACTTGGACCGTCTCGAAGAGGTGGACGACTATCTTACAGTACCCTTTCAAAATGAACGGTTGCGGTTGTTTGCACAGTATGACAGAAAGAAGATTCTTTCGTTCCTTACCAAAAACAGCTCCTATGATATACAGCAGGCGATTCAGCTATGTGAAGACAACGATTTTATCGAAGAGTCTGTGTACTTGTGGGGAAAAGTAGGAGAGACAAAGAAAGCTCTCATGTTGATTATTAACAAGTTGGATGACCCAGAAAAGGCAATCAACTTTGCAAAGCACCAGAACGACAAAGAGGCATGGGATATCTTGCTAGAGTACTCTATGGAGAAGCCTGCTTTCATCAAGGCGCTTATCGAGCACGCCGACGAGCAGTCATACATGTTTTACGATCCGATACTTATTTTGGAGAAAATGCCATCAGATGTGGAAATCGAGGGACTCAAAGAGTCTGTCACCAAGATTTCGTACAACAATAACCTCAATGTGATCCTCAATCAGCTTATCCTTCGCATAATCTACAACAAGTCAGAAGATGTGTCCAAGCAGCTCCGAACACTCAAACTCAAGGGGATCCAGATTGACGTTGATAAGCACGCCGAGTTGTTCCAGCAGTTCGAGACGTTGTTACTAAACGGCATGGAGGCCGATGGAGAGATAAAGGCGGCGGTCGAAGATACCAGTATTTATTCAGACCTCGAGCACAAGATCAGGCATCTTGAATTGTTGAGGACTAGGAGTACGACATGAACGCATTATATAGTTCTAGCGGCTGGCGAATGGGTTGAGCCGAGAGAAGATAGTACCTGAAGCTTTGGAAAGAATACCCGTAGCCAAGTTATTAGCCTTGCCAAACTTGTCGCATTTTGTGAACGCCAAGGCGTTGGTGAAGGACAAAAAGATGGCGATTAGGATGAGGATGAGGTACAAGAACTCAAACTTGAGCACCGCCAATATAGCCAAGGCGCTCCACGCCACAGGCTGGCCATACAAAAGTGTCCAGAAAACCTTGGAATCAATAGGATTGATGTAGCGAGATGGATCTGCCGATTCAAACACCCACACGTTTTCAAACTCGCCAGTGGTGGACAGTTCCACGAAATTGACCTCGTTCCACCACCTCAAGCCCACCAACAAGCGACCAGCAACATTCTTTAGGTTCCAAAAGTCGCCCGATATTAAGAGCACGAGCACAATAAAGTGCAATATGAACCTATTTTTCTTGGTGATAAAGCCAATAAAGAAGTTTCCGAATATGTAGATCACAATGGGAAGCACGCGGAAGCCAATATAGAAGAGTAGAGCGACTGGATGCGACAGTTCTTTAAGCCTTTGTGTCCAAGTCCATGTGTTTGGATCGGTATTTACCGGCTGTGAATTCGTTTCTGCAGCCATTTGGTTGTCCATGGTCCCGGCCACACCCGCAGACTGCCCTAACGGCACGTCTGACTCAATGGCAGTATATTCCGAACTCATGACAACAGCGTGTTTTGTAGAGTTTGTATGGAAGCCAGAGCACCAAAATTATCTGGTGCGACTTTTTCTTCCAGATCACCAAGTTATCAAACCGGCCAAGATGTCTTCTCGATATGCCAAATTCATTGGAGGCGTAACAAGAACACAGCTAGAAACAGCTAAGGTACGTGTGTCTTGCCAGCATCTTTTTTCTGCACAAAACTAACATAGTTTGGTTTCTACCTCTTGACCCCAATTTTGATCATGTACTGGGTGGGTTTGGACAGTGACCGTAAGTTCAACATGCCGGGTTTCTGGCCCGACACGGCCACCTTGAACCAGGTGCCAAAAGAACGCCACGAAATCCAAGCCGAAATAGCGAGAATCCGCAGAGCAAGGTTGGAGAAGAGGCAGAGGCTTGAGGCTAAGGCGAAGGAGTTGGGCTTGTTGGAGGAGGAGAAGGACGACAAGCAGGAGAGCGAATTGTAAATATGATGCCCGCAATGAAGTAAATAGCGAAGAACAAAACGTATATAATACTGCAATCTCAATACGATTGATTTCGTCATTTTCACCACCACGATGCAATGACACAAACTATCTACACGTATTAGTTATTAGTCGCTAGTCGCTGGACTGCGAAAGACGCTCAAGATGGCCACGAAGCTCATCGCTGGTGCTGCTAGAAAGACCAAGTCCCGCCTGTAGTATCATCCGCAACGAGTACTTGAGCTCGCTTCTCGAAGTGGTAACGGCCATATTCATGTCTGGGTTCCACGCAGTGGACCAGTCGTCCAAATGCTGACGCTTCGGAGCTGGAGCGCCGTTGTTTGTGCTTTGTAGCTGTGGTGGAGCCAACTCTGGTGGAGCTAATTGCGCCTTGTTGGGATCAACCTCCATCGAGAAGAGGGCGTCGATATTTTGGGAAGCATTTCCATCGCCAGCAACTCCCAAGCCTTCTAGAAGCGAGTCGACGCCGTTGTCGAACACCAGGCTCGGGATCATAGAGCCATTTGTGCGATTGAACGGATTCTGCAAGTCGCTATTGGCAATTTGATTATCAGTGAGCCACGGGCTATCTTTCCGCTTATCGTCGTGGTGCCCCTCCAGGAGACAACTTCCAATGATCTCCTCAATGGAGACATAGCTCAATGTCATTTTGGCTCTTTCGTTGACGAGTCCCAATAGGTCATCGATTTCCCACGGAATAACCACATTGAGATGGCCCATGATCTCTTGCAATTTTTTGTACGAGTCGGGCGACCCGGTGGATCTGTTAGGATAATCAGACACTATGGACCGTGCTTCTTGGATGTGTGCGGACGAGGGCCAGTCATTCTTCCAGTCGAGCAAATAGGTTCTTCGCCAAGAAGTGAAGATCTTTTCTTTTGAGATGGATTTCCAGGACCGCCAAATCCACTCGATCACCTTGATTGTAGGAATCTGGTAGTCTGCCTCAGAAAGCACCTCGAGTGTTCCTACCGGTAGCTGAGGAGCTGTGCTACTGTCCACCTCTCTGTTGCCGTAAAGCATGCCACCTGAAGTTGACTGCTGTGGAAAAGCAGCTTTCTCGGAGCGTCTGGCCTGAAGCCGAACCATTTCCAAGTACTGCTGGATGCGGTACAATATCTTGAACTCTTGTATGATTCCGTAGCTCATGGGGAGGTAGTCAAACTTGACACCACTATACAGCGAGCTGTAGGGATTATTGTGGCTATTATTGTTCTTGAGGAAGCACAAGCGGATGTGGTCGAATTTGAGGTTGATGACACGATGGGAGGAGGAATCGTCGAGGATGATGAGGATCTTGCGCTGCGGCTGCAGACTGGCAATCTTGTGGTCCAAGGTCACCAAGTAGTCGTAGAACATGCTGGACGTGATCCACTTATTGGTGTTGGAATTGTAGTATATGTTGTAGACTTCCAAGATCTTGTTGCGGAGGACTTTTGGCGTTGCGCCGTTGGGCATTCTGAAGTTTGTGTCTGTACCACAGGTGGCGTCAAAGGACTCATGGCTACCGACTAGGAGAGGAGGTAGTTTCTCCGAGCCGTCTACGTTGCATCCAAGCATGATTGTGAGGGACTTTTCTGTGGAGGCCGCCGACTGACGGAGTCCCTTATCGACGGAAGATACGTCGAAGATCTGGTCCAAGGGCAAGGTGTAGAACAACTGAAACTCGTCAATGGTGAAGATGTCTCTCGGGGCGTAGTGTTCCTTGTCGATCATTCTTCGTAAGTACCGTTTCAAGTCTACTTTTTCATCCATCATCCACACCTTGTTGAGCGGGTGGGCGTCGTTGGCGCTGATCTCGTTCTTGGTACCAGTGATATTGATGTCGAGTTTCTTTATAAACTCATAGCACCATTTGTGGTTGAATACGCCGTTGCCATCTTTCTCATCCGGAGGAAGCCGGGTCCAGATCGACAGCGCTGTCAGCTGGATCACGGGAGTGGTGATTGGTATTCCTTCCCAGATACACTGGGTGATCCACTCGGACAAGATGGAGCGGAGAAGAGGATTTTGCAGTTTCTTCCGTCGTACAAGCTGAAACTGGGTTTCTTTGGATGCTATTAGTTCGTGTTTGGAGCTCAAGATACGAGAGATTGTCGTTTGGGACGGCTGATGGGTGGTGGTAAACTCCTTCTGGGCCCACTGGGCTAATTCTGCCTGGGTGAGTTGTGGATTGGCATTTGACTTGAGACAGATGTCTATCTTCTGTTTAACCGTAAATCCCATGTAACATAAGGTTTGCGACCGGAGCTGTACAAGTTGCGTGAGACTGAGTTTGTGAGAGCGGCGAAATATTAATATTGGCGGCTAAAAGTCGAAAAATTGAGGAGCAATAAATCCGAGGGAGATTTTTGGTTTAGAGGGTACGAAGGGACTTACTAAGGATTGAGGATGGAGAAGGTTGTAATGGTATAATGTTTCAACGGTATAAGGTTTAAGGATATAAGGTTATCAGATTATCAGGTTATTAGGTCATGATGTTTAGTCATGATTGTCAGCTTATCAGACTTTAAGGTTATATGGTTAAAGAGTTAAGAATTTACCAGGTTATAAGGTTATAAGGTTATCAGGTTATGAGGTTATAAGGTTACAAGGTTGAAAGGTTATCAGGTTATAAGGTTATAAGGTTATAAGGTTATCAGGTTATAAGGTTATAAGGTTACAAGGTTACAAGGTTACAAGGTTGAAAGGTTATCAGATTATTAGTTATCAGTTTACAAGCACAAGTTATCAGATTATAGGCTATCATATGTATCAGTTTAAGCTTATAAATTATTATTCTTAAACTACAACATTATGATTTTATGCTATCAGGTTATCAGGTTATCAGATTATCAGATCATACAATACATGAATAATAGCATTAAACCTTAATTGAACAATAGTTTAATGCAACATTATGCGCACAACGGTTGATGGTTACATGTTATAATGTTATAATATTAACAGATTATAAGATTATCAGGTTATCAGTTATTTAGATCAATCATAAATAATAGCATTAAACCCTGGAACGTTGTCCCTCGGTGGTTCCAATACTCACGTTTCTCAGTGGCTGTTCAAGAAGTCCAACACCTCCTTCAACACCGGGTTGAAGATCTCCTCGCGCTCGATGAACAACGAGTGTCTGGCGCCCTTGATCGACTCGAACTTCTTGTCCACGTTATTAGGTAACAATGCAAAGAACTTCTTGGTGCCCTCGATGTCGTTGATGTAGTCGGTGTCTCCGTGGAGCACCAACAAGGCGATGTCGGGGCTGAACTTGCGCACGTAGTCGGGCTTTTCCAACGCCTCTCCGCGCTGGAACATGTCGTAGATCTGTCTGAACGACCCCACCAACTTTTTGTCCAGCAGTTTGATGTAGTTCTTCCATCTCTCGTTCGACGTGATGTAGTCGTAGGCAAGCTTGGTGTCGATCTGCATCCGGGGCAACAACTTGTTGAGGAGCGGCGACAACTTCTGCACCACAAAGTTGGGTCTCGTTTTGGGATGCAAGTACACCAACGGGCCCGAAGCGATTATGCCCTTGAGGTGGTCCTTGTACTTGCCTCTAATGCCGTAGTTCAAGATGATGCCGCCTCCCATGGAGTGGCCCATCATGAAAAACTTCTCGCTCTTGTCCTTGCGCTGCTCCAAGTTGAGCTTGATCATAAAGTCCAAGTCGTCAAACGTGTGTTTTTCGTCGGTGAGGCCTAGCAAGGGGCCGGGCGACGTCTCTCCCGCTCCGCGCTGGTCAAAGAAGAACACCTCGTATCCATTTTGCGACAAATGGTCAAAGTACTCGGTGTAGATGGAGGCGTGTTCCATGAACCCGTGGACGTAGATGATTTTGCCGCGGTACTTTTGGGTGTGCGGCACCTTCCAGGTGGTGGTCTTGAACGACGCACCGTCAAAGTCAACAAAATCTTCAATTGGCGTGCCCCTGGGGCTGTAGGGGATTTCGGGCATGAATCCAAAGGTGTCTTTTCCCGCCGCGGGGCCGCGTCAGTATGGGGTAGCTGGTGTGCGGGCGTGGGGTGGGTTTCGGTTCCATGTGCTGCAACCGTGCGGCTCAGCCGTCGGCCGCGGGCAGCTCGAGGCCGTTGAAGTCGATGTACTGGTCGCCGTAATTGAGCATGAACTGCGGGTGGCGGCCGGCGGCGGATGGCGCGAGGAAAATGCTGATGCCGAGAATGGACAAGTACTGCAAGCTGGGGATGCGGAGCACCCCCCGCGGCGACACGCAGTGCGGCTCCACCGCAAAGTAGCTGCGGATGAACTGGGCTAGCCGGCGGTGGTTCCGGCGCACGAACTGCACCATGGTGTCGTTGAGCACGACGCTGTTGTGGCGCACGGGGGCGGCACTCACAGACGAGATGCTGGCGAGGTCGTAGAGGAAAAAGTCCTTGTAGACCGTCTGGCGGAGCACCAGCTCGTAGTAGAGTGCGCGCACGTACCACGAGTAGTCGTCGCTGGAGAGGTGGCGGAGCACGGCCAAGCTGTCGGCGGCCTGCGACGAGCGGTCTAGTAGCTTGAGCGTGGCCAACCGGCGCTGGTGGGTGCCAATGCAGTCGTAGACCGCCTGGGTGTAGGCGCTGGTGGGGGACTCGAGCACCGCGAAAAGTGTCGTGAGCTGGTGGGGAATGTTGCTGGCGAGCGTGGCGGTGAGCGCGTTGTGCTGGCAGAAGAGGCAGTCGTAGGTGGGGTGGGTCGCGAGCTTGCACAACCGCGGAGTGGCCGCGGTGATGTTCTGCAAAAGCGTGGTGCCGTGGTCGGCGTGCGACTGGTGGAGGTGGGACGCTTCCTTGACGTTGAGCTGGAGCGACTCGAGCCGGGCCAAGTCCACCGTCTCCGCAAGCAAGTGTGCGAGCTGCCGCCCGGAGTCGCCGATGAACCCGTCGAGCGCGAGCCTGGTGAGCCGGAGCCGGACGCCGTGCTCGGCAAGCACCGCAAAGAACCGCGGCCACACCGACCGCTTGTGTGCGCGCAGCAACGAGTTGGCCCGGTTGAGTGCATTGAGCGAGTCGAGCGACAGCTGGTGCATTTCCTCAAACTCCACCGTGGTGAGACTGCCGGCGATGGCCGCGGAAACCATCCGGGCAAGCTCGGCAGTACC
The DNA here is from genome assembly GCA_030570235.1 of Meyerozyma smithsonii. NCBI lineage: Eukaryota > Fungi > Ascomycota > Pichiomycetes > Serinales > Debaryomycetaceae > Meyerozyma > Meyerozyma smithsonii. Next base: position 778,276 of record JAJLVE010000005.1, on the reverse strand, counting down.
CGCTTGCAGACGCACCGAGTCCCGCTGGTAGCATATCTTGAGCAGCGAGAGGTGCGGGAAGTCGAAGCGGCCGTGGCCCGCTTCTTCAAATGTTTCTGCCGACACCGTCAACCGCACCACCGTCGGCGCCGAGAACGACATCGCCATTCTGCTGGTGTCCAAAAGACAGAAAAGCTCACGCGGATGCACGTAGTGCAACATGTCGTGGAGAAGGTCCACGAGCCAGGCTGCGTCAGCCACCAGTGCCGGCGGAGGAGTCTTGGTGGCCTGGTCTGGGGCCAGGTCCCGCACCAACGGCGGCTCGGAAACCAGTGTTTCGTCCACAAAAACCACCGCCTTGACGAGCTTCGCAAGCTTCTTGCTCCCACGCACCGTCCGCACCAACTGCGGGAGCCGGGAAGCGTGCACAAGCGTGCCCAAGTTGACGTACGCCTCGCGCAGCTGGGAAATGGCGAGCGTTCGGAGGTCCAGCGACTGGCTGACGAGGATCTTCTTGTACAATTGCCCCGCGGCCGGAAGGTACAACATCTGCAGTGCCAAACAAACGTTCAAAAGGTCGTCAGCGTGGAGAGACAGACACACCCGTCCGAGCACTGGCAACGGGAGTTGCGTGACACACCTGCCCAGCGGCACCGAGCCAGCCAAAGGGCCTGAAACTGCGCCCGTGTGTTCCGGCGCCGGATAAAAGCCCGCGGGCCTGTACCAGCTGCTCCTTCTCCTCTTGCCCACCATCTGGCAAATCAGCTTATCGGTGGCTGCTACGTCCGTCCATGCAGCACCGCACCCAGGCTTATCCACGCTCCTGCAGGCGGCGGCCTTGCCCGCGTAGTACGCACGCCGCGAAGCCAGTACGCAGTTCGCAGTTCGCGCACTAGTTCGCACTTGCAGTTCACGCGACCCAGTTTGTGCCACCTTGCAACCATGCTGCTTCTGAACAACCGCACGGCGCTGATGCTGTCGATCTCCAAGACGTCGGGAACGCGCTCGAGGTCCAACTCCGGCTTCGCAGCCGACCCAGACGACCCGTTTGCTGGCTTGTCGTTTTCTGTTGGCGTGGCCGAAAACAAGAACGTCACCTACCGCTCCAAAATGGAGGACGTGCACACCTACGTGGCCAACTTTGTTGAGAAACTCGACTGGGGCTACTTTGCCATCTTCGACGGACACGCAGGCAAGCAAACGGCCCGCTGGTGCGGCAACAACCTCCACACCATCTTGGAACAGGAAATCCTCCACAGCGAACTGGCACCGTCGCCAGTCGATCCAGACGCCAGTGGTGCCAGGGACCGAGATACCGACCCGGCCAGTGCCTCCGACATGCAAGAACACCTCCACCAGGCGTTTCTCCGCGCCGACACTCTCAACGAGAAGGAGGGCAACGGGCTGTCCGGCAGCACAGCCGCGGTGGCCGTGCTCCGGTGGGAGGACAGCCGACATCTGGGTGCCGGCACCGGCGACACCAAGCCCCAGCACAAAGAACAGGAGCCCAGCAAAAACGAAAACCACCAAGACCAGCGCCCGGCCTCTGCCTCTGCCTCTGCCTCTGCCACCGCCGCCGCCAAGAACCAGTACGACTTTCTCCCCACCCACCACAAGCGCGTGCTCTACACCTCCAACGTGGGCGACCTGCGCATCGTGCTCTGCCGCCTGGGCCACCCGTACCGCCTCTCGTACGACCACAAGGCCACCGACCTCAACGAGATCGAGCGCATCAAGAACGCCCGCGGCCTCGTGATGAAAAACCGCGTCAACGGCGTGCTTGCGGTGTCCCGCTCGCTTGGCGACGCCTACATGAAAGACTTGGTCATCGGCGTGCCGTTCACCACCGCCACAGAAATCTCCCGCAACGACGAGTTCATGATCTTGGCCTGCGACGGCGTGTGGGACGTGATCTCCGACGCCGTGGCCTGCAAGACAGTCGCCGACGTCCTCCACCTGTCCAACAACAACGCCCAGCTCGCGGCCCTGCGCCTCTGCCAGCTCGCCATAGACAACTCCACTACCGATAATGTCACCGTGATGGTGGTGCGCTTCCACAGCGGCGTCTTTGACTGCTAGTTCGTGAAAAATAGTCTTCCTATTTATTCGTCATTCCTCCACTAACCTATTAACATTCGTGGTCGTCCCACTTGTGCGGGCGCCACAACTTCAACGCCAAACTGCTCATCACGACGCTCACCGACGACGCGGCCATGGCGGCACTGGCCCACACCGGACTGAGCCGCGACTGGTGGATCGGATAGATCACCCCGGCGGCGATGGGAATACCGGCAATGTTGTACACAAGTGCCCATCCAAAGTTGAACTTGACCCGGCGGAACACCGCCCGCGAGAGGTCCAAGAGCGTCACTAGCGCGTCCAAAGGCCGGTGCTTGGAAAGCAAGATGAAGTCGCTCGAAGTCATCGCCAAGTCTGCTCCGCTGGATAGCGCAACACCCACTTGGGCAGCTGCCAAGGACGGCGCGTCGTTGATTCCGTCGCCCACCATCGCAACGACCTTCAGTGGGTCCTTTTGAATCTGCTTGATCTTGGCCTCTTTGTCCTGTGGCACCACCTCGCTGATGATGCATTCTGGGCGTATACCAACCTCCTGCCCAATTGCTTCTGCTGTCTGCTTGTTGTCTCCGGAAATCATCCAGCACTCGATTCCTCGCTTATCCTGCAAATATTGAATGACAGCTTTGGTCTCAGGTCTAATGTCGTCACGGCACGCCATGGCCAACAAGAGATGGTATTGAGAGTCACCAAACACCTGTTCGCTGCGCAATCCCACGAGCACTATGGATTTACGTTCACTTTTCCATTGGTCAAGTTTGGTGGCCACCGGGGTTATGTCAACTTGGAGCTCCTTGAATAACAGTTCGTTTCCAAGCACCGCATCACTGTTCTCGCACTTCTTCCATTCGGGAGCATCGTTTGCGTCGACCCTTATCTTGGCACGCAAGCCTTTGCCTGGAATATTCTCTACTTGTGGGGTTTTGTTGGCCGCGAATGCCTTCCCGGAGTCACGGCCTTTACCATCCGCAAAGGCAATAATGGCTTCAGCTATCGGATGGCTAGAAGAGAGCTCCAAGTCTCGGCTTAGTTGAACACTCACCCGTTGCAAGAACGCATCGCCGTGAACGTACTCGTGGTCTGTCACCTCAAGCGCTCCATTGGTCAATGTTCCTGTTTTATCAAAGCATACAACATTGACTTTGGCGCCGTCTTGGAATGCCACTCCTCCTCCCTTGGCTAAGATTCCGTGCTTTGCAGCCAATCCCGAACCAACAAACAACGCAGTAGGTGCAGCAAGGCCAATGCCACATGGACATGCGATCACAAACACGGCAATCGCAAATTCCATCGACCATACTGTCCATCCTCCAATATCTATATCCAAGTATATTTGAGGCAACGCACCGGAAAACCCAAGTGACAACCAGATGATCCAGGTGAGGAGCGCTAAAAGTGTTATCACTGGAACAAAGTAGCCAGTGAGCTTGTCCGCCAATTTTTCAATTGGGGCCTTTCTCAACTGGCCATTACGAACTGTATCGACAATCTGATCGATCAAGGAATCACCTTCAAGGCTGGTTATCTTTGCAACAATGGTGTTGTGACCTACGTTGACAGTTCCCGAAAATACTTGGTGGCCCACTGTGTGTTTCACTGGTACCGATTCACCCGTCAAGGCAGATTCGTCGAATGACGACTCACCTGAAACTATGACGCAGTCAACAGGAGGAGATTCACCAGAAGAAATCCGGATGTAGTCATCTATCTCAAGTAACTTGACATCCATTTTTTGATCCTTTTCAAATACCTGAGGTTGCTCATTTTTAGATCGAAGATGAACCAAGGTAGCCTCTGTAGCCTTGAATGTATTAAGCTGAGAGATGGCGTCTGCTGTCTTACTCTTGGAGTAGCTCTCTAACAAGCGGCCGATTAATAGGAAAAATGTCAAGAACACCACTGAATCAAAATATGTTGTATGAAGCCCCATATCTGAGTGCCTTTCCTGCTGGGAACTGAGAATAAGCAAAGCTATGCTTGCAAAGTATGCAATAGACGTACCAAGGCACATAAGTAAGTTCATAGAACCAAAGCGGAATAATCTCTTCTTCCACGAATTCTTGTAGAGCCACAACGACTTCAATTCCTTGAATGCTTTCTGGTGGAAAATATCTGCAGCAAAGAGATACACCGGTGTGCAGATGATGAGCAAGATCCAGACTACTCTGGATACATTTCCAGCCCATATTGGTTCCTCGACCCACTGTCTGAAAGGATGTGATTTTGGCAATAGAGACATGGCGATCACTCCAAATATCAATGTAGGCACTGCAACAATGGTAGATAGGATTAGACGGAGCAAGATCCTTCTGGTCTCTTTCTTGGACAATTTGCGTAAATGTTCGTCTACCGAAACCTGCTCAATGTAAGTGCAATTGAACGAGCCTTTCTCGTCGGGCTTTATCTTGTAGCCAGGCTCTGAGTCGGTAGGATGTATGTGATTAAGATCAAATAAGAAGCGTCTCAAATTTATGTCCTTTTCCAAGTTGGGCAAGTAAGTAAACTTGATGAAGGGTCTCTTTAAGGTTATGGGGTCCTGGATGACCAAAGCGTCACCAAAGCTGTTCAAATAGTCGGTGATAACTTCTGGGCAATGGCTGCAGAACATATTCTCGACACTGACGTTGATGGTGCGAGACTTCTGTTTACTCAGGGTGTAGTTGATCAGTTCTTTGTTCGTCATTTCAAAGTCGAAGCCGCAGTCTTCTATGGTGCGTTTCAACTTTTCGATGTTGGAATTGTCTGCGTCTTCCATGACAAACTGTCCAGTCTTTGTCACGACGTTGATTCCGGACTCTAGAACGAACGGGAGGTCTTTGACGGCGTTTTCGATGGAGCTGACGCACGCAGCACAGGTCATACCACCAATAATGGCGTTGACTCTGGTGTTTGTGGATCGATGAACAGGAAGCAACTCCAAGAGCTGGCACTCAAAACCAGCCTCGGAGATGGCGTCGACTATCTTGTTCACCACCTGCTTGTTTGTGACTATGGCCACCGCACTGTGTTGAAGCAAGTTGACCGAGAAGGACGGGTCCTTGTCGTCGGGAGAAGCCATGCCGTTAGAAGCCATCACGTTCGAAAGGACAGAAGAAACGGTTTGAGCACACGAAGCGCAAGACATCCCTCTTACTGCAAACGCTGCCCTGTACTCTTGGTAAGGTTTGTCTACGACAAACTTGACATCTTCGTCGGAGGACGAGCTGGAGTCTCGGGCTTCTGCTTCAGCACGACACTTGCGACAGTGTTTGAAGTGGTTTGCGATAAGTTTTCTCTCTCTGCGTTTAGTTAAAAGGCCAAAGAAGTCGAAAAAATCAAAGAAGTCTCTTTCCAACTCGTGGGGAAGGTGAAATGTGTGCTTCGTCTCGCCAGCCTTGCTGCTGAGAGAGAGTTCTTCGTCAATATACAATTCCCAGGAGAGCACGTCAAATCCACTGCTGGCCAACGACTTGGTTATCTTCTTCACCGCGCCATTCAAACGGTCGTTTTTGTCGGTCAACACCACGCTTTTATCGTTTGTAAGCTCAAACAAAATGGAGGTTTCCAGAGGCCGGGTTTCTGGTTCACGGTGGAGCTCGAAGAACCGAGAAAGCACCGTCACTATGGTGTCCTCGCAGTCCTCGCAATGCACGTTCGAGAGACTGATAAGTAATTTTTGCATTTTGCCATCAGAAGACCGAGTGCCGCATTTATCTACCGATGCGGCATATTCGCTGCCAAATAATATGCAACGGCGGAAATCGCGCGATGGACCCAGACGCTTCGGATGAGACGGGCTCTATTCTATAGATTCTGTATAACGTACTGTGAGCAATGGCACCACCATACCCGCTATGAGGCCACATAGTTTCTCTGGAACCGTGTGGTAGAACAAGCTTGTTATTAAATATTCGCCGTACCAGCACCCCACAAGAATGACCGCTAGATGTAGGAGCCATCGGTCCAAGGTTGCTACTAGTTGCGGTGCTTCAGGTTGCTGCTCTTCTTCCTGCTGTTGTTCTTGCTGCTGTCTCAGAGTATTGGGTAGCTGCTGTGTATCCTCTGGACCCAGTATTCCTTGTTCAAGGTCCAAGTCTAGGCGGCGGGCCCAGCGGCCCAAGCTTCCATCGCTGATCAATAGCTGGAGAACGAGGAGACTGATGGAAACCAATAAATAGTAATGTCCGGAAACGTCAAACCCCTTGACCCAGAAGCTGTCATCTCCCGTTTCGCATGCGCCACGACTCTCCTGGAGATGTTTCCCTGCTAGATTTTGGCAGTGGCCTCCTGCTGCCACATCTATTCTCTCAAATATCAGAGGACCAAAACACCAAAAATTCGTCAAAATGCAAAATGCCGTATTCGCAGCGTACACCACCAGGACAACCCGTACTTTGTCGTACGGCACCACCCAGCGGCTATTTGTGTAGTGAACCAAATGTCCTAGATAGACCACGGTAAACCAAAAGTACCCATGGTTCACCAACACTACGTTTAGATGGGTGATCAAAGTGCTGTGATGTACCCATTCTCTCACCGGCAGCAAAAGCTGCAGAATAGGTAGCAGTAGTGCAAAAGTGGCAGGAAAAAGCACGGACGCCAACACGAGCTGGCGATCCATCATGCCGTACGTAAGTCCCGAACCGTGCATAACCAGAGCTGTGCGAAACCCGTCTGCAGGACGGGGTGGCTTTTTGCAGCCAAAGGGTCATGTGTCAGAAAGTTATGCAATTTGCATAACAGCCACAGTCTACAAAGATCGTGAAGCCAAAGTGTTCAACTAGCATGTCGCTACCGTACGGAAAGTGCTATGCACTACACCTATTACAGGATACAACATCCACATGAAACAACATTGCGGAATTATCTCTTGTACTCAAAATACCTCTAGAAACTCTTGCACCATAAACTTTGCAAACTCGAACGCAACAGACTTTCAATCCCCTTTTGTGAACTTGGCTATGGGCTGCTATTTGAAATAACTGCTTCATAGACATTGCTGAAAAAATACGGCGATATCTATTCCTACTGAACATCCAGGTGGCTGGAAATCTCAAACTCGCCTAGTGGCACTTTGTTCCCGCTACCTCGTCTCGTGCTCCTCCTCCTTAAACTGTGATAAGTCTGCCTGAGATATATTCATGGTTCTGCATGCACGCCGTAAACTGTTGACAAGTGGATTTCTTCGAATTTTCAGCGAACCTATGTGGAATCCTGGTTTCTTCGGTATCTGTGTTGTTGATTGTACTTCTTTCCAAACTCTGCGTCGAAGTTTTGCATATTTTTATATTTGTGCTCCCACTGATGATATTCCATGGTTTGTTTAAACTGATTGTAAACATCATCGAGAGAGTTGTATTTTTCTCCGTTTGAATACTTTTTAAATTCACCGGCAACAAGCTTCAAAAGGCAATAGAAAGCACTCCCATGGATACTAATATGAGAAAAATACAAAAGATAAGATCCGTAATCGAGTGTTCCAAAAAATAATTGAACATCACTCCCAAGATCATCATGGGGTTTCGGGTACGGATCATTAACTTTTAGATATCCTTTAACATGCATTGACACTTGATCAAGATAGTAGTTGTAGTTACGACCTTCGTATAATTCGGTAATAACCGATTGCAATGTTTCATCCGGTACCTTATTGTATTGATATCCCGATACGTTGATAATAATACCGTTTAATCCGGTTATGATAAAATGCAAAAATTCTTGAAAAGCTTCATCATCGCATTCTTTGCTTAATACAAACCGTAATTGCAATTTCCTGGTAAGTTTAATTTCATCAATATCTAAACCAAACCTTAAGATTTGTTCGAAGATTGGATAACTCCGAAATAAATTGTCAAAGGTATTTCTCCATGTTCTCATATCCCTGTTGAGTTGTGGGAGTTCTCTGAATTCATTGAAGTTCAACTCCATCCAGTCCATTGCGTGCTTGCTCACATATAAACTGTATTTTTCACGTGCGAGACTAATTTGAAGTGAATTTAATTGATTGATGAGTTCTTTGACGGTGTCCTCGATAACTTGAATTCTAGTATCCATATCAACTTTTACTTTTTCAGGTGTCTTATCAGACTGGTAGATAGCCATTTCGGGTTCACTAATTACACTTGCAGGATCACCGGCACCTGGTTCAGGATCACTTTCGAACTTTGAACTTTCATGATAAACCTTTGAGGGTGATTGTGTTTTTGTTTAACATCAGAAACAGGCTTTCTGACGTCCTTGACAATCTGTGATTCCCGGGATGAAACAGATGGCAGCATTGGTTGCAAATTGAGTTGCATACTGCGGCAAAATAAGTTGTGTGTACAACGTTAGTTGAATAAAAAAATAGTGAAAATACCATTTGACTTCTATCTGTTGACCAGATTACGTTATTCACCGACAATGGTTATGTAATATTATGGCCGTAGCGTAATGCTGTGGTAACTAATATAATCACTGATAGTATTGTAGTACAACTATTTAAAAGTATCAAATGCTATATAGGTATTTGTACTTCTGAGAGCTTGACACAAGTAGGTATTACTTTTCCCCTGAAGTGTAAGCTTGCCAGGAGCTCATATTTATAGCTGGGCAGGGGGCAGATGTGGCAGTTGAGGGATTTTCTGGATCCTCATAACTCCGACATCCATAGTCTACTAGGATAAGTCCGATACTACCACATTTTAGTATAACTTACCTTAAGTCGCTTGGTTTGCAAGGCGTTCGGCATTGTGCCAGTCCTGTATACCGTTCCTGTATCTCGATCCTGCATATATAGCGTCAACAAAAACGGCCCCTCACGTGAGATGGTATAACGTAACCAGATCATCTAACCAGTTGCCATCATCAGGTCGTATCTGGAGCAAGTATTGTTGCAGAACCATCAATGATGAGTCTCAGTTTGATCAGGGCCGGGATTCGAACGTCCAAACATGCCCAAAGACTGTTTGCGACTTCGATATATCGATTAGCTGCAAAATCGGTCCCCATTCTGAACATTAAAGGTTCGAATGAAGGCTCGAATCCTCAGATGGCGTTCCCCTGTCTTGACAGGCTCGAGAAGAAGACCGAAGAGTTGTCCAGCAATCAAAGCTGTGGCCCAGAGTCGGGGATCAGTTCACTAGAAGCTGGTCCGGAGCCTTCATATGGCCAGGTTCGGACCGGCTTTGATGTCTACAAGTCCAAAGAACCAATCTACTTTGATCACGGAGGCTACTTGCCCGAGTACAACATAGCATACGAAACTTGGGGAAAACTCAATGCTGACAAGTCCAATTTGGTGCTCATTCATACGGGACTCTCGGCCTCATCTCATGCCAAATCCCAACCGAAAAATACTAAACCAGGATGGTGGGAGAATGTTATCGGACCCGGTCTTTATTTGGACACAGACAAGTACTTTATTGTGTGCACAAACGTTCTTGGAGGCTGTTATGGTTCGACTGGACCTTCTTCGAAAGACCCAGCAAATAACGATTACTATGGAACCAGGTTCCCCATAATCACCGTTAACGATATGGTACGGGCTCAGCGAGAACTCATACGCAATGTTTTCGGGGTCAGCAAGTTGCATGCTTCTGTTGGTGCATCAATGGGAGGAATGCAGTCGTTGGCGTATGCGTGGGAGTTTCCCGAGGAGGTAGAAAAAGTGGTGCTGATCAGTGGCTGCGCCAGATCTCACCCATATCTGATTGCTCTTCGTCACACACAGAGGCAGGTACTCATGAGTGACCCCAACTGGAACCGTGGCTTCTACTACAACAAGGTCCCTCCGCACATCGGCATGAAGTTGGCGCGGGAAATCGCTACTGTAACTTATCGCCTGGGTCCAGAGTGGGAGTACAGATTCGGACGCAACCGTGCTGACGACTCCAAGCCTCCAGCTTTGTGTCCCGACTTCTTGGTCGAGACATACCTTGACCATGCCGGTGAAAAGTTCTGTCTTGAATACGACGCAAACTCGCTTCTCTACGTCAGCAAGGCGATGGACTTGTTTGATTTGAGCCATTCAAACCGACAGAAAGCCCTTAAAAACAGGCAGCAGAGCGTTCAGGATGGCAGTGCATCACCCACGCCAGTGCCCGAAAAGCCATATGCCGAGAAAGTCACTTCTTCGGTGCTGACACCAGAAGAGGCTCTTGAGGATTTGCGTCAAGGTCTCAAAAAGATTGCTCACAAGGACATCCTCGTTATTGGGGTGGAGTCGGACATTCTCTTCCCAGTATGGCAGCAACGAGAGATATACGATGTCCTCAAGGACGTAGGAGGGACTGGTGACATAAGGTACTTTGAGCTTGGTACCGACATCAGCAACTACGGCCACGACACGTTTTTGCTCAGTCTCGACCACATTGGCCCGCCAGTCAAGCTGTTCTTAGGATGATATTATTTTATGTAGCAATTAGCAATCTAAGCAATTCTTCCATGGTTCGGGTCCAATTCGTACCCGAGACGCCGGCTGACTGAATATACAAACTCGCGCAAGTGAGCCACCACCACTTTCGCGAGACCATTGTTCTTCTTCTTGTCGTTGTCTGGCGATACCGCGATATGGTGTGGAAGCAAATTATCGTGGGCACTCAAACTCACGAACAAGGCGAACGGTACGAGCCAGACACACAAGCCGAAAAATGAGCACACTTCCATGAACAGCGGGATGCGAGGAGGAACGTAGTCGTGCCTGAGGCGCTGCTCAATGGGCGGAATGTAAGGATTGTGGAAATTGTTGAACCACAAAAAGTGATTGGCGATAACGAGGACACATGACACCAAGAAAACTGGCGAGGAAAGTTCCACATAAGGAAAGTGTGTCAAGTTCTTGAGGTACACCCAGTAGGAGAACACAGAAAACACAGATAGCTTTATGGGGAAACGGTCTACCACCACCAAGAGAACAAAGACACCCATAATCGCGTAGATCAACCGAGTCAAAAATCGCCTTGTTGGCTCTGAATGCTCCTCAACCAACTCCGATATATAATAAAGCGCTGCAGCAATGGCTAGCACAAGAAAAACAAAGCCCACAACAGCCCCGACATAAGATAGCAACTGGAGGATCATTAGAGTTTAAAGAAGCGCTCCGCGTTTCGAAGAAAGTAGTACGTGAAACTTCCTGCAGGTAACATGAGAAGTGGCCAGGTGGACCAAGAGGTGGATCACGAGGTGCCAGTAGCTGGTAGGTAGCATTAGTCGCATTATCGTAGCTGTATAGACACTAATTGTAAATCTCTATAGGAGGAATTCTGTCTGTGTTGTAGAACCAGTTTCCTCCATCCAACTCGCGCGAAAGCCATTCTGTTGGGAACATCACCAAATGGCCTTGGATCTCGTTCAAGATTCTTTCTGCGGTCTCCTGGTCGAAGATGCGGTTGCCCATCATCTCTCTTCTGCGTCTTGCAAATGCTCCAAGTCTAGGAGTCTTTTTTCTGTTGGTGAACAGCAGATCGTCATCCTCGTCGTTTCCCGCGCTATAAGGCTCCGTCTCGTCCGAACTTTCCTCTGTGTCTGACTCCGAGTTGTAGTAGCCGTTAATTCCACCGTTCAGCTCTCCGGCGTCTTCAGTTTTGTGATTCTTCTTTTTGTTCTTTCGTGACCCAGGCTTAGCACTCTTCGATCCATTACCGTTCAATTGTGACTTTCCGCCAGACGGGGGAGCATCTCCGAGAAGTCCGCCATCGTAGTTTAGTTTGCTCACATCAATTGTGGGCCTCCTTCCATCATTGCGCTTGATAATACTAGCATCCGATACCGATCCAGTATCGCTGTGGTCGACGTCAGAGTTCTCCAGCAGCCCATCACGGTTGACCGGTCTTTGCTTCCTTCTGTGGGAAGATTCGTGCTGTTGAGCAAGCACGAACGCTTTCTGGAGCTTCAGGAACTTTTTATAGTCCTTCCAGGATAATACACTGTTGTCTGGTTGTGGATGGAACACCATACGGAAGATCTCGGTGTTTCTGCGAGCATGTTCGTACCACAAGTCTTCGTAAAATTCCACGTCCAAAGGATCCAGGAAGCCATAAGGATCAACAAAGGTAGTGAACTTTTCGATATTAGGACTGGAGAGAGACAGAACAAGGTTTTTGCAGTCCTTTTCGTTGAGAGTGGTAATAGGAATGTCCCCACCAAACTCTTTGCGATCACCTCCATTTGTCAGCGTTTGCTCTCCACGACTGCTATTTGGTACAAGCTCGGCACTCAGAGTGTTCGTTGAGCGTCTCATGCCTTCATGTGGAGTATTCACTGGAAGTCCAGCATCTTCACGTTTCTTATTTTCTTCGTCTTCCATGTCCTTCTCCCTGGCAGCAACTCTTTGCAAGTACGAGATCTTCTTCAAAAGTGACAATCTCTCCTTGTTACGCTCGTGAATAATAGCCTCAGATTCTTCGTCCATTTCTTCAATCATGTCGTAGTCGTCACTCTCTAAGAAAGTAATAACATCTTCCATTGGTGGTAAAAATGCCTTTGAAGGGTTCTTGCCAATCAACTTATGGGCCAAGTCTTTCAAGAACCGACCACTATCAAATCTGGCGCGGCGTGCAAGACGCGACTTATACTTATCGGGTCCTTTACCATAAACGTCTCGCTTGTGGTGATCACTATGTTGGACTCTTGCGTCATATGAGTGTTTCTTCTTATCACGGATACCCCTGTTAGCTTCTTTAGTACCAGTTCTATTGTTAAAGGAAACTGGCAAAGAAATAGGCGCAGAAGTGGTGTACTCTTTCTCAGCTTCATTTTCTTCATCCATTGAGACCAGCGTTGCTTGAAGTTGAGAGCCATGCTTGCTGTGGAAGTTCTTCCATCTGAACGTGCCTTCCTTCTGACCAAGTATATCACGAGATGCCAATTCTACCATGGCAGACATCACTTTATACTCAGGGTTTTTGAGTTTGCTCGTAGCGGCCTCTAATCCCTTGGGTTCTCTTGCATAAGCTTCGAACTTTTGGAATCTTCTTTCAATGATATCAACGACATCCACGCTAACCCCAAGATGCTCTCTCATGAGTCTCATTCTCAATGTGTGAGCAAACTTGGCTGCACGGAAGGGTGTACCGTTCATTTTACTTGCAACTGATTCTTTGTCACGGACAATTGCAGCCACTTCGGAATCACGGACTCCTCTCATCGAACGTTCATTGATATTAGCACTTCCAATAATCACAGCACGGTCATCCACAATCATGGTCTTTGCATGAATATAGAGTTGCTCGGTAACGAGGTTGCGGTCAGGTCCGATTCTGCCCCACTTACGCAAAGAGAAAAACTGGATGTAGTCATCAGGATCAATTCCATAACGACGAAGCTTGGCAAAAATAGATGTTGGTCCCTGAGAAATGGACATGTACTCACACTGCATGATGACACGCACTGCAGATCCATCAGGTTCATCGACTTGTGATTCAAATCCAGGCATCAACGGGATGACAATTATTGCACGCCACAGCTGCCCTTGCTGGTGTGCCTTAATTATACGGTCGACCAAAGCATCGCCAATCCTGTTCTGAACAAATGTTCCATCGACGACACAAGATGTGATGAAGAACTGGTTCTCAATATAAACAAAGTGCTCGGATGTTTCAATGAGTTTGAGGTATGCGTTTTGGATACTTTCTTCATGCTGCTTCAAACCAAGAGACCAGTTGCCCGACGATCGAAGGAGTTGAACTTCACACGTTCCTCCAACCCCAAGATCTTCAACTTCTTTTTCAGACATATCAGGAGGAGGGAGTAATAATGGAGTATAACGGGAGGGACGCTTTTGACGAATCAAGTAGTTCCATCTCTGGACAAAATGACGAGCGAGATCACGAGCAACTTGACCAGACGTAACCATGTGAACGTCATGCCATGGCATACGTGGAACGCTGTCACGGTCGTACATCGACGCATATGGCTTATCGAGATCGAAGAAATCCTTGACACGAGGATTTGAGTAATCTTTTCCAGGGAAGGTCTGAAATTTGACAAAATCTTCTGCAGTAGGGGGATATTGTTCGTCCAAGGTGTCAAAATTGACCTTTGAATCATCAATCAATACATGATCTGGGGTATCGTAACGTCCGTAACAAAGGTCAATGCCACCAACGAATGCGACAGTTTGGTCAATTATGCAAAGTTTTTCGTGGTGTGCCCAGAAGTATGTGTTCTGAAGTAACTGATTGGGTGAACGGATCACATGAATGTTTTCTTCGTGGAGTGACAAAATAGAATGTTTTGTATAGAGAGAGTCGGTTGCGACTGTGGTACCAACATTACGGTACACAATCACGAAAATTTTCACGCCTTGTTGAGCTTTACGCTGTAAGATTCGGTCAATTCTCCATTGCTGGTTACCGTTGGCGGGTCTTCGCAAATATAGCTCAGGGGAGAGCCACCAATCGTGGATAAATATAACATCTTTGGCCAATTCAAGTGCGGAGGATATCGCCCAGAAATAGTCTCTAGCATCGACAAACCATTGTGCGAAACAGTTGTGTCTCACTGGTGCAAAAGAATCGAATCTATGAGCTTGTGACCATGTTGTTTCGCTTTGCATTTCTTTGATTGCACGAACCCAAGCCTTTTGCTCCTTGAAAGATTTGGGAATTAATACCAACTTTCTTTCACTATTATAAAGTGTAATTTTAAGATGATTGAACACGTTACTGTGACTTGCATTTGCAGTAGTGTCTGCTGTAGTAGCCAATGCCTTTTGAGCTAACGAAGAGTCGTCGTAGTCACTCTCCTCTTCGTCGTCGTCGCCTCGGTCAAGATGTTTTTGTCCGTCATCGCCCTTGTAAATCATTCTGAAGTGCAGATCTACGAGGAATACTTCGAGTGGAAGTGTCGAGTTTATGTCAGAAACATACATCAAGTATGAGTTTCTCACCAACAACCACTTTTCCAGCCGTCTATCGATCATTCCCTTGAGGTCATTTGCACGGAAATGGCCCACGCGCCATCCTTGGGACTTTGCCGTACCTCCAATATGGATCACGCCTTGTTTTCCGATGTGTGAACCGTCAACAGAGCCTTCGTAGCTCAAAAGCGATGAAATAGGAGAGACTTCAAAAAATTGGAATAAACGATTGGACAGAGGCTTGAGGGCAACAGTCTTGATAAGCTCGTGCAAGTAATGAGTGACTTGAAGGATGTACTCGTTGTTACGAGCCTGTCTAAAATGGAGCTGTTCTGGGGAAATTTCGGAGGAGTCGTCGCTGGACAAGTTGCTGATGTGAGAGCGGAGCCGCGACAAGGACGTGATGCTGGATAGCTGGTTTCTTATTGAGTTCCCTGTGTACGTTGAGGTGTTATCTGGCTGCTCCTGTGGTGCTGCGAGTGTGTCGTGCCGGTTGGCATCCTGCTGAAACGCATTGCTGATGCTTCCGATGCCGGTCCTAGTCTTTGTCTTTCCGTCGTTTTCTCGGAACCGCAAGGGGGGAAGCGGGTATCTGGGTAAGTCTTTGCGGCTCTCGTTACGCCAGCTGCCAAACTTGAACCGCGAGTGTAAATAGAGCAAATCTTTGGCGGTCTTTTCTACCAGCCACTTGAGTCGCTGGGGACCGACGCCGTACTCCAAGTCGATACGGAACCTGCGGTTTTTTGTGCTCACGGACTTCGAGATATCGGTGATCTGGAAGCCCAAAAGAGACAAGAGCAACGGCGCCCGGGCGATACCTCTCTCGTCCTCCAAGAGACATGAAGCCACCAAGTTGATGGATGGAGCGCCGACGATCAAGGACCCAATAAGTTGCTGCGCACGCTCTCCAGTAGCTGCGTCTGCGTCATCCTGCGGCACAGCCGTGCTGGCCTTGCGGTCGCGGTCCTTTTTACCCTTTCTTGAAAAGAATTGAAACTTCCGTCTGCGGCCCTTGTCGTCGGAAGAGTCCTGCTGGTTCGAAGGAATGTACGAGTCGTTCCGAAGAATCGACGGAATAAACGCAAATGAGCTGCGGTGGTTGCCTGAAGGCGGTTGTCTTTGTGCTCCTCCTTCTGGCTGTGGTTCTGTGTCGTAGTCTTTTGCCGGTACTGTTGGGTCTTGGGTACCTTGTGGGTCCTGGGCTGCTCCGCTCTCTTCGTACTCCTCATCGCTGAATGGCATCCGATCTCTTTCTTCGTCCTCTTCTGACTGGTATCGAGATTCCTGTTTGTCGGCGTTTTTGAATCCGAAAAGTGACCATGGATTGTTCATTATTGACTGTGTCTGTTGCACATACGACTGGTCCTTGCCCTTTTTCAGCGGCTCTGCTGTTTTAGGTGAAATAGTGCCGCTGGGCTGGTCGTCAAACTCGTCCGAAAGCTGTTCATTCAAGCCAAATTCGTCTGTTTTTTTGCCATTTCTTTTGTCGGCCTGGCCATTTTCTGCAGACACGTGTCCATTTCCAGACACTACAGAGCTCCTGCGATCGGCACTCTCTTCCGCAGCCTCTGTCATGCCCTAGTCTGCGTTGCAACACAAATACAATAGGATACACCAACAATTGCTAAATTCACAGCCATGTCTCTCCTGGTGTATTGATGTCCCACCAGCGCCGGTTGCATATGGGCACCGAACCCGGGCACTGGCGCACATGGGGTGGGCAAGCGGCTGGCCGTGCATACCAGCACCAGGCTTCTGTGAGGCCTAGGACTGTCTACATGGGCTATAAGAAACGTCCTTGTCGGTGTTGCAGGCACCGGGAATAACCTATGTATTGTGCAGGACGGGTGCCAAGCTGTTGCTAGTTTTGTTTTTCGGAGGTGGCTTGTGAAATTTGGTCCGTTGCGCGGTAGCGCGCTGTTTGTGCAGGGAAGATGCCTGGCAAGTGGGACACTTCGCCCGCTGCTCACAAGCGACTTAAGGGGAGTTCCTGGTACGTCTCCGTTTGTCTACTCACCTTGTAGAGCTGTAAGGAGACAGCCGAGACAAGCCCACAGCAGCTTCCCACCACGTTCGCGAAGATGTCTTCCGTGTCATATACGCGAGAAGGGTTGATTATTCCCTGGGCAAATTCCAGCACTACGCTGGCGCTGACGGTGCACACGAGAAACGTTGTAGCCACGAGGACAATGAACAGCTGAGCAAAATCTATGAGCCAGTAAAACAAAAACGTGAGTATGTAGAAGCAGGTAAAATGGGCCACTTTATCGTGAACCAACAGGATCAGCGAGAATCCCAATACGGCGGTGATCACCAGTGCCAGGATAAAGCCTGAGTTAGTTGTCGGTTGGAAAATTGGAGAATTGGAAAATTGAAAAACACCCAAAACTTGACCTACATGCTAGTATTTTGAGCCGGGCTCGCTGTGGATTGTACAGAGCTCTATTGGCTATAGCCGACTGGATGCCAGCCCAGGTCGTTAGCCCCACCATTGTGATAAACAAAATTATTTCTGCAGGAGCGCCATCTCATCAGCGCGAAAATCTGGGGAAAGATCACGATGGCGGGCTGGCAGCGGCTGGGAATCCTACGCCGTAACTATACTTTCAGACGCTGGGCTTCGGTGGACTACCTTTTGCGGACGCTCCCTTCCAAAACAGCACCAAAGAATGTACCCAAACACAACAAGGTGGCATCAAACTTGCCTCCGCTGGATTTGACGAAGCTTCTCATTACTCCCAGGCAGCTCACAGCCAAGTTCTGGCCACTGGTATACGTACAGCCGTCCAAGGTGGAGCTATCGCAGGCGCAGGGATTGTTTCTGCGTTCCCATTTTGCGCTAGAATGGACTTTGGCCCACTATGATGAGATCCCGGACATTCGCTACGAGAGACTACGTGCAGAAGAAGAGACCAAAAGAGATGCCGTGGAGACACCGGGTAGCCGCAGACGCACCTCGTACGGAATTGACCCCCACTTGTTGCAGCCGCTTCCAGAAATACTTCTTTTGGGCCATACCAATGTGGGCAAGTCGTCGCTCGTGAACAACTTGTTTGGAAGCGGGTCTGGAACCCTCGCATACGTTTCTCGCCAGCCGGGATATACCCAGACGATGAACTGCTACAATGTAGCAAAAAAAATCCGGTTAATAGATAGTCCTGGTTACGGTGTACGAGGAGACGAGAAACAAGGCGAGATGGTGTTGGAGTATTTGCAGCGCAGACGGGTCCTACGCCAGGTGTATGTGTTGGTGGATGCTGCCCAGGGCATTGCCGAAGAAGACGCACAGATGCTTGAACATCTTATCGACTCTGGCATTCTGTTCGATATCGTGCTCACCAAGGTGGACCAGGTGATCGACCGGTATGTGGCCAAACTTCCGACCAAGGTGAGAGACAGCCTCAAGAAGCAAAAGACATTGGCGCCCAAGACGCGGGTTGAATATGCGCTGCAAATCCAGACTGCAAACGAGCAAATCGAAAAGTACTTTCGGAACATGATTGACAGTGTGGGCTTGGCGGACCTCGCTACGCTTCCCCGAATTTTTTTCAACAACGCATACAAGTCTATGTATGTGAGGCAGTGCTACGGGCACAAGGAGTTGCGGCATGCGATGATGGGTGTGTGTGGATAGGGTATGTAAATAGGATGGACACAGTTTTAGCAGACCAGAGCCAACGAAAACCACGACAAAGAAAAACCACGACAAAGAGAACCACGACAAAGAAAAGCCATGGCCACCTACTCTATTACACCGCATCGTCGCCTACTGTCTACACCTCTCTCCTTTCGATTTGCTTCGTTCTTTTCTGTATTTTCATTCTTCCTTCTTCATCTCTCTCCATCGATGCTAACGTACAATTATCAGAAACGGCCTCTGCCTCTTCCCCCAAAAGACCCTCCCCTTCCTCTGCCACCAAAGTCGCCTCTGCCACCTCTACCGCCGAATCCGCCACGGCCTCCGCCACGGCCGCCTCTGGCACCGAAAGATCCACCTCTTCCTCTGCCGCCAAACGAGCCTCCGCGGCCTCCCCTGGCTCCGCCACGGCCTCCACGGCCTCCGGCGCCACCAACGCGCTTGGGCTTGGGCCCGTACTGTGCTGGCTTGGGCAAGAACCTCTCCAACGGAAGCAACTTGTCAGGACCAATGTAGAACTTGTCGCCCTCCTTGAACGAATCGGCCTGGATACCCTCTGAGGGTTTGATGGTGAAGAATACTTCGTTCAACGGACCCAAGATCTCGTCCACCTTGCCAACCTGGCTCTTGTTCTCGAGATATATGGGGGCGTTGAAGTATGGAATCTTGGTGTTGATGGAGCGGCACACAATATCGCCCTCGCAGGATTGCATGAAGGTTCCCATTTCCAACACGGACTCGGGGGGACCCTGCTGGAACTGCAGCGGACCCGTACGGCCGCCGCGGCCTCTCATTCCTCCTCTGCCTCTGTTCATGGTTGTAGCGTGTAGAAAAAAAAATCCGATGAGATTGGGGCCTGGGTGCAGGGGGTGCGCGTGGCTGGTGCACCGCTGTCTGGGTCCGGTCCGCCAATTCGCGGCCAGTGCCGGCTTGAGGAGACACATGAGTGTATCACTGGGTATGTACACTGGCGTTGTTTGGACGGCCGAAAAGCGGGGCGGTGGTTGCAGGTGCTGCGATTGTGCGCCACGCCAACTTTCGGCCCGTTTCGCCCGCTGATTTTGCCCCTCCAGCCACTAACACAGCACCGCCGCAGTTCAAGGTCGGTCTCACCGCCGACGAGAAGAAGCTCTACTCGCAGCTTTTTCGGGCGTTGGACCCGGAAAACACCGGCATCATCACCGGAGACAAGGCGCGAGCCACGTTTGAAAAGTCTGGCCTTCCACCGCCGATTTTAGGCGAAATATGGCAGCTTGCCGACCACAACAACTTGGGCTTCCTCACCCAATTCGGCTTCTGCTTTGCCATGCGCCTCATAGGCTACACCCAGCAGGGCCAGCTGCCCTCGGCGGCCCTCGCCGAGTCGCCAGGACCTTTGCCCCGCTTTGCAAACTTGGCTACTCCGCTCCAGCCCCAGTCCACCAACTCGTCGTTTATGCAATCGCAGCCCAGCGCCTACGTGCCGCAGGATACCCAGTCAGTGCCGCAGGGCGACCTTGCTGCCGTCAGTCCCGCCGACGTGCAGAAGTTTCTGCAATTGTTCACCAAGACAGTCGGCTCGCCATCCGGCGACCTTTCCGGTACCAGAGCCCGGGACATCTTCATGAAATCTAAGCTCCCCACCTCGGTGTTGGGCCAGATCTGGGTGTTGGTCGACAGAAAGAACTTGGGAAAGCTCGATATGCCCAGTTTTGTCATCGCCATGCACTTGATCCAGGGCTTATTGAGCGGCTCGGTGAAACAGCTTCCGCCTTTCTTGCCGGAGTCGGTGTGGCAGTCGGTCGAGCAGTCCAGGTCGCAGGCCTCGCAGGCTCCGCACCTCCAGCCAGCTCCCGAGCCCACTGCTTCTCACTCTACCGGCTCGCGCCAGCCTTCGTATGCCTCGGTGAGCTCCCAGCAAACCACCGTCCGCCACGACAGCCGGGCACCTTCGGGCTCGTTCCAGACACACGCAGCACCCGCCTCCGACTGGGTGGTCACGCCTACTATGAAAGCACAGTACGACTCCATCTTCAATAACCTCGACAAGTCCCGCTCGGGCCAGTTGAGTCCCGACCAAGTAGCATCGTTCTTAATGACCTCCAAATTGGGCCAGCAGGACTTGGCGTCAATCTGGGACTTGGCCGATGTCCAGAACACCGGCATCTTCACTCCCACCGAGTTTGCCATTGCGCTCTACTTGGTGAACCGGAAACTCGGCGGCGACGACCTCCCCAACATCGTGCCTCAAAGCTTGATTCTGTCCATCGAAGACGCAGCCCACGCAGCTCCCCAGCAGCAGTCAGCCGCAAAGCCGGCCCAGCAGGCTCCACCTCCCAAGCCGCTCCAGACCCAGAAAACGGCTATGGACGATTTGGTCGACATCTTTGGCTCGCCTTCCAAGCCCCAGCTGGAACCAGAAGCCAATGCTGCACCTGCGCCGCCTGCACCAGTATCTACCGGTACATTTTCTGAGACCCAGAGATCGGCTACGGGTGAGCTTCCGCGTGTCCGTGGCCTCCAGCCATTCAAGCCTAGCTCCACCTTCGGCCAGGGTCTCGTCAAGGCTCAGTCGCCTGTTCTTGAAGTCGACGAACACCAAGGCAGTCCACAGACACGGTCTCCGAGTGTACAGAAGCCCGAGTTTATCGCTGAACTGCCACAAAAGGCCCATCAACAGCCTCCACAGCCTCCCCATGCACATGCGCAGACCAGCATACAGCCACAAGGACTGGGCCAACAGCAGCATCACGCTGTCAATTACGATGCCTTGAGAAGCGTTCCTCCCCCTCCTCCACGCAGTCTGTCTCAGTTGTCACCAGTGTCGCCTAGCCACGCTGCTCCCGTTAACCGTGATTTACTCGCCGATACCTCATCTCCAGTGTCGGGAGAACTCTCAAGGGCAACAACAGATATTGCAAATGTGTCTAACCAAATCAGGTCGTTGGCTACCCAAACGTCAGACCTCCATGAGACCAAGTCGCGTGCTGAACAGGAGCTTGCTCGTATCCTTACCTCGAAGAAGGAAATCGAATCAAAGTTGAAACAATTGAGATCTTCGTATGAGAATGAAGTAAAACAAAAAGAAGAAGTAGAGGCTAATCTCAATGCAGCCAAGGAAGAGACGGAGGCTTTGCGGTCCGAGGCGTCGATTTCGGAAGCAAAGTTCAACCATATCTCCTCCGAGCTTAATGAAAAACAAGTTGCCATGGAGGAGTTGCAGAAACAAAATGCCACCCTCAAGGAGAGACTTGGTGAAACAAATGCCGAAATTGTTGAGCTCGAGAAACAACTTGAACGCACCACTAGCGAAAACCAAAGATTGTCGAACCAAGTTTCGGTTAAGCGTTCGCAGCTTCAAGTTTCGCTTGTCAAGAACGACGACTTGAAGAGAGGAATTGAGGAGTTGACTCTCTCAAACCGCAAGTTGGTGGAGGAGTTGGATTCGTTCGAAGAAAAAGAAAAGCAGGCTGCTGCAGAACAAAAGAGACTTCAAGAAGAGCACGAAAAGGCGCAGCAGGAGCATGCTGCAAATTCAAAATCCGTTTCTGACAAGAAGGAAAGTCACATTGGTGCTGGTGTAGCTTTGGGAGTTGGTGCTGGCGTTGGTGCTGCTCTCGCTGGTGCTGCTGGCTTGGCCAAGTCTGTGGCTGGAAGTGGCCATGAGGATGAGCCCCCGGCTGAAGAGAAAGTAGCCGAGGCCAAAGCCGAAGAGGAAGCTAAAGCCGAAGCCGAAGCCGTGCCATTTGAGGCAAAACAAGAAGAGGGTTTGAAGTCCACTGAAGCACCTTCCGAAGACACGATTGTTTCAGGTAGTCAGGAACCCCCATACGAGTCGAAAGCCACCACGGCAACTGTACCACCAGTGCAAATTCAGTCCACTGATCTGGACGCTTCGATCGAACCAAGCGTGGGGGGACCTTCTTCCATTGCTACCAACACTTACAACGATTTCACTCCAGTGACATCGCCAAGCAACTCTGACTTCCAGTTCCCAGATGGAGCAAGCGCTGGAATTGCGTCGGGTGTTCCAGGAATGCCGGGAGACTTCCATGGTGTGCAAAGGACAGACTCTTTGACCTCCAGTGTGCAAAACAATGCTGCCATGTCTGTCCGTGACGACAACATTGATGTTAGTGACCGTGAAGGCGTCACCAGCGACCGTGATACCATTCCAGCATCACACGAAGATGCTGCTCAAGCGGATGCTGAGACTATTGCCCCACAGCTGCGCAATGCAGAAAACGATTCTAGTGATGCTGACAAGGTTTCTTCTGGAGTCGGATCTTTCGAGATTGTTAATGCTGAAGACACTGAGCCACAGGAGCAGCCGTTCGTGTACAAAGAAGAGGGCGCTCAGCCATCCACGGGTAACCGTGAGTCTTTTATCATATCGAACCCGTCATTTGAGCAGCAACAAAAGTCGCCAGATATCAACAATGAGTTCCCTCCAATTCGTGAGCTTGACTACGACGAAAGTTCATCGGACGACGACTCGCAGCCATTCGACGACGCTTTGAGTGAGCAAGCTAAAGAGCGCTCGAAGGAACCAAGGGATGACTTTGAGTCTTCTTTCGCAGGATTGGAGCCTGCCACGGAGGAGAAGCCTGAGCAGGCTGACGATCTTTTCGACGAGTTTGATGGATTGGAAGCTGCACGCGAGGAAGACGGCAACGGCGACTACGACTTTGAGGCACCGCCAGACTTCAACGAGTTCACGGAATCTGCGCCAAATGCCTTGTTCGACGGCAACAATGCTGAGGCCGATGTCAAGTCAGGAAATGACGAATGGGAGCAATTGTTTGCCGGGTTTGGCAATGCTCAACCGGCCGCAGCAGCACCTAGTGGTGAAGACAACGACCGGGAAGCAGCAGTGCAAGAGCTTGTTGGAATGGGGTTTGACGATAAGACATCGAGAGAGGCACTTGAGAACGAGAACTGGAATTTAGAGGCGGCCACCAACTATCTATTGGACCATGCTTGAAACGTATATGAGGAGAATATGAAGGTAAATGTAATTGTAAATGTAAATTGAATGAATTTGGAATGTAGAACGAAGAAAAGCAGATACATAAGCAATGTAATTTTTGGGGTGAACGTCAAGTTCAGTGTAAGATTTTGTTCAATGCCTCTTCGACATCGCCCACGTCGTACTCCTCCTTGTTCAAGTCCTTCAAGTCGGCCACCGGACGTTCCGCTTGCGGAGTGATTCTAAAGGCATGTCTGGAGACGGGAGTGTCCCAGTCCACAATGGCCGAGTGGACCACCAATCTGTTGTCCCACACCACCACCGTCTTGGGCTCCCAGCTGGCTCTCAACTGCAAGTCGTGGCCCTTCTCGATGTGGTCGTAGAGAAAGTTGAGGAGGTAGTTCGACTCCTGTTCCTTCAACTCGACAATCTTTCTGGAGAATGGACGGTTCAAGTAGATGAATTTTTCGCCGGTACCGGGGTGCACTCTGATCAAGGGGTGGATACTGGACACCGCCTTTCTTCTCTCAATGCCTCCCAAGCCGACGGAATCCTTGGCCTGGTCAGCAGAGGTGTGAAGAACGTGCAAGCCTTCCAATCTCTTTTGGAATTCGGGAGACAATCTTCTGTAGGCCTCTCTGACGTCGGCAAAGATGGTGTCGCCGCCAGCGTCCGGGCCCTCCAAAACCGAGAAAAACGTGGTTCCTGGTGGCTGCAACTCGTAAGAAACGTCCGAGTGCCAGCCAACGGCGTTGTTTCTGTGGGAGAAAAGCCTTTCAAACTCGTTCTTGTCGGCACGTCTGTAGGTAACGTGGATCTCTGGGTGGTCCTTGGGAGCGCCGCTGGTAGGGTGGATGTGCAATCTTCCGAAATGGCGGCCGTAGTCCACAGCAAACTGGGGGCCGTACAGGGCAAAGTCCTGGTCTCTGAAGATGACCACTCCTCTTTGGGCAACATACAAGGCCAATTCGTCCTTGCCCTTGTCGTCCAACTGGGACAACTGGACTCCGGTGACCTCGGTGCCCAATTTCGGGGTGACGCGCTTGGCGTTGAATTTGGCATCCTTGGGAAACAAGTTGGGGAAGCTTGGATCGGCACGAGCACCAGGCTCAGAATGCTTGAAGAACTTCAATGGTGCAAACTTCTGCTTAGGATCCCATGTGGGCAAGAAGTCAGGATAGTGGGACAGTTCTCTGTTCTGCTTGTTGACCACCAACACGCCGTCCTGGTCGACCTCGTCCTGGTCCTGGTAGTAGTGGATGTCGTTGTTCTGGAAGGACATTGTCTCTCGCTGGCGATATAGCAAGTGTATGGCCGCGTTATATAGCTCCAGATACCGTGCTTAGAAATCCCCGGATGCCACCACAGTTTGCCCCCATGATATTGCAACTGCAGTTGCTGCAACCAAATCCAGATCGGGCAATTCTCGCGATGCGTCATGTGCCGCCACACCTTTTCGGGAAATGGCTGCAACTGCGCAACGGCTGGGAGATAAGTGATGAGGGATGAAATGTGGTGATGAATGTAATGTGGTGTGATAAAAATGGGAAGTGGTGTGATGAATGTGAGATGTGATGTGATGAATGTGAGATGTGATGTGATGAAATGTGAAGATGTGATGAAAATGCGGTGAGTATGGTGATGAAATTTTTGTGAATATGATACCATGGTAATATCCTCGATGGCTACGGCTGGTCGGTCCGGAAACATGTATTATCGTCATAAATTATGATGCTATTATTTTTCATGTGCTCATGGAAGCACTCTCTTCAATGCGTCTGCGACGTCTCCCACGTCGTACTCGGGCTTGTTCAAGTCCTTCAAGTCCTCCACCGGTCTCTCGGCCTGTGGGGTGATTCTGAACGCGTGTCTCGACACGGGAGTGTCCCAGTCCACAATGGCCGAGTGCTCCACCACTCTGTTGTCCCACACCACCACCGTCTTGGACTCCCAGTTGGCGCGCAATTGCAAGTCGTGGGCCTTCTCGATGTGGTCGTAGAGAAAGTTGAGCAAGTAGTCCGACTCCTCCTCCTTCAACTCGAGAATGCGTCTCGAGAACGGACGGTTCAAGTAGATGTACTTCTCCTTGGTGGCAGGGTGCTGTCTGATCAAGGGGTGGATGTTGGACACCGGAGCACGTCTCTCGACTCCTCCCTGTCCGCGCGAGTTCTGAGCCTGCTCATTGGAAGAGTGCAAAACGTGTAAGCCTTCCAATCTCTTGCGGAACTCGGGTGACAATCTTCTGTACGCCTCCTTGACGTCGGCAAAGATGGTGTCTCCACCAGCCTCGGGACCCTCCAACACCGCGAAGAACGTGAGGCCACTGGGCTGCAACTCGTACGAGATGTCCGAGTGCCATTGCACAGCAGTGGTGGACTCGGCAAAGATACGGTCAAACTCCTTTTCGTCGGGACGTCTGTAGGTGATATGCAACTCGGGGAACCCTCTGGGGGCACCCGACGTGGGGTGGATGTGGAGTCTGCCAAAGTGTCTGCCGTACTCGGTGACAAACTCGGGGCCTTGGGCGGCAAAGTCCTGGTCTCTGAACACAACCACGCCTCTCTGGGCCACGTACAACGCCAATTCGTCCTTGCCCTTGTCGTCCAACTGGGACAATTGCACGCCGTGCACTTCGGTGCCCATCTTGGGGGTGATTTTTTTGGCCTTGTACTCGCCCTCGGCAGGGAACAAGTTGGGCAAGTCTGGGTTGGCACGAGCACCAGGATCGTGGAACTCAAAAAACTTCAATGGCGGATATTTTTCGGTGGGGTCCCAGGTGGGCAAAAAGTCGGGGAATTTGGCCTGGTCGCGGGCAGCCTTGCTGACACGCAAGATGCCGTCGTCGCCTATTTCGTCCACCTCCTTGGAAAAGTGGGTATCAAAGTTACTGTGAATGGCTCCAGACATACTAATGGTTTGCTTCTAGGCAGATGACCCCAGTTTCTTATATATTGAACAGGTGGTACGATTGTGTAACTGTGGCTTCCGAGGACGGAAAAACAGGATATGGAGGGCGGAAACTGGTTCAAAAGCTCAAGCTCAATGTCGGGGTGCGAAACGGGTTCCAGAAGTTCCAGAAACAATACACCGATTTCCTAGCCTTGGGTGTGGATAATTATGTGAAAATTAGCGTTGTGGCGCTCCTTTTTATATGCGCCAATATCTACGACTGCGAAAACCTTCCACGATTGGTATGGATTAGCATCATATCACGTGCTCGAGGGACAATTTGGGGTGGCTTACGCGCCGAGATCGGGCTATATGCCGTCTGTGCATATGATTTGTCTTGCGAAGAGATAAGCGTGATACGGCAAGTGGGGAGCGGAAAGTTCGGGATTGGACAAGGTGCAACACGACGTCAGGCACCAAGACACAGGGTGGCAATTGATGGCTGTGTGTACAGCCCGTGGTGGATTAGGGCTGCTGGTGTTTTCGGGCCACGACTCTTATGTGACAGAATAGATTGCCCCAAGTACAGGACAATAGACTTCGCCAGCACCACAATAGATGCTTCCCCAGTACGGCGCTAAACCGCCGAAACTCAACTGTCCTCTCGATCCTGCCTAATGGGCTTATCTGATCCAGCTCACACTAAAAAAAGCGTACTGCAGGTAACTGGCAACCACAGGGCTTTGTCGCGCGAGTGACTCAGAGGCCCCATGCGGGTTTCGCTCTTGCCTGCCGTTTCGGTTGTTTGGCGAAGAATGGCTGCGAACATTTTATTTACGTTTCCTACAAGCAATTTTTCACACCATTATACCGTACCGTTTTATTACCCAAATTATACTCTATACATACACTAGCGCCCGCGCTATGCATCGATGTCACACACCCGGTTGTTGTCAACTGTAGTCACGTAGAACTGACACTTGACCTTGTCTTCTGGTTCCGCCATAGGCTGTACCCGTGGGGAACTGGCAGGCGACAAGGCAACCTTCTGCGTCTGTCCTGCCTCCTTTTTTCCAGCAATCGGTGGGAGCATGACGTAGCTCACGTCTGATTCTATAACGGTTGCTTCGGCAACTGGAGACGCGGCTGGGGTAGGGTAGTGTGTTGTTGTGGCTGGGGTAGAAGCTGGAGATGGAGTAGCTGGTTCCTTGGCACAGACTGAGACATGTGGCCAGCAGCACTGCAAAAAGTTACGCGTGCAAGCCTGGCACTTGCCATCAACCTTGTCCTCGTCACACTTTTTCTTGCGTCGACGGCATGTAAGACATCCGGACTTTGTTCTTCGTTTTACGGGTTGCAGCAGTTTCTTGCCGACCTTACTGGTGCGCCTGGAAGCCACGCTGGGGCTGGCTGATAAATTTATAACCTGCTGGTACGATTTGTAGTTTGCTTCGACCATGGCGGAGTAGAATGACACATTCACGGGATTTTCAGGTCTTTTATACGAACAGCCATCGCCTACCGTTCTAGCGCCAAAAACAGCAAGTAAGCGCGGCACGCGTCCCATATCGGCAACTCGCACCGCTGCCACCTGCTGTTTCCAGTGATACCACCCTTTGCTTATGTAATGGCGCCGTGGCATCCGTCTGGTGATGTGATGTACTGCAGGTAACATGGCCACACTACTGCAGACATAACACGTGACTGTTTGGACGCTTTGAAGACAAAGTGCAGGTTTTGGACGCCATGTAGCCCAAGTCGGGTTTGCTTCGTCATTCCGTGTCAATCTGTCTTTTTGATCTAAAGGCACCCTGCCCACTTCTACAGTTAGTTCTCCAGCGGCAGACGCTGCTGCCATGTTGCGTTATTCATCATATTTACAAAGATACACTGATATATGTGCCAGTGAGAAATGCCAATCCCTAAATACGGTGTCTGCCGTCCTTAGGAAGATGAAGTGGAGACCACACACCTCTAACCGACTCGTTCTCTGAGATGACCTTATGGTTCCACTTGAATAATGGGTTTCCGCTTGCTTGGGAGTACTCGTTTACGGCTCTTATCAACTGTTTCAAGTCCATGTTGCGGACTTCAACCTCCCGCACCTTGTCTGGACTATAGTGAAATGTGAGCTTAGGTGGACCAGCCTTTTTGACCACTTCAAAGAAAATTCCTGGCTTCTCAGTTGCCATGTTGTTCAAGGTTCCCGACGAAAGAAGCTGTCTGACGCCGCTAGAGGATCCACCCCAGTTACAGTATTGAATCTTGACTCTGTGGCATGGCAAGACAAAGGCACCGAGCCCATTCCGGGCGGTGGACACCTTGGGTATACCTTTGACTGGCATTGTTGGAATCGACAAGAAGTGAAAAATTATTGAGAAGGCCAGACACCATGTCCCTGGTTATCTGCAGGCTTTTATTGGAGGCTTCGAGTCGAGTTGTTACACTGGTTCAGGCTACACGAGTTTATACATGCTAGGTTTATTAGGTCATGAACTGAATTAAATAATATTAGAAGGTTGAACTTGCTGGAAATAAATTTGCAATTTATTGCACGACTTGGGCGTCCTCCACCTCGGTCGCAATGTCTTGATCGTTGGAGATTTTGTAGAACTTGTTACGCCAGAAGCCATCTTCTCCCAAAACTTCCTTGGACACCAAAGTGTAGCCACCAATGCGGGGCAACACCTTGGTCCATATGATCCAGGAGACGAATCCGATGCCGAACACGCCCCAAGTAACGACGGCGTGGATCCAGTATGGAAGACTGTTGTAGACACTTTGTCCAGCCGATGGAGGAATGTATGGGGCAACAATAAGGTATAAGGATGACAAGAAGAAGAATGCAATGACTGGAACAGTAGCTTTGATGGGTGGGTTCCACTCGGCCTGTCCTCTCCATTTTTGGTAGTATACGAACAATAACCCGGCGGCCACAACGGTGTTCACAACGTTCAATGGGTAGGAAATCAAGTTGACGATAAAATTGTAGGCGTCTCCTGGAGGGGGAGCCACGATGGTCACGATACACACCACCCAGTGTTGGAACAAACCAACAAATGGGGAATTGAAAGGTCTGGAAGTAGCAAAGAATCTGGAGAAAGGAAGACTACCTTCACGACCAAGAGCCTGGATGATTCTTCCCTGGGCAAAGATCACAGACATGACATTGCCCAACGCAGACAAGGCCACAAAGACAGAGGCAGCCTTTTCGGCGGTGGCACCGAAAGCGTACCTGAAGAACAAGGCGGCAAGAATGGTACCGGAGTTGGCAATATCGGACTCTGGCACAACGGCAAAGTAGGCAATGTTGACAAACATGTAGATGACCACCAAGAAAAGAAAGGCAGAGGGCGCGGCAACCTTCAACGTTCTGACGGGGTTCTTCACTTCACCCAAAGCGTAGTTTACGTTGGAGTAACCCACGTAGGACCAAATGATGTTGTACAAAGCGTTAACAATTCCGTATCCGGTGGGGGATTGTCCCAGGAAGGCACTGGAAAAGTTGTGGGTGGGCTCAAAGTCGCTGTTCCTGATGCCGCCGCCCAAGGCGACCCATCCGGTGATGGTAATCAACACAACAACCACCACCTTGAACGCACCCAACACGTTGGCCACGAACAAACCGGTCTTGACGTGTAAGCCGTTGATCAAGAATGCAAAGGTGATGACGGCGATCCCAATACCACGTGAGTTCCACTGGGTGACTTCCTTGCCCGCCGCGTTGAGAAGGTACTCGCCAACCACAATCGAGTTACCAGAGGCCCAACCCAAGAAAAACACGTACGAGGCGTACATGGCAGTGACAAAGAACCGGGGCTTCTTGTAGATGTACTCCAAGTAGTTCTTTTCGCCTCCGTTTCTCGGTATGGCCAGGCCCAACTCCATGTACACCAACAAACCGGAAAATGCAATCAAGGAACCTGCTGCCCACAACACGAGGGAAGCACCCACGCTTCCCGACTGGGCGTAGATGGTCGAACCGGTGGCAAAAACACCGGCACCAAGCATCCGGTTCAAGCAAAGAAAGGTGGCGGAGATGTAGCCAATCTCCTTCTTGTTCTGGTCGAGCTGGACCACAGCTTCAGGGTCCAGGCTCTTGAAGGACCAGTCGTCGATCTGGTTTCCCTCCTCCTTCTCCGAAGGCTTCGAAAGCAGTGCCAGCATGTTTAGTTATGAAATTACAAATGGGCTGCAACGATCCTTTATAGCATGCAGAAAAAAAGTTGCAGGGCCGGAACTTTATGCAGCCACGGTCGGAAGTCGCTCCGGTTTTTTATGGCAGAGCCGTATCAATCTGCCCTCGGCCGTGCCCTCGGAACTCACAAAACGCCGCATCCTGCAACACCTTCGTCCGCCAGCTGCTACGATCTCAACGCCACACCTCGGATAGGAAGACAATTATTCTGGGCAGCATCGCCTCGTGCCGTAAGCCCACCGCCGCAGAGGGGAGCCTTCGTTAAAGGGTGCAGAATTGCCCTGCGATGGCACGGCGTTACACAGTGGACAATCTCTCGTGATAATAGTCACGTGCAGATGTCTTGGTACCGTCTTGGAACCTTTCTTTTTTTCGCTCCGCATTTATCCGGCCGGCGGGTACATCTCCCCAGCCCGGCTGCGGTTACGGTTACGGCTGAAACCTGCAGGCCCGCACACCGGTTCCCCATGCATGCACTCCCGGTGACGGTGGCAGCAATGTTGGCCAGTTTCACTGTGGGGTTTGCCAATGTCGAGTCCGGCGGCTAAACGACCCAAGTTGGAGCGATTGGCGTCCTTCTGCAGCGAGTATTATCCGCGGCCAAAACCAGACCTTCTGATTGTGCAGAAGTACATCAAGGACGAGAATAAGCCGTATCACATTCTCAACCGGATCCTCGATGCCACTGCAGATTCCCGGGCGTCGGTAGCGCCTTCGGGCTGCATCGGCCATCTTTTCCTTCGGGATTTTCGTCAGCATGACAATTCAGGACTTCATGCTGCAAGCCAATTGGCTGCAAAAAACAGCCTTCCGTTGGTGTGCTTGTTTGTGTTTTGCCAGGACGAACTCTTTGCTCACGGAGTGTCTGGGTTCCAATTGGAGTACCGCTTGCGGTCGCTAGCACTCCTCCAGGAAGATCTCCTGCAAAAAAACATCCCGTTGGTGTTTTTGGCCGTTGAAAAACGTCATCTGGTTGTGCCGACGGTAGTGGAAAAGGTGAAAGACCTCCAGATTTCACACTTGTTTGCTAACATTGAGTACGAGGTGGACGAGCTCCGTCGCTACACCAGTCTCTGCAGCCAGCTTCTGGAAGTGGGCACAAGTTTCCAGCCGCTCAACGACTCCACTTTGGCGGTGCCAGGAACTTTGGTCACCAAGTCTAAGGGCACTCAGTACTCTGTGTTTACGCCATGGTACCGTGCCTGGTGTGCCCACCTCAAGGATATGAAAGACCCATTCCATGTCCACGAAGAACCCGTGGCCAACAGTGTGGAATTCAAGCAGCAAAACAGCCATCTCTTTGATCAAACGTTGCCGGCTGCTCCTCCCGGGAGAGAATTGACGGAAAAACAGAAGAAAGCATTCGACAAATACTATAAACCAGGAGAAAAAGGAGCGTGGGAAGTCCTCCAGCTGTTCATCACGCTGGGCCGTATTAAGCGCTACCATCTTGACCGCAATACTCCTTCTGCCAATGGCATTTCCAGCATGAGTGTCCATTTCTCTTCAGGCACCATTAACCCCCGCACAGTAATCCGGTCTCTTCTTGACCACAAGCTCCTTCGCTCCATTGACTCTGGAGACGAAGGCTCTCGCGAGTGGGCTCGCCAGATAGCGTGGAGGGATTTCTATCGTCATGTCTTGTGCAATTGGCCTTACGTATGCATGTACAAGCCGTTTGCAAGCGACATGGACGATATAAAGTGGGAATACAATCAGGACCATTTTGAACGATGGTGCCAGGGAAAAACTGGCTATCCTATTGTCGATGCAGCTATGCGCCAACTACTGGAAATGGGATACATGCACAACAGAGCAAGAATGATAGTGGCCAGCTTTCTTTCCAAACATTTGATGATCGACTGGCGTTTGGGCGAACGCTTTTTCATGGAAAACCTCATAGACGGTGACTTTGCATCCAACAATGGAGGCTGGGGGTTTTCTTCCAGCGTCGGTGTGGACCCCCAGCCCTACTTTAGAATCTTCAACCCATGGACCCAAGCAGAAAAGTTTGACAAAAACGGCGACTACATTCGTCAATGGCTTCCCGAACTACGGGAAATACAAGACGCTAAAGGTGTTCACAATCCATACGAAAATGGCTACGCAAAAATTGCACAAAAGAACGGGTATCCTCGTCCCATTGTGGACCACAAAGAGGCCCGCGAACGGGCGCTTGAACGCTATAAAGAGTCCAAGTATTGATCAGCCTACTCAGTGGCCCGTTGTAACTGTATTAAAATTTTTATATAGGATTACCGTGATGAATGTATGCGCTATGCTTGAAGTAATTTGGTGATCTTCTTCAGTGCTGCCTCGAGAGCATCTTGCTTGCCCACCAAGTAGATGAACTGCTCGTGCTTATCGCCCTTGCGAGGAACAATGATGAACACCTTGCACTCCTTACGAAGTTGACTGATGCGACTGCCTTGAGGACCAACGACCTTGGAGAAAAGACCAGCATTGTTGGAGTAGATCCATCCTCTGTGGTCGGCGTTCTGAGCAAGCTCTAAACGCTCCTTGATCAACTCAGCAGCCTTGGCAGTATCCTCTTCGGTACCAACCAAGCGCCATGGAATCGTGGCTGTTTCCTCTGTAGGCTCACGAGGCGAGATGGTCACCTTGATGGCCTCCTCAGAAGCAAATGCGTCCTCAGTAGGAGTTGGAATTGATGCATTGGTCAACTTGGATGCCTTTCTCGTTAGGTTTCCATGGACCACGTCGACGTTGAAGTCGCTCTTCAACTTTCTGAAGATACCACCACGTTCGGAAACTAAGATGTGGTAAGTTTCAGGGATTTCCAACTCAACCTTCCATTCATCTTTGGTAAGCTCATCGAGCTCGGGTCTCAACTTGGTGATGTTTTCTGGCAAGCCGGTCAACTTGATAATGGTGGACTTGTCGTTGGAGCGAGGAATGGCAATTTGAACATTGAACTTGTCTTCCAAAGCGTGACGAACCGAGCCACCAGGTCCAACAAGACGACCATGTTTCTCTTTCACCAACTCGTATTCTTCTGTGACACTAGCTTCCTTCTCAGCCACAAGAGCCTTCACTTGTTCGATAATCTTGGTGATGATCAGTTTGTCACCTTGGCAAACAATCTCGTCCGACTGAGAACTCTCCGAAGGCATAGCCATAAGTCTGTAGTACTTTGGACCAGCAAGGTCAGCTCCACCCGCATTGGAAATAATTTCCTTCATCTTTGAGCCACCGGAACCGATGATATCACGATGGTACTTTGGATCAACTTTGATAGTTTCGGAAACGAAATTTTCAACCTCGTCGATGATTTCTTGGATCTTGTTCTTAGCTTCCTTCAAAGCCGACTTCGAACCCAAAAGCTCCAATGCAGTTGTCTTTTCTTCTTCGCTTGCCTTTCCTTTCTCCTTCTTGAAGTGGTATTCCACACCAGTTCCATCAGCAATGTCGTTGATAGTGGCACCATTCTTTCCGATAACACGAGAGATGGCCAGGGCTGGAACCTGGATGATCTCCTGGAAACCATTTTCCTTTTCAAATTGATAGAACTCCTCCAACTCTTCAGCGGCCTTGGTAACTCCCTTAGAGGAACCCTTGATAGTCACTTCGTCTTTATGCTTTGGAGCATCAGCAAAAGTGGAAGCAAGGTTTTCAGCGCTTGGGAAACGGATCTTGACGTCGTACTTGTCTTGCAAACGGGTGATGTACACACCATTTGCTCCGATTAAACGTCTGTGGTACTTGCTTTCCAAAGTCAATCTTTTGACGGTTTCGTCAGCCCATTTTCTTGAGCTTTGGGTAATTGTCTTCTTACATTCATCCACATTAAGTTTAGCACCGGAAATGGTGATAGCGGTTTGGGATTGGGACTGGTCATTATCGTTTTCGGGAACGCTGATCTTGACTCCGTACTTCTCTCTCAATGAGGTCATGTTGGCACCGTTTCTTCCAATCAAACGAGAAAGGACCGACGATGCTACAGACACAATAGCTGAGTAGTTGTCTCCGTGCTCTTCGGCATCGTTCAAAACGGCGGTTACCAAGCCCTTTGCGATAGCCACTTGCGAGGTAACACCGTGAATAACAACCTCGTTGTTGGAGAGCTTCATCTCAACACTCTGTGGGTCCACCGACTCAAGGATGAGGTTAAAGGTTGTGTTTTTGGGGCCAGTGATATCACGGTGCTTTTCAGAGGCAACCTTGACGACTTCGGTGCTCAAGTTCTTCTGCAACTCGCGCAACTTGTCGAGGGCGGTGTCGATCTCGGCAAATGCTTCGTTTGTGTCCACGAAATCGAAATCTTCCAGTTCCTTTTGAATGTTGAACAAGGTGATCTGGGAACCCAAAACCACGTAGCTAACTTGGTTCTTGGCTGCGATTTCTGAAATGGTTGCTTCAACCTGGGGTATCAAGAATGAGTCAATTTCCGAAATAACCTTTGTAGACGACGGAGCGATGGCGTTGACTCTCGACACGATGGCCTTCTTGGCATTTTTGGTGTTCTCGACCTGGTCGTTCTTGACGACGATTTCTATTGGCACGGTGACGGTGGTGGATTCCGCCAAGGTTTTGACGTCGGGCACATTCAACACCACGTCGTTGTCGTGGCCAATGGTGTCGAAGGTGCCGTTCTGCTTCAAGAGAGTAGCCACGGCCTTGACGTGGGCCAAGTTGCCGTTGTGTGCCTTGGCCATGTCGAGCGCCTCCACCTTGTAGGCGGAGGTTGTGGCGCGGGCCGATTCCTGGGCCTTGGGGATATCCTTCTTTCTGCCGACAAACTTGACGTTAGTTTCGCCCTCCTTGGGGAGCACGATCAACACGTTGTACTGCTGGAGGACGTCGTCAATAGGCAAGAACTGATGCTTGAGTTTGGGGATGGGCACTTCCTGGGTGGTGATTTGCGGAAGCAACGACTCGATGGTGTCGACGATTTCCTGCTTGGCCTCGAGCACCAATTCTCGCTCACCGATCAAGGTGACGGAGGAGGAGGGAGACGAGTGCACGGGTGCGGAGATGTCCAAGTCGGCGTACTTGGCCACGATGGGAGCGATGGCCGCGGCCACGAACGGCTTGACGGACTCGTCGACGGGGAGACGCACAGACAACTCTCTGATTTCCTCCTTGACGATGGCCAAGATCCGGGCCTTGGCATGCTTGCAGCCCTCGACGTCGCCCTCGATGGAGATGGTCACCACCAGCGAGTAGATGTCGTCCGGGTCGGCGGAGTCGACGTCCTGGGGTGTGCCGATGTCGATCTTGACGTCGTTGTCGGCAATGATGGGCTTCAAGGTGCGGCCCTGCTGGCCAATGACCCGCGAGCGCACCTTGGCGGGAATGTCAAAGGTGATTTTCACCGGCTTGGTGAGTCTTCTGATCACCAACCGCTTGGCGTCGCGGACCTGGGCCGGCTTGCCGGTGATCAAGAAGGTCCGTTTCTTGGTGTGCTGCGACGTGGTGCACTCGATGTTGGTGTCGGTGGAGCCGCGGATCTGGGTCAAGATTTTGATGAACTCGGCCCGGGCCACGTTGAGCTGGTCGTCCACGTCCAACGAGAACGCCTCCTGGATGGTGGACGACTTGAACTTGCCGGCAGAGACGGGAGTAGACGGCTTCAGGGGCAACGGAGGTGTGGCGGCGGCGTCGGCGCCATTGGCATTCTGCTTCATCAGCGGGCCCCACGAGGACGAGGTGGACACGTTGGCCTTCTTGCCGCCCAAAGTGGGAAACGCCGAATCGTCGGTTACCGAGGGGGTTTTGGGGGAATCGGGGAGTTCCAGGGAGCTGGCGTAGCTGGGCTCGACAGGGACATCAACAGCCTGGCCATTGACACGAGCAGCGATGATTTCAGCAGGCGTAGACATGGTAAATCACAAAGGGAAAAGCACGAAAAAAGTGGAAGGCGAAAAAACGGGGGGTGGCGGAATCACGACAGGATCAGAGATCACAACAGGGGACTTCCAGTACGCTGGAAACACAATGGCAATGCTAGAAGCAGTGGAATGCAGAACAGGCCTGAACGAGGGTTGTTGGGCCAGGCTGGATTTTTCGGCGACAAATACCGCTGCGGCGACGCACGACGATTTACGAGCGTAATTTTAATCGCTTGTGCGTCAACAATAGGCGCTCGGCCGAGCACACCATGCGTAGAGCGGCTACGCCAGTGGCTGGGAAAGGGGACCTGGGAAGTATCTGGGAGTACCTGGGAGTATCTGGGAGTACCTGGGACAATCTGGGAGTATCTGGGAGTACCTGAAAAGTACCTGGAAAGTACCTGAAAAGTACCTAGGAACAAGAGTGTATTCATCTACTACTTCTACAACGTTTCGTATACGAGCGCTCTGACCTGGTACTCCTCGTTGGCCTCGTCGATCTCTTCCCAATTGCCGATAAAGTCGTCTCCGCGCACCACTCCGGGAAGCGTCTTGCCGCCAGAGTACCGTCTCCAGATCTTCTTGGCCTCCTCGTCGGTGCCGAGATCTCTGTGCGTGAACTCAATGCCGTTGCCTTTCAAGATGGTGGCAAGTTGGTTGGTCCGGTGCATGATAGGCATGCCTCCTGCAAACGACGTGAAGATGTACACCGGCTGGGCTTCGAGATGCTTGCGGAGTTCTTCTGGCGACACGTCAAAGTCGTCGTCGTCTTCAGCGGGCGTGGGTTCTGGGGCTGAGGCTGACGCAGCAGCCGCGACGGTGGCTTTGGTCTGTGGAGCCACGTCGTCAACTTCTTTGGTCTTCTCTGCCTGTTCCGTACCCTCCTCAGCCTCTGGTTCTGCCTCTACCTTGGCTTCTTCTTTGACTTCTTCTTTGACAACTTCTTTGTCGGCTTCTTCGTCGGCTTCTTCGTCTTCCTGCTCAATGGGCTGGGTTATCAAGGTCTCGCCAACGACGTCGTCCTTCTTGGCATCCACAGGTTCTGGCGCTGAAGTGGCCCCTTCGAGCTCTTCATTCAACGGCTCAGTGTAATCCGTGACGAGCGTTTTCTTCACTGGCTCCTTCTCTTGGGCATCGACCTTTTTGACATCCTCAGCGACACTAGTCTCTTCTTCCTGATCTCCAATCTCGACATCTACATCCTTTTGGTCTGCATCTTCCGATATGACGTCGTTGGCTATCTTCAGCTGGGCAGCAGAAGGCACGTCAGGCTCTTCGGCACTGGTTTCAGTGTGGGCCAACTTTTCACTGACTGCATCTTCAGTAGGCTCCGGTACAAGTTTTTCGGTTACTGGCTCCGTTTCTTCGGTTTCCTCGTTCACTTTGTCGCTCGTCAGTTCAGTTTCTTCCTGTTTGTCTTCAACCTTCTCTTCTTTCTCTTCTTCTTCTTTCTCTTCTTCTTCTTTCTCTTCTTCTTCTTTCTCTTCTTCTTCTTTCTCTTCTTCTTCTTTCTCTTCTTCTTCTTTCTCTTCTTCTTCTTCCTCTTCTTTCTCTTCTTCCTCTTCCTCCTCCTTCTCTTCCTCCTTCTCCTCCTTCTCCTTCTCCTTCTCCTCCTTCTCCTCTTCTGGCGCCACCTCGGGTTCACTATCGTTAACAATTGACTTTGCAGATGTATCGACCTTACTTACCGCCTCGCTCTTACCCTCGGGGGCAAGGGGAGCTCCTTTTTGGCTTGCTGCAGACGCCTTCTTCTTGTCGTCCCCTTTCTTGGACAACACCTCCTCCATCATGGTATCCAAATGGTTGATCGAGGAGTATGGGTCATCTGTCACAAGCGCGCCTTCACTAATGAGCTCCTCGGGGTCAGCATCATTCTTCTCAGTAAGGTGGTTATTTCTTCTTGTGCTGTCCGTCTGTCTCGAGCGGGACCTGGAAATAGAACGCAAGTAGTTGGTGGACGAGGCCGAACGGCCATTAAAGTACGATGACGAAGGCTCGGGCACATCGACATTGAAGTTGGTGTAGTCACCGGTGGTGAGCAAGGACGCCGTGGAGCTGGCACGGGTATCCTGGTGGAACCGTTGTTGTTCGCGGGCGGCCTCGGCGGCAGCGATGGAGTCACCCAAGGTGGGCTTCGACTGTCTGGAGCGGCGGTCTCCGTCGGTGGTTTCCTCCTCGGTGGCC
The DNA here is from genome assembly GCA_030570235.1 of Meyerozyma smithsonii. Taxonomy (NCBI): domain Eukaryota; kingdom Fungi; phylum Ascomycota; class Pichiomycetes; order Serinales; family Debaryomycetaceae; genus Meyerozyma; species Meyerozyma smithsonii. Next base: position 739,696 of record JAJLVE010000005.1, on the reverse strand, counting down.
TCCCAGTTGGACGGCAATTCGTACTTGGAGGGCTCGTCTTCGTGGATGTTCTTGTAGGAGTCTCCGCGGGCCAAGTGGGGCTTGACCGTCGAGCGGGACCTCGATCTCTCTGCCGCGCGCGACCGGTTCTGGGACCTGGACCGCGAGCGGCCGTCGTGCTGGAAGTACGGGGTGTGGAGGCCGTCGGAGGGGCCGGTATGTATGGCCACCGCGTCGCCAAAGGTGGCGGCGACGGGCAGGGCTGCGGGCTTTCTGGCTTCTCTCATGAACTGGGCGTTCTTGGGCTCGGCCTGGTACCCGGGGAGCTTGTCGAGGTTGTGCGAGCGCACATACGAGAGCATTTCGCTGTGGTCCTTGATCTGGTGCTCGAGCTGGTACTCGGAGAGGTTTGGGGTGGAGTAGAGGCCGGCGGCTCCTGGAGCAGTCGCGTCGCCAGCAGCATCGCCAGCAGCGTCGGCGCTGACGGTAACCGCCGCGACACCAGCGGCCAACGCGTCGTCCGACTGGGACACGCCAGCAGCGTCGTCGTGCGTCTTGTTCGTGTCGCTGTTTTCGCTCGTCTCGCTCGCCACAATGGGCTCTGGACGCACCTCGTGCTTCAATGGCGACGTTGTGTCCGCGGCGCCGGTGTCGTTCTTTTCCAAGTACCGGGCGTCGTCCTTCACGTGTCCTCCGTCGTCCAAAAACTTCTCAAAGTCTTCCTCGGAGCCCAAAAGCGCACCCTCGGAGATCAAGTCGTCGAGCGACGCTCCGATCTGGGAGTTCAACAACGAGGCCAGCGCCTTGTTCTTGGGCCGCAGCTTCGTCTTGTACTTCTCAGGGTGGATGTAGTTGTTGTGGGGCGAGTCGTCGGCGGATCGAAGAGACGAGCCCACAAGCGAGGGGGTTTCTAGGCGCTCGGCCTTCTCCAATTGTTGTTCAAAGTCCATCGGCGCGTGTGTGTGTTGCTGCAGAACCGGTTGCTGGTATGCTTGTTTGCTGATGTCACGAAAAAAATGGGCACCTGCTCCTGCGCTTGTGTTGGTGGTTGCTTATCTGGGGGAGCGGAGCGAGGAGGCCTCCGCAGGCTGCAGGACAGCATGATCCAGCTGCGGGAGCATGCAGGCCCCATGCCGGACCAGAAAAGACCCAGCACAGTCCCAGTGGGACGGGCCGGTTTCGGGGCCGGTTTCGGGGCCGGTTTCGTTTAAGGATAGGCACTGCCGGCCTGCGGGAGGCGCCGCGCGTACGCAGCAAATGCCCCCGGCTCGTCACCGGTTGGCGTTAGCCGGCGGGAGACGGCACATTGTTGCATCCTGCACCGGGCGCGTCCTGCACCGGGGCTCGCCGCGGCTTACTGCTGTGGTCCTGATTGGGCCCCGGTGTGCACCTCGCACATCGCACCGCACGCCTCCCAGGGCGATCTCGGTGTGCGGGAGTATTTCTGTTTGTCGTGCTTGTGCAGGGCCGCTGTGGTGGGAAGGACGGGGATTTTGCATTTCTGTTGCATTTCTGTATTTTGACGTAACACCCATACGAGTTTTTTTTTTGCGGTTTTTGATCCTCTCTGTGTCGTAGCCGTGTTAGAGCGTACCGCCAGCACAGACCACCTCCAGCGAGCACCGCAGATCCAGCACGCACCCAGAAGCACCCAGAGGCAAAAAAGCAACGCTTTCAGCCCAACACATCCTTCCGGAATTCACCCCCACAAACAACCCACATAACCGCTGTTGCCGCAACAGCTACTAACTGCCCCCAGCCGTCGCCACAGCATCCGCAGGTGCTGACTTCCACAAAAGCGGATCGCCAGCTTGTCCCACAAAAACAAGCCTGCCACAGAACCCGCTTACAAACGAAACTCGGCTTTACCCACGCAAAACCCAAAAACCAAAAAAAACCCAGCACAGCACTGCCGCCACCCGCTAGCCCCGACCATGAGCTCCAAGTCTGCAGCTGCCATTCTCCAGCGACAATTCAAGGACCTCACAGACCCCAAAAAGGGCATCCCCTCGTTCCACATCGAGCTCGATGACGACAACATCTTTCTCTGGAACATCGGCATCATGGTGTTGAACAAGGAGTCCATGTACCACGGCGGCTACTTCAAGGGCCAGATGCGGTTCCCCTCGGAGTTCCCGTTTGCTCCGCCTACGTTCCGGTTCACGCCGGCCATCTACCACCCCAACGTGTACCGGGACGGGAGGTTGTGCATCTCCATCTTGCACCAGGGCGGCGACCCCACGTCGGACGAGCCCGACTCCGAGACGTGGACGCCGGCGCAGACGGTGGAGCTGGTGTTGATCTCCATCATCTCGCTTCTCGAGGACCCCAACGTGCTGCTGCCGGCCAACATCGACGCCTCGGTGGAGTTGCGCAAGAACCCGGAAGCATACAAGAAGCGCGTGTTGCAGGAGGTGGAGAGGTCCAAGCAGGACATCCCCGCCGACTTCATCATGCCCGAAAGCGAGCTCTATGCCTACGGCTCCGGCACCGCGCACGGCAAGGAGGCCGAACACGAGCCGGTTGACGAGGACTTTTGGTACGACAGCGACGACGAAAGCTTCGACGAAGAAAGCCTCATGGACGACATGGACGACGGCGACGACGACGAGGAGGAAGAGGAGGACGAGGAGGACGTGGACATGGCAGCGAAATAAATAGATGCCGTTAGCTATACATTTGCATGGTGATAACTGGTCTGATTTTCTAATTACGGTAATACATTTCTTTGATTTAGTACCCGCTGAGTCCCTGCTCGAGTGCCCTGCACAAGTTGTCTAGCCGGAGCTTGGCCACGGCGTCCGCCACGCTGCTGTCGTAGAGGATGGTGACGAACATGGGTTCTTCTCGAAACAGCGCGATGGCGAGCTTGAGCGTGCTGTCCAACGTGACGATGGTCCAGAGCCCGCTTTTGACCTGGCTGCTTTCCGAGCCGTCCTCGGTGGTTTCCTGTCTCAAACAGTTGACGCCCACGAGCGAGTATATCTTGACATTATCGCTGGTCGAATTGAGTTTTGCCTCCAAATCGGTGCTGCTCACCGTGGCCAACGGAAGGCCGCTCAGAGCAAGAAGCGAAACCGCCAACGGCCGGTCATTTCCTCCGTCGGTAACTGGCGCCAATCCCTGGGCTAGCACCTGAGATATCCTTTTCAGCTGCAACATTCACGAGCAATCTATAAGCCAGGCGTGACGGGATGCAACGTTGTAGTGTGATTAGCAGGAAAAATCTCCTTGTATTAATGTATTATGGTGCTGTACCGAAAAGTGCTCAAAGTAGTCGCAAAGTCAAAATCTCAAAGTCTCAAAGTGCTGACAGGAATCTGTCGCGGCTGTTGATAGCGACAGCACAAATGGAGACGGGCCAGGGCTTGTCTGCAGGCCAGGAGGATTGGCGGAGTTTTAGCGTTTAGCGTGTTGGTGCTGTTTGGTGCTGTTTGGAGTTTGGTGCTGTTTGGAGTTTGGTGCTGTTTGGAGGTGCTGCTGTTTGGTGCTGCTGTTTGGTTCTGCTGTTTGGTTCTGCTGTTTGGTGTTCTGCCTCTGTGGCCTCGCTGCCGCCCTCCATGCTTCACGAGACTCCTCTGGTGCTGCATCCTTACACCAGCACCTAAACGCGTTCCATCGCACTGTTTATTGTCAGCGAATGGCAACTTGAAGCCTTTGTATCCATACATCCAACGGTCTGATTTCCACAACTGGGGTTGTATTTGTGCATCCTGCCGCGTCCAGCATCCGGTCGCCACCTCGTATCTGTGCTAATACCGCCAGCCGTCATTTTATACGTTTCCGTTTTTTCACCGCTCCAAAACAAAACCCAACGCTTCCAGTATGGACCGTACTCGGCCACCGCTTAAGGAGACAAGTGCCAATGTGCCTTCTCCAGTGCATAAGAAGCAGAAAGTGCACCGATCTACGGTGCAAAGCATAAATATCAACAAACCGGACCTCCATCTAAGAGAGCTCGACCACCACAAGCAAGCCAGAGCCGCCGCTGCCGCCACTGCCGAGACACACGAAGCACGAGAGCCGGTCCCCCTTGCCGAAGCGAGGGATGCCAAGGAGAAAGAGAAAGAAAAAGACACCAGGGGCAAGCTCGTGGGCGAGGAATTGCTCGCATGGCAGACGTCGTGGAGAAAAATCATGCGTGAAAGCGTGGTGTACTTCGACACCCAGGGAGGGGATAACAGTGTTGCCCAGGTGGCAGAGCAGAAGCGTGCTCAGCGTGCATTGAAGCTGGTGGGGTGCAGCATTGTGCCCTTCTACGACCACGACGTCACCATCATCGTGTCTCGCCGGCCGTTCCTGGCGTCCAAGGTGTACCAAAGCAACGACATATTCCACGACGCAAAAGAACTCAAAATCAAGGTGTGGGGCTACGACAAGGTGTTCCGCTTCTTGCGCTACTTGGGCTCCCCGGCGCAAGAAGCACGTCCCGAACTTAAGCGCCAGCAGCTGACACAGCCGTCCAATCTCTCGCACCTTCTTCGAGAGGAAAAGATCTTCGGCGCCACCGAGAGAGACCCCAATGCCCGCCGTGAAGACTTGCACTACCTCGAGAGCCCGTATTTGTACGTCTACGACTTGGCCCAGGCGGTGCGGCCCATTGCCGTACGAGAGTGGGGAGAGTCGCCATACCCCGAGTTTGGCTTGACGCTAGACGGAAAGTGTCCCTTCATAGCCGATGGAGGGGAAAACCTGGATAAGAAACGGCTCCGCCGGCTACAGAAGTTCGAAGCGACGCGAGAATACCGCCAAAGATTGCGCCAGTTCTCGCACGAGATCATCCACGGCCAGCATATCGATACTACGCTCTCAGAAGAGGCCGAGGACGACTCTCTTTCCGCATTGACCAGCACAGGTGTGCCTACGGCTGAGGAATTCCAGCCCCCACAGCTTGCTCGCAACTCGTCGATGCAGCCGGCCAAATTCTTCGAGGTTGCGGCGTCCGGCTACTATGGCGCTTCGAACGCCCACGACTCTGCTTCAGGCTCAAACTCCGTGACCGGCAATGGACTTGGTCCTACCATCTCGGGCGTTCCCTCACGCAACATCAACAACCTCAAGCGTCGTATTTTCATGAAACGCCGCCAGAAACAGCCAGACGACAAGGAGAAGGACCTAAAGCCGGGCTACTGTGAGAACTGCCGGGTTAAATACGACTGTTTTGAGGACCACATATCATCCAGCAGACACCGCAACTTTGCCTGCGACGATGCCAACTTCACAGACATCGACAACCTCATTTCCACCCTCCATGACTGCAAGCAATTTGGCTACATAACTTCCAATGGCGACTTCCGGTTGGCGTGACCCACGTCTCTTGCTCTGCATCTTCAGCATAATATATAACATATACTCTAACATCTACTATAACCATCGCTTTGCAGCCATCCACCATCTCCAGCTCTGGCAGCGAATTTGGTGCTGCGAATTTTTACTTGTAGTATGATTCCACGGCTAGTCGGTCGACGTTATTACTCGGACTTTATTAAGAACCTACCTCGTGTAGGCGGCCGTAGTGGTCAAAAGGCGAATAGATTTGCCAACCAGTACAACTCAGAGACCCCAGAAAGGCCAAACAACAAGAATTTTGGCAATTCTCAAAAATACAAATCCAACCAGACAGGCAAACCTGCGAATAGGGCTGTTCAGGATGAGATAGATCGAACGAAACTGTACAATGAGGCCCGTGAAGCGTTGAGAGAGAAGCAGCGGCAACAACAGCCGGTGAAAAAACCCGTCAGTGCTCCAAAACGGGTCCAAAAATCCAAGCCAAAGGCGGCAAAAATCAAGATACAAATACCCACTTTCGTCACCGTGTCCAATCTCGCATCGGTCCTTGGTGTTCCTCTCAATGAGTTCTTGAAGAAGCTCCAGCATCTAGGTTTTGAAGACATGAGACACAACTTTATTCTTGACAAGGAAAACGCAGCGTTAATCGCCGACGACTTTGGCTATGACATTGTGATGAATGACGATACTGGAGCCGATCTCTTTCCTGCCGACGTAAAGGAGGATCTTCTTCGTCCCCGTGCTCCCGTGGTGACAATCATGGGACACGTTGACCATGGAAAAACCACCATTCTTGACTACTTGCGGAAATCGTCTATTGTCAAGCAGGAACATGGAGGTATCACCCAGCATATCGGAGCCTTTTCGGTTATCACTCCTATTTCGAAGAAGAAAATTACTTTTCTCGACACTCCAGGACATGCTGCCTTTCTCAAGATGCGTGAGAGAGGTGCCATTGTCACAGATATTGTTATTTTGGTGGTGGCAGCCGATGACTCTGTTATGCCGCAAACCATTGAGGCAATCAAGCACGCCCAGAAATCTGGCGTCCCCATGGTCGTCGCTGTCAACAAGTGTGACAAGCCTGGCGTAAATGTCGACAAGGTTCTTGCTGACTTGGCTACTCATGGAATTGACGTTGAGGACTACGGAGGAGAGACGCAGACTGTCCGTGTTTCTGGTAAAACCGGGCTCAACATGGAGAAGCTCGAAGAAGCGGTGATTACGCTCAGTGAAATGAACGACTTTAAAGCAGAGACAGCACAAGTTCCTGCCGAAGGATGGGTCATAGAATCACAGGTGGTGAAGGGAATGGGCAATGTCGCTACCGCTTTGGTTCGTAGAGGTACGATGAAGGTAGGCAGCTTTGTGGTTGCTGGAACGAGTTACTGCAAGATCCGTGGTATGAAAGACGAGAAAGGAAAGGTCGTCAAGAGTGCTGGCCCTTCGACACCAGTACAGATTTGGGGCTGGAAGGAGCTTCCTGAGGCTGGTGACCAGATGCTCGAAGCGCCGTCTGAGCAAGTGGCCAAGAAAGTATGCTACAACCGGATAGCCCGTCAGAAGGAGATTCAAGCAGGCAAGGACATTGATAAGATCAACCAGAAGAGATTGGAGGAGATCAAGGAGCTTGAAAAGCAAGAGAAGTTGAATGAAATGAAACTTGCCGGCTTGGAACCCACTATCGAAGAGGAGAAAAAGAGAGTGGACGTCAAGTACATCATCCGAAGTGATGTGTTCGGGTCGGCGGAAGCGATCAAGGAATGCATTGATGGGCTAGGCAACGAAGAGGTGCGTGCTGTTGTTGTTTCGCATGAAGCTGGCTTGCCCTCCGAGTCTGACGTTGACCTTGCTGGAGCACTTGGAGCGACAATTTTGTGCTTCAACATCAAGACTCCAAAGCAGATTCTGGCCAAGGCTGACAGGGCAGGCGTGACCGTTCTAGAGCACAATGTCATCTACCACTTGATCGAACAAGTTACGGAAAAGTTGACGTCGCTTCTTGCGCCTCGTATTGAGGTGAAGGTTGTGGCCGAAGTGGAGATCAAAGATGTGTTCACCGTGACCTCAAAAGCGAAAAGCAAGTTCAAGGTGGCCGGGTGCAAGGTTATCACTGGGCTACTCAAGAGGTCGTCCAAGGTCCGGGTGGTCAGAAAGGGCAAGACCGTCTATACCGGAACCTTGTCTTCGCTCAAGTTCGTCAAGGACGATATTGCCGAAGCCAAGAAGGGAAACGAATGCGGCATAGGGTTTGACGGCTGGGACAAGTTCGAGGCCGGCGACCGCATAGAGGCCTACGAAGAGATCTCCCACCAGAGATACTTATAGATTGTACATAGTTAACGTGGGTGTCTTGGTGCCCATCGTGGGTAGTGGTGAGGTGAGGGCGCGATGAGATGGAGCCAGGGTTGCAATGGCTGATTACTCGTCAGACGAAGAGTCGATTTTAGAGAACAACTCGGATGTTTTCTTGGGGTTTGTGGACGCGCCAGTCAGCCCCGATGACTTGCCTACGATAGAAGATACATTCATAGGTGGTGAGCCGGTATGGCTCCATCCCGAGTCTTTTCCTCCGGAGTCTCTGGTGACGTGTGACAGCTGTGGAAAGAAGTTGGCACTCTTGCTACAAGCATTTGCTCCGGTAGACGGCCAGTTATACGACAGAGTGCTTTATTTGTTTGGGTGCAAAAATACTGCTGTTTGTACCAAGAAGAAGGGCACCGTCAAGTGTGTCCGAGGCATCTTGAAGGACCCAAAAAAGATGGCAGAGTTGAAGCAGGAGCAAGAGGAGGCTGCACGCAAGGAATTGGACGAGAAATTGAGACTCGAGGACAAGAAAAAGATGAAAATCGAGTTGACCAAGGACCTCTTTTCGTCCGCCAAGTCTGATAATCCTTTCAGTAATCCGTTTGCAGCGGCCGAAAATCCGTTTGCGGTGGAGAAAAAGCTGGAGGAACAACCCAAGGCTGCCCAGAAGAACGACGTGCCCAAGAAGGTGCTGGAATCTGTGTCTGAGACACCAGCCACCACCAAGCCTTCTTCGTATGCCGACGCTGCGGGTCCGGCAGAACCAGAAGCTGAGCCCAAAAAACTCGAAGGAGACTTGCCCAGCTACCCAGGCTACTTTGTCTACGTCGACCAGGAAAGATTCAAGAAGGTGACGCTCGAGCCTGAACTCGAAAAGTACAAAGATATCATCGAGCAGGCCGAACGAGAGTCGGGGCAGCCCAGCCTGGGACGCCGAGACTCCGTCAGTCTGGAGCCAACAGGCCCCGACAGTGCTCCCGTGACCAACCGGCTCAACGACAAGTATTTTGAAGCATTCACCAACACCGTGGGCCACAATCCGGGCCAAGTGCTCAGGTATAGTCTTGGAGGCAGACCTTTGCTCTACTGTGGGCTGGACGATGTTGCACCCAAATTCACCTCGACCATCCTGGTCCCCAACCCAGGCTACAACCCTTCGTCGACACGCCGCTTTGAGCTCCAGCTCATGCCAAAGGCCATCTACGACTTGGAGACTGTCGAGCAAGATACTGTCGCCGATATTCTCAGCGGCATGTCATGGGGAACCATCATAGTGTGTACTGATGAAGAAGATTACATGCCCAAGTTTGACAAAAACCATGTTGGGTACATAGAAGAGTGGGTTGGAGTCCAATGGGAATAAGCAGCACCAACGACAAGGGTAACGAGCAGTAGCTGAAGTGTAGACGAAATTGCAAAAAGTGAAAAATATAAAAAATTTAAAAACAGAAAAAGTATAGAAATTCCAATCGCAACTCTCACAACGACCAACAGCTGCATAACACTAGCACCACAAAACCACCATCATGTTCATTTTTTTCCCTATTCCTAGTCACCCCTTTGCAGGTTGCACGCTCCCAACTAAACTCCTGCAGGGGAAGGAGTTGCTGCTGCAACGCGCCCTTAACCCTGCATGCGCCGCAGACTAGACATAACTTTCTCCTACATAGGGATTCGCCTATCATATTCAACGATCTGTGTTTCTGCATTTATGGGGCACCAGAATCAATCACACCCCAGAGAGCATTGGCAACATTGAATCGGTGATTTATTGGACCTCGATTACACTATTTTTGGTTTCAGACACTCGGGCCACAGCAACATCAAATTCTTATATCGGGTGGCAGACGACTTTGCCTACTCGTTTTTTCGCTAAACCTTCATCTCCAGCATCATGTCGTCCTCATCGGAAGACGAAGAATTCCAGTCCCACATCGCCCTCCCAAAGGTGGACCTTTCTAACTATCGAAAGAACCAAGAAAAGGGCTCCCGGAACAACTTGGCCAAGGCAGCTGGAAAAAAGTTCAAGCCGGGATCCAAAACCGTGCGTTTTCCCGATCTGTACCACCCCCGTCAAAGTGTTCTAAGCAACACCTCGTCCACCACAAATAACTCCTCTGACGACAATATCTCGGAGTCTGAAATCGATCCGAACTTGCCCAGTTTCCACTTGGGCTCCGGCACCAGCCAGGACCAGCAGGACACTGCATCTGTATCCGAAGAGGACGTTTACGAACAAGAAAATTTACAAAATTACGACACTGACTCTTCTGCATCGTCCAATGACGAAGCTTCTCCTCCGCAACAATTGGAGGCGCTGTCGCCCGTGCATGATTCCACGGATATCACCGACTTGCGCCGGCCATCCGAGTCCTCCTCGTCCAGAAGCTCGTCTACCAAGAAGGGCACGTTCCGGCAGATGCTTCGTAAGATGTCTTTGGTTGACAAAGAGGACGATCTCACCGAGCCAAGACTCGGCCAGGACCACGAGCTGGCAGGAGAATCATTTCTCGGCCGTGTACTCCAGTTTTCGAACCCCCACGGCGGGCTAGGAGGTGGAGGCTTGGCTCCCGGAGCCTCCCGGCATACCCGTGAGCGCACGATTGACGAAGAAGAAGCTGTCGGAAGCGATGAACACGGCGGTGAGGAGATCGAGATGCGTCCGTTGGACTACGAGATGCTCAACCAGGAGGCAAAGAAGCTTATTTCCACTCATATTCCTGGTTTAGGAAGCAATCTACCCAGTGAGGCCACATCTGCAGTTGGATCACCCTCGGACTCCGTCAATAACTCCACTGTACATCTACTTAACCCTTCCGATAACATGGGCGAGGGAAGTTCCAGACAAGTGTTTCGGGCTCCAAATCCTGATCTCTTTCTCCGAAATGAAGTGGACCACCTACACCAAGAAGACGACGACTATTTCATGTTGGACAATGATCTGGATGGTGGCTACATCCCTCCTCCAACCCAGGTACACGCTGGTGTGCTTTCGTCGTTACTTAAACTCTACCAGAACCCTGATGCAGCTAAGTCTCAGGGAAGCGTCCCTACGGGGACATTTAGGGATGATAATGACGATTTGTTTGAGGGTACGAATCAGAGCACTGTGGATTTTACTAAGTTCAAATCTGGAATCAAAAAGGGCCAGCGAAAAGTCACTGATAAATTGCATATTACAAAGAAGAATGGAGGTAGCAAAAGGAATAGTCATATGGACAGCTCAACTGACGATATTGAAGACGAAAAGGAGGCAGGAAATGAAGATCTGAAAGAAGCCGCTAACCTTCCCTCGTTCTCAAAGGCTCGCCCTAAGCTTCCCAAGAAGGAAGGCTCCGCCACGAACGTGCCAAAGAAAATCGGAAAGAAGATCAAGTCCCACGGAAAGTCGAAATCAGAACAGCGTCTCCGTATTACTGTGCACATTGCAGATATTCTCCAGAGACAACGCTTCATCTTGCGTATGTGCAAAGCTCTTATGCTTTATGGCGCGCCAACACATCGACTTGAAGAGTATATGATCATGACAAGTAGAGTTTTGGAGATCGATGGCCAGTTTGTGTACTTTCCAGGTACAATGATTGTGGCGTTTGGTGATGCTGCAACCAGAACATCCGAAGTTCACCTTGTGCGTTGTGCCCAGGGTGTGAACTTATCGAAGCTTTCTGAAGCACACCACATATATAAAGCTGTCATTCATGACTTGGTGGGTGTCGAAGAGGCATCACAAAAGCTAGAAGAACTCTTAGCAAGGAAGAATTTGTATCCTCCATGGCTTTGCGTGTTCTTCTATGCACTTGGCTCCTCTATGGTCACTCCTTTTGCCTTCAGCGGTGGTTGGTATGATATCCCAATCTCTTTTGGAGTTGGGCTTTGTGTGGGATATTTGCAGTTTTTCGTGTCGTCCATGTCAAACCTCTATTCTTCAGTTTTCGAAGTGACCGCTTCCATTGTGGTTTCATTTATTGCTCGAGCTATCGGTTCTATCAATGGTGGTAAGACTTTCTGCTTTTCCGCAATCGCCCAAGGATCTCTAGCATTGATTCTTCCTGGATACATCATCTTGTGTGGCTCGCTAGAATTGCAATCTAGAAACTTAGTGGCAGGTTCCGTCCGGATGTTCTATGCCATCATTTACTCGGTGTTTCTCGGGTTTGGAATCACTTTGGGCGCAGCACTTTTTGGATGGGTGTACAGTGGAGCTACCTCCGATACGTCTTGTGAAGCCCATCACCTGATTGATCCCAAGTTTAGAATCCTCTTTGTCCCCATGTTCTCCCTCTGTTTGGGTCTCATAAACCAAGCGAAGATCCTGCAGCTTCCAGTTATGATTATCATTGCTTCCACAGGATATGTCGGAAACTATTTTGCCGGTCTTCATTTCAAGCAGGTAACGGAATTCACGGCGTCCATTGGAGCTTTCATCGTGGGCATTTTAGGTAACTTGTACTCCAGACTTGGTAAAGGATTGGCGGTCGCAGCCATGCTACCAGCAATTTTTGTTCAAGTGCCTTCGGGTATTGCTAGTCAGAGCTCGTTGCTTTCAGGAGTTGAATCAGCAGACAGGATCACAAATGGTTCAGGGGAGTCTGAAAGTAGTGCTGATACCCTCAGTTTTGGCTCTACTATGGTGCAAGTTTCCATTGGTATCAGTGTGGGGCTCTTTGCCGCTGCATTGGTTGTTTATCCATTTGGAAAGAAGAAGACTGGTCTCTTTACTTTGTAGGAGCAGCTAGACATTACATATTATAGATAGAAAGAATGAAGTACATTATAGATTTCCTACCAAATGCAAAAAATGAAAATAAACCAATATTGAATAGATACCTAACTTATGAAAAATAATTGTCCAGGATGTAAATTAATTTGTTCTAGTCGAATTTCAAATACTACGAAGCAATACACACTAATCATATTTGTGAATTATACCTATGCTAACAAATATGAATATGGGGTCATATACGCGGACTGGCCAACGTCCTTCAGAATCGGGTTTCCTGGCACTCTGGCCGAGTTGGTCTAAGGCGCCAGGGTAAGGTCCTGGTCTCTCCGGAGGCGCGAGTTCGAATCTCGCGGGTGTCATCAGCCGATTCTTCCTTTTTTTTTTCAAGTCACATGAGGACCGCACTTTTTTGTGGGGAAGGTTACTCTTGGTTATGATTGGCTTTCTTAAACGTACGCTGGTACGACCTCAATTTCGTCTAAATTCCAGGAAGCTAAGCATATGCGAGGTAGTAAGCTTCAATAATGAACTGATTACAATAAAGTTTGACAACGACCAATCAATTGCCTACAACAATATTCTTCTCCGGGACGCTTGTCAGGGTCCTCAATCGGTTGATCCATATTCCAAGCAAAAATCTTTTTCGACACCTCAGATCGGCTACAATTTGCAGTTGAAGAGTGAGCCAAAAATACTTATAGATCAGGAAACCAAACAACCACATTTACAAGTACAATGGCTTCAAAACGGCTCGGAACATTTTTCGTCATATTCGAGTTCCTTCCTAACAAAGTGGATGAATCTGGAAAATATCCACAAAGCGAAATTCTCCGACAGTGAACAGGCCTACTGGGGGAAGAAGAGTTCCGAGTCGTTTGTACCAGAATATGTGGAATATGAGAGTTTTATCGATGGAAAGTCATTTCCCCAAGTGGTTCATGATGTTAACAAGTATGGGCTCTGCTTTATAAAAAATATACCTGAGCCACTATTGGACTCCATGAACGAGGAAAACAGTCTGCAATGGCCAGTGGCTGCACTTGCAAGCAAATTTGGGTACATCAAACGTACCTTTTATGGAACTTTATTTGACGTGAGGAATGAAAAAGAGGCAAAGAACATTGCTAATACCTCGGTATACCTTCCATTGCATATGGATTTGTTATATTACGAATCACCCCCTGGGCTTCAGCTCTTGCATTTTATCAGGAACAGTACTTTGGGCGGGGAGAACGTCTTTGCAGATTCTTTTGCAGCCGCACTCCAGTTGTACAACGAGGATCCTGAAGCATACGAGGCACTCAAGAAATTCCCAATCACCTTCCACTATGAGAACGCAAATGAAAGCTACTATTATTCGCGTCCTTTATTTGTTGAAAGGAAAGACTTGGTGCATCCTAATGGTGGTCCAATTATCGACCATGTCAACTATTCCCCTCCGTTCCAAGGACCTTTTGAGTTAGGAGTCAGAGAATCAGAAGATCCCAAACTTTTTCAAAACTTTCTTCGTGGAATGAAAAAGTTCGAAGACATCGTCAACGACCCTGAGAATCAAATACAGATAAAAATGCCCGAAGGCTCTTGTGCCATATTCGATAATAGAAGAGTGTTACACTCAAGACTCGAGTTCTCCGATACAAATGGAGGTGATAGATGGCTCATGGGCTGTTACGTAGATGGAGACAGCTTCAGATCAAAACTTAGAGTTCTCAGATCAATATAAAGTATGACATTTTTCTATTTTACAATTTATTAGTAGCCATAACCTCCATAGCCTCCTGCTGACTGAGATGGAGCCTGATAACCTTTTGATAAACTCTTGAACGTCTGCTTGAACCCGTTACACAAACGGAGCATGTTGGGGTAGGAAAATCCCTTGAGTCTGTAACCATCGCTCTCAGTTTTAACGTGCCAGGTGGTTACTGGTGTATTCACATTGAGTTTGAAAAGTAACAAAAACCATCCAGGAGATTTGTGGTCGTAACAGAAAACGTACGCACTATTCTTGGGGTTAGCACGAGTGTAAGACTCCAACCACTCGTTAACTTCAGAAAGGGTACCTTCTCTAAACTTGGGATGTCTGCACATGGCATCAACATGTTTTGCAATAGCTTGAACATGCTGGAAGATCAACTGGTCAAGATCAGCGTATCGCTTGTGCTCAACAATGTATTCTTTGGTTCCAGCATGACTGACTTCCTGGATGCTAAGATGTTGAAACAAGTTGTTGGCAACTTTCCATGTAACAGTCAAGTAGTCAGGTCCTCTAGAGGAAGGACGGAGCACACAGTCACCAATAGCCTGTGGTGCCAAGTATTCTTCAGCTTGCTTGAAAGTAAAGTTGAAGAACAATGGATGCTGAACGTTCTTTGTCTTCGCAAGCTTGGCACGCTCCTTAGCCTCCTCTTTCTGCTTATCTTCTTCTTCGGCGTCGATGTCCCACTTCAAAGGATTCTTCACAAACTTTGGTGCATCAGCACGTTTTTTGTCCTCCTCCAACAAACTGAAAGTAGCAGTGAAGGTGTCGTGAAACACGTCCAAAACCACCAGCTGGGCCACTTGACCCTGCTCGAAATCTGCTTTTGGAGGAATATGCGACTCTTCGATATTACCTTGGATCAAAGAAGAAGTTGACACTTTCAAGTAGCGAATATGGGCTTCTCCACGGTTGCCGTAGCTCTTACCAACCCTGTTGAGCGTGACAGGTACAATAGCGCCACGACAGAAAGTGGTGGTTGTCTCACCGGTCAACATGTGGAACAATTCTACTGCATCCATAACGTGGAATGAACGACGCAACTCCTCATAGTTGTTGACAAGTTCTTCCTTGATACTTTGCAAAGTTGCGTACTTTTTCTTCCCGAATTTAGTCTCCAACTCTTTACCATAAGCGGTCAAGTTCAAGTCGTCCACTTTGTTCACGCCCTCTTGCATCAATTGATAAATGATTCCTCCTTGCTCTTCAACGTGCGCCATGTCTTCCTCATCAAGATCCAAGGCATCTGCAGCCATCTTCCGAGCCAAGTCGTAATCCTCAGGATGAATTCTTGTCGCGTCAAGCAACTCTATATTAGTATCCCGCACCAGTACTCCGTCCTCATGTGGAATGCTCAAGAAAGAAGAACAATTGATGAAAATATTCGCAGATGTGAGCTCTTGCTCAATCAAATCGCTTCGGGCAGTAATAGCACCTCCGAGCTTCAGACTCAAATTCTTGATCAAACCTGAAGCCTTTCTTGGTCCTAAACCAGCAACGTAGTTCAACAAAATGGTCGATTGGGGATCATTAACAACCTCGTTAATGTCCACTCCAACCAAATTGACGATATCAACGAACACAGATTCAACCGCTTCCAAGACTGTATCACGAGGAATTAAGTGTTGATGCTCATATAAGTTTAATGAGATGATGTCTTCTCCAAGTGAGATGTACTCGAGCAACGGGTTTTGAACGTAGCGAGCAACTCCCACACAGTACTTCACAAGGGTTGGCTTATCAGACAACTCGACCTTAGCTCTTTCGGAATTTTGATACAAACGAGCAGTCTCATCTTGTCCCCAAATAACAGGGACCAACTGTTGAGATTCCGACGACTCATCAGGTACGTCAGCAGCTATCTGATTCGTCTCGACAAACAGACGGACAGAGTCGAAAAGTCTTTTACTGATTGGGTTGTAACCACAGATAGCGATTACATCCGGCTTAGAAGAACGGAGATTATGATCAAAAAACTCTCGAAGTTGACCAGCAAATTTCTCATCATTCTCTCGATCACGAAGCGGGTTGTTCTCCAGCTTGAATAATTCAGTTACACGTCCATTATCTTGAACAAATGCACCGACAACAGCGCTATCGTAATCACCCTTACCAAAGGAGAGAGCTAAAACGCTAGGCTTGGTACCTTTGTCGAAGCCAACTGGTGTGAAAGGTGCTTGGTCCACCTTTGTCAAGAAGCGACGGCGGATCTCACCACCCACCAAACGTTCACACTGTCTTCTAAACTCCTCTTTGGTTCCCAGAGCCACCATGGTCGTCAACTTCTTGAAAGCAAGCTTGAGCACAATCTCTCTCTCGCGATTCCATGCTTCGGAAATTTCAGAAAGTCCATCAGACTTCAAACAGTTGAAAATACTTTGGAACCAACGGTCGTATTCCCGGATCTCCACTCGAACAACGACGAGTGCCTGCTTCTCAGCAAGAAGCATTCTTAAGAAGAGGTCAGGTGTACGGATGATATCCTCCTCGGTGAGACCGCTAGCATACTTGATGTCGGCGAAGGGACTGTGGTTGTCGATAGTTGCTCTACCTTTATCAGTTAACACAACTCTAATGGTGGCGAAATTCTTAAAGGTTGAGCGGACTTCGGCTCGTATACGAGGGTCATGGAAGATTTCCTCAGAGTAGGTCTTGCGAATTGCAGTTTGTGCACTTTGAGCATCTTTGTAAAGAACTTCGTCATCCTCACAAAGTTTTTCCAACAAGTCCGCTGGAGATTCAAGGGGGTCATCAGTGGCGTGAATTCTGTAAGGGACCATGAATCCCTTGGAGCTTTGATCTTGGACGTTTTCTCCGAAATGCTTTGCCGATATTCCATATGCTGCAACACCATCATAGATGACGTTATTTTTGATGCGCTCGAATGCTGACACCTTGGCAATTTTCTTGTTTTTGGAAGGAAGCTGTTCTACAGCCTCTTCTTGTTCGCCTTCTTCGTTCTGTTGTTGGGCCTGCGTCTGCAGCTCTTGGTGCTTTTGTTGCAATTCACGAATCTTGTCGGAATACACAAAGTTGACGTAGTCGTGCAAATCTTGCACAGTAAGAATATTGTCTATCTGGCGGTAGTCTTTGAGCAATTCGTCGTCGACGTCGAGCTCGGTGATCAACTGCTCGAGATTGTTACGTTTTTCGTAGTGCGAGTGGTACTCGATATCCAAGTGCACTATTCTCCACAAGTCGTCTTCGAAAAGAAGCTTATGCACAACATTGACACCCGATTCGTCAGCGGCCTCTTCGGCATGCAACAAGAAGTCACGGCGGTGGGTCCATATGAAGGGTACTTCGTACGAGTCGCGAGAAATGAACTCCACGACGTGGCCAACGGCGGTTCTGAAGGGAGCCTCCAAGAAGTCGTCAAAGGTATCTTTCTTCTCGTCGTAGAGGATCTGGGCGACCCACTTTTTCTCGCGCTCGAGCTCGTCGTCGTCAAAGTCGGCGTAACTCAAATTGGACCGGTACGCCTGGTAGCGCTCGGGTATGTCGACAACACGAATGATGTTGTCTTCCTCGGTCAACATGCGCTCTTTGAGCTCTGCATGTTCAAACACGTCGTCCAATGCAGCGTCAGCACCGTCACCGGCACCCTCGTCCTCCATTTCCTGGGCGTCCAAGGCCCAGTCGTACTCCTCGCCGTTGCCGAACACCTCAAAGAGCTGCTGCAAGCTTTCACGGTCCACGCTGGACAACTTGGAAGTGTCCAAGCGCGAGCCCTTTTTGCGCTGTCTCTGTTTCTGTTCAGCCTTCTGGCGATGTCTTCTGGCCTCATCTTCGTCTGAGAACTCGTCGTCTTCGATAAAGTCTTCAAACTCGTCCAAAATGTTGCGGTCGCCCGCGGCCCCGGCCTCGTCTTCCTCGTCTCGTTCGTTATCTTCGTCCGCAAAGATGTCAGCAAGTTCACGGGGACCCTCGGAAACCTCTCTGTCCCTAGCACGTGCGCCAGCACCCTCGTCAGCAGTCTGGGCCGGTTTCAATCGCTTAAGCCGACCTTCACCACGACGAGCACCAGAATTCTCCATCAACAAATCAAGATCATCTTCATCCAAGGCGTCGGTAGCAGCATCCTCCTGCTCCTTCCGCCGCCTCTTGTGTTTCCTGCGTCTTTTTTCTGGTTCTTCGTCTTCGTCGTCAACAATAAAGCCCTCTCTGACCTTCCGGATGGCATCCTCATCGTCTTCGTCATCATCGTCTTCATCACTAGAGTCATCCACATCATCACCACTCTCCTCCGACACCGGAGACGCGGCGTCATCACGAATCTCCTGCTCCTCCGGCACGTCGTTCTTCGGAGCAGCTACGGCGGACATGTTGTTAATCTTGTCCAGAATTGATTTTTTCACACCGGGGACGCCGCTTACATAACAATACACATACGCTTACGTCACTCAACGGTGGTGGGGAGGCCGGGTGTGGCCGCTAGGCGGGGGCGTTGTCGGACTGTTTGCCCTTTTCCCGCTGGAGCTTCATGTTGAACTGGCGGTTCTTTTCGTTGATGTAGTTGCCTGCGTCCGCGCCTCCGTTTTTGCGTCTTTTATACCGTCTTTGGCCGTCACTGGCCACTTTTGCAGCCAACTTTTGCACTTTTTCCGGGTCTATATAATGTGCCAGGCTTGCCCCGGGACTGTGGTTTGTCTTGGAGCGTTCGTAGGCTTCTTTGTCAACTCCTACCTCGTCAACTTCTCTGTTATAGGTCAGTTCTGCCAATTTGTTCATGTTCTGGGAGCCCGAACTCTTGCTGGTGACACGCTTGGCCCACTCCACGTCCTGGTCTATCGTGTAGTCCCAATTGCGGTCTCTTTCCGGCTTTTTTTCTTCTTCTGCAGCATGTTCCTCGTTGGTGCCTGTCGGTTTTACCGCCGTTTTTCGTCGTTCTTTGTACACTTCTCTGCGGTTCTCGTTGCTGCCTTCTAGTCGCTTCTTCTTGAGCTGCGCTAGCCTCGCCCGAACCTGACTTGCATGTTCGTCAGAAACCATAAGGAGGAACTGGTCTGCTGCTGGTGTTCGGATGAGCCCTGGTCGGTGTCCTGTCCTGTAAACTGGACTTGTTCGTCATGTGCAGCCATCCAATGCACCGGATCTACCAGGGGAAGGGCCGCCCGGCTGCAACCACGCCCTGGCACAGATACGCATAACGGGGACGTTTCAAGGTGGCTCGACACCCGCATTACCCCCTCAGCATTCCCGATCGCAAATGCGGCGCTGAATATACTCTAATCTGGAATCCGGATCCGAGCCGATTCTCGGACCGAACCCGCGTACAGGAGAGTGGTTGCAATATTTAAGCGGCTCGTGTCCAGGGTTTTTGGTCAACATCAGCTTCTCCAATATGGCAGTTCTTGACACACTCAAAATCCTCGTGCGCAACCTTGAGACCCACACCCAGGCCAGGGGTAACCCCAAGCAAGTGCTTTCTGTGCTTGATCAGTTGGTGACCGAGAGCGGTGGCTTGATGAACTTTGGTCCCATTAAGGGAGAGGTGGCCTTGAAGGTTATCAGAAAAAACCCTCCTAAGAACATGATCGAGCTTGGCTGCTTCTTTGGCTACTCTGCCGTGTTGTTTGCAAACGAATTGCAGAAGGTGCCAGAGGCCAAGTTCACCAGTTTCGAGTTGAGCGAAGACTACGCAAGCCTTGCTCGTCGTGTGGTCGACTTTGCTGGCTTGTCCAGCAAGGTGGACATTGTGGTTGGCCCTGCTGCCCAGACGCTTCCAGAATTCTGGAAGAAGACCCAGAAGCCCGTGGAGTATGCTTTCATCGACCACGACATGCTGGTGTACGTGGAAGACTTGCAGATCATGGAGACCGTCGGCTTGGTGGCACCAGGAACCGTGCTTATTGCCGACAACATCATCAAGCCAGGTGCACCAGATTATGCACACTATGTTGAGGCGTCGTTGGAAGAACGTAAGACTTTGCTTAACAAAGACACCGAGTTCCCAGGAAAATGGAACCTCGTTTACGAGTCCGAACAGGTTATCACCAACGACAAAATCGGCAGAGACGCTATAGAATTCTCCACCTGTGTGAGAGAAGCTTGAGCTTTTCAGTCTGTTCCATCCTCGAGGAAAGAGAAAGACAATCCAAAAGATACGAAAAGAAATAACTGAAATACAACGCCTAATACAACACAGCCTTAGGGTGTATGTGAACAATTTTCATAGTCAAGGGTGAATCGTTTTGTTTTATCGGTTTTCAATCTATTTGCCAACTCGTCTTCACTGTAGTTTGCAACCATACTCAGCCGCACGATAATGTGAAAGACCAAACGTCATTACTATTGCGGTAGTAGCAGTGGTAGTAGAACATGAGGAACCACTAGTCGACTATACTATACCCGATAAAGCATCCGTCCACATTTTCACAAGTCCCGTCCCGTAGCCCAGTGTTTGTAACGAGGAAGCCTTTCCTGTATTTAGAGTTCTGCGACCAGGTCGCGAGCTGTCCTGCAGCCGTCTGCAGTCCCTTCAACTCCAACACGCCTGTCCTACTCCATGACTGATTTGACCCCAGTCTTCAACCAATGTGTTGCTATAGTAAGAAAGGAGCTTAACGCGTCGGCTCCACCACCCTCCAGCCACAGTGAAAAAGTATCCGATTTCGAAGTAAATGACACATTTACAAAGGAGTGCCGTGAATACTACGACCATCTCGTGGAGTTAAATGACATTATCAGTGATATAAAGGTACCCTACGTGGCTGTAGGGGGCACTGCTTCCAAGAATGTGTTGAGTCTAGAAGATAAGAACAAAATCGACGAAGAAGTGAGCTACAGAGTCCAGCAAATGTACGAAAAGTTGAAGATTCTCCAAAACTACGAAAAGAAACGACAGGCTGTATCCACCAACAACAAGACCAACTGGCTCGGGACCATGTTTGGCGGAGAAGAGCAAGAAATTAAGGACGGGTTCCATGCGGTTGTGAATTTTCACCGCACTCAGATGCTCAAATCACTCAACGAATCAACCAACAATGTGGGCAAGCGGTTCGAACTGATGCAACGACAGCGCTTGCAGCGCGAGCGCCGGTTGAATCTCCTCAACTTCCAAAATATCGGTGACGACCTTGACTTTTACCATGGCACCACGGTGGCCGCGAAACCACACGAAGCGCTCCACGATAGCCTCACCGATCTCAACGTGGTTGATATTGAGCTACAGGAGGCCGACCAGGCTCACCAGGCTCACCAGTCTCCAGCACTTACGCAGGAGCAGCAGCAAGTTTATGAAAAAGAGAATAAGGAATTCTTGGCGCTCAAAACCAACCAGCTCAAAGAGGTGGAGAAATTGCAACATTCGATGGTGGACATTATCAATCTTCAGACGGAGCTCAGCTTCCAGCTTGAAACCCAATCGGAGCAGGTGTCATCCTTGTTGGACACCCAGAACCAGGTCAACCTTGATTTGCGCCAAGGTAACCAAAACTTGACAAAGGCAACCGGACGCAACAAACGAGGAGCGAACTTCATCATCGCCACCTGTTTGATCTTGGGCTTCCTTCTATTACTATTAGATCTAATATCCTGGTAAATATTATAAGACATCCTCAACCACACCAGCACCGATGGTCACTCCCTCTCTGCGGATCACCACTCGGCCCAAAACCTTGTTGTCAGCAAACTTCGACAACGGCAATTTTCTATTCATCACAGTAATTTCCACCAATGCTGTCTGCTTGGAGACTAAATGCATACGCTTCTTC
Organism: Meyerozyma smithsonii; assembly: GCA_030570235.1. Taxonomy (NCBI): domain Eukaryota; kingdom Fungi; phylum Ascomycota; class Pichiomycetes; order Serinales; family Debaryomycetaceae; genus Meyerozyma; species Meyerozyma smithsonii. The sequence continues at coordinate 717,927 of JAJLVE010000005.1, read as the reverse complement.
TTCACACCTTCAATCTCAATGATCTTGGATATACGCGCAGGGATCTGACAGTTGTTGCGGAATAAAACAAACGGAGTTCCAACAAGCAACGGCTTGGTCAAGTTGAAGAGATGGAGTGTGGCAGTGAACGCAGAGGCCGACTTGACACTCGATTCAATCCGCAGCGCCAAGTCTCCAACAGCTATATCTTCAATTGCTCCATTGGATAACTGGCTCGACTTGAAGCGCATCAGAACAAAGTCTCCCTGCGACGCAAAGTCCACGGCGTTCTCTTCAAACTTCATGGACTGAATTTGGAGAAACTCATCGGATGGAGCCACCCGTATAGTTTCGCCGCTTTGAATAACCCCTGAGATGACCTTTCCCCGGATTCCAAAGTCCGCGTTGGAAATCTCAAACACATCTGTGATGGTCATGTTGAACTCCGAATCAATCACTTCGTCAATACTGTCAGTATGGACATTGTCATCTTCCAAGTATTCGACGAGGGTCTTTCCGGTGTACCAGGGATGCTTGCCCGTTTCCTTGCGAACAACATTGGTACCGTCCAAACCAGAGATGGGGATAAAGTCAACCATCGATGGTTCATATCCCACTTCACCCAAGTATGTTGTCATTTGGCGCTTGATGTCATTGAATCTCGATTCGGACCAGGCCTCCTTATCCATTTTATTGACAACAACGCACAAACGATCAACACCAAAGTTCTTGGCTAAGATGGTGTGCTCCTTGGTCTGGCCGTCCATAATGAATCCGGACTCAAATTCACCAGAAATAGAGTCCACAACAAGAAGTGCCAAATCGGCTTGGGACACTCCACTTATCATTTGAGGAACAAAGTCCTTATGGCCAGGAGCATCGATGGCCGTGAACCGGGTGTGGTCTGTAGCAAAGTTGGTAGCACAGATATCCACGGTGACACCTCTTGAACGCTCCTCCGAAGTCTGGTCCATAACCCACGCCAAGGCAAAGGTTCCCTTGCCAGACTTCTCGGCTTCCCGGACAAGTTTGTTCACCGTTTTGGCATCCACGACTCCAAGGTCAAAGAGAAGGCGCCCCATAAGCGTCGACTTACCAGCATCCACATGTCCAATAACTACAAATGACTTATTGGGCTTGGAGAGCTTTTTGCTAAGAGCCGCTTTCAAGTCGATGTTTTTGAACGGCTTGGTTTTAGCTGCCGACGACTTGACGGCAGGCTTAGCCTTTGAGGCCTTCTCTTGCAAAGAGAGATTTTCAAAGTCGCCTTGGAATGCTTGCTTTTGCGCATTGAGCACCGTGTCATCCGGACTTGGCTCTTTAAAGTTGGACTGTGCTTTTGCGATATTCTGTGGAGTGGCTTCATGGTTAGTAAGGACTTGAAAAATACCAGTATTCGGACGTTGTCTCTTTGCTGACGGTTCATTTTCAAAGAGAAAGAGTGTGACTGAAGAGCGTGGAACACGGAGCAAGGACCGGTCGACGGCCACTTGCAATGCTAAAGAGGGAGCTTCCTGCGACTCATGAGGCTCTCCTTTACCTTCTGGTTCTGATTGAGGAACATGCAAATTATTAGGTTCGAGCTGGGGAGCCAGAGGTGCCGATGGTGGCGGGGCAGACTCTGCCCGAGACTGCTCCAATGCCCGTTTCTTTCTCTCAGCAGCGAGAGCCAATAGTCGGTTAGGCTTCGCTTCCCGGGTCACAGACGCCGGAACTTGGGCCGGAGAAGATCCAAGCTTACCCAAAATGCTATTCAGATGCGGCAGAGCACCCAGTGTCGATTCCCGGCTCTGAGATCTAGCCTTGGCCAAGGCACTAAGCTTCGAGCCTCGGCTGGGCCCAGCAGAAGATGACGTAAAAGGTACCAGAGACACGTTTGGGGTCGGTTCCGGGGTGTTCTGCTTCTGAGATCGCGCCTTCGCGAGCTGTGCAAGCTTGGAGAGCTTGGGCTCCGGTTCTAGATTAGACACTTGCTCTCAATAAAATCAATAAATCAAAAAAAAAAACAGTCCAAAACTGGAAAACGAAACAAATACATACCTTTCTTCTTGAAGCGGGACTTTAGGTCTTTGACAGCCTCATCTATTTCGTAGTGGTGGAAATACAACGCTTCTTTCAAATCGAACTCTGGCACTTCGTCATTGTAGGATGCTAGCACTTGCTTTAATTTCGGCAATGAGTCATAAAGCTGGTCGTATTCGTCGTCGTCCAAGTCGTCCTCGTTGAACTCCTCATGCATGGACTCGTCATAGTCTTCCAAGTCGTCAGAATCGAAATCGGCCATTTTGCCTCTGTTCGCCAAACGTTGCGATTCAAAAAGTCGTGATAAATGCACTTGGGGCCAGCTGCAGGAACAACGGCTGCAAACTGGGCTACGAGGTGGTTGGTACGCGTACGGATGTATTTGTCTATTTGTGGAGCAAATCAGTGCCCAAGACCTTCAAAATGGTCTTTCCAGCAGCCACCAACTCCTCGTCGGCGTAACGTCTACCGGCCAACTGGAGGGCAATTGGTGCGCCCTTGAAGAGCTCTGGGTCGTAGCCAGTCAACTCCAACTTTTCTAAGTCGCTTCTATAAGAGTAGGAGCTGTGGTCAGCGCCCCACTTGTCAATGGCTGGGTCCTGGAACATGCCGGTTTGGAACAGCAAAGCTGGGAAATCCAAGATGTTGTACAATGCAGTGTAGGACCAGTTGTACACGGACTCGGGGCGCGGGGCCACGTTGTTGTAAGCAGGGCCAAGGAGGAAGTCCACCTTGTTGTTGTTCAAGTAGTCGGTGTACTCCTGTCTCAACAGGTCTCTGATGATGTTCAACTTTCTGTTTTCGGCAACGGTGAAGTGCTCACCGCCCTGGCCAAAGTTGAGAGCCCACTTGGTCAACTTGCACAATGGCTCGCCCGAGTCGGACAAGAGCTTTTTCTGCATGTAGTCACCATCACAGCTGTACATTTTGTTGACGGTGTCGAATGCTTCTGGAACCCGGATAGGGTCGAACTCGATGACCTTGGCGCCAGCAGCCTTCAACTTGGCCACCACTTCTCTGAGACCACGAGCAATTGGCGGAGTGGGCTTGACCACCCCGTCGTCATACATGACGGCAATGGTGAGGTCCTCTGGCTTGGGAGGCGCCACCGATCTCCAGGGCATGGGAAGCGTCCACTGGTCAAGCTCCCATGGCTTTCCGTCGTTGACGTAGTGCTTCATGAACAACTCGATGTCGTCGAGAGACCTGGTCATTGGGCCCGCAACAGCAACCACGCTCTCCTGGCCACCTCCGGCAGAGATACCGCCGGCAATGGACACTCTGCGGGTGGTGGGTCTGAGACCATGGCATCCGGAGTAGGCAGCAGGAGCACGGATAGAGCCACCAATGTCACTGCCAAGGCCCAAGGCAGAGCCGCCGAATGCCACAATGGAGCCCTCACCCGAGGACGAGCCGCCGGACGACAAGCCCAAGTTGAAGGGGTTTCTGGACGTGCCGATGAAGTTGTTGTTGGAGTCCAAGTGCATCAACGACTGCGGCTGGTTGGTTCTCACGTAGAAGACACCGCCCAAGTTCTCCAACACCTGGATGGTGGCGCCGTGCTCCTTAGGGATTCTGTCGAGCAACGACACCCATCCGCCGTGGGTGATCTTGTCCTTGTAGTTGACCTGCTCCTTCAACGAGATCGGCACGCCGTGGAGGGGACCGATAACCTTGCCGTTCTTCTCAAAGTACTCGTCTAGCTGCTGGGCGCGTTCCAAGCCCTCGTCAAGGAAGAACTCAAGCGCACAGTTGGTGAATTGGTGACAGATCACCGATCTTCTGGCGTAGGCCTGGAACGCGGTCACCGACTTCAAGGCTCCACTGGCAATCTCCTGGGCCAATTCCGTGGCTGAGAGCTCGGTGATCCGTCTCTCCTCGTCCGAGAGCAACTTCTTCTCGTACATATAGGCCAACGGGTTGAACTGGTCGTTTTGCAACTTCTCAATAGGTTCCGGGAGCTCGATCTTGTATTCAGGTAAGAGAGCCTTTTCCAAGTCGGCTCTGTACTTGTCCAACCGAGGGAGCCAGTCCCTCTGAAACCGTTCCGGGTCCTCGTACCCCTCAAACGTCTCCTTTGTAAGAAAGCTTTCAAAACTCATGATAAGCGAAGTGAAATAAACTGGTGTGTGTGGGCTTTGGCGTCCTTTAAATGCCCCAGAACAGGAGCGTTATCGCCGGAAACGGTTGCCGCATCAGGCAGTACGCGCCGGCCGCATCCAGCCAAACCCGGCCTCACGTGCGCGCACTGCATCTTTGACGTATCCTACAATCAGGCCCAAAACGGCAGTTGGAGTAGCAGCGGCTGCGGTCGCGCCACCGGCGGCAGGCGGCTCACGGCCCATCTATTATTAATCTATTATTTAGTCCAGGCCCACCCACACGTCGCCGTAGAACTGGTACAATTCCGTTGCCTTCTTGGAGAATTTGAACAATTGGCCCAACTGGGTGTTGTCTGTATCGTCCTTTGTTGGTCCGCCAATGCGGGAATATGCACACCACATGTACGAGTTGCAGTACTGGCGATCCATGATCCACCCCTCCTTGGGCTCCTCAATGGTGTTCTCGCACAACGTCTCGAGCTTGTTCTTGAATGGAGGCACGATGGCGTGGGTGATGGCCAACGGCGACGAATAGAATGCGCGGAACTGCTCCGCCGTCTTGAACTGCTTGAACCGCTGCTGCTTTTTGGCCTCTTCGTCATAGTTCACCACGTCCATCTGTCCACACGTGTGGAAACCAGAGTTGAACCACACCAACCGCCCGTCTTCTTCATTGATGTGGCCCGGATGCGCACTGCAGATCTCCTTGCCGAGCTTGGGGTTACCGTCCTTGCTCAAACGTTGACTGTCTGGAGTGATGCTGCCAATGGCAGCTGCATTGTACTTGTTAAAGTGGTACTCCTCGTCCCCGCTGATGGCAAACGAGAGCCAGATGATCTCCTTGTCCCCGTGCGAACGGGTTCTGACGGGGTCCATAAAGTTCATTTGGATCATCATGAGCACCGAGTTGAAGTGCTTATTTCTGTCGATCAACAACAACCCACTCTCCATGTAATGGAACATGCCGTCAAAGTAGCTGGACTGCAATGTGTGGTTGGTGATGATGGGGATATCGAACATGGCAGAGTCCACAATCGAGGGCGAGATCTTCTTGAAGAACACACCGTCACTCACCTGGCGGAACTGGGGCGCGGTCCGGTCCTTGTAGAAATAGGCACCTGTCGAAACGTATTCCTTCAAGTTGAAGAAGAAATCAGGGTTTTCGACCAAGACGGTATCGGCGTCAATCAACATGTACTCCTCAAACGAGTTGAACATCAAAGCCAAGAACTTGTTTCCAAACCGCTTGAACTTGCCCTTGTAATTGTCCTGGATCACATTGTGAGCATTCACAAACCAGACTTCTTGCCGGGGGAGTTTGCCCTTGGAAAGGTAATCGTCAGTAAAGTAGTCAGCCACCTTCGAAAACGAGGAGGGAAGAGTGACATCGCCGCCTTGGGCAGCATTGACAATCTTTTTCTTTGTCTCGAGACTAATGTTGTCGTTGTAGACAATTTGAATGGGGTAGGTGTTTCCCAATACTCGTAAAAGATGAATAAGTCTCACCATATCATCTGCGTGTTGGTCACCAATGGACAACACGAGACCCCTGCCGTTCATCGAGTTCTTCAACCGCGTCAAGAAACAGGTTTTGCCGCCGGTGAGTTTCGAATGGTACTTGGAGCCAGCGCCCCGGCCAGCACGGGCCTTTTCATTGGTATGTTTGAACACATTCTTCTCCTTCATGTACTTGCTCATCACTGGTGGGGTCATGTGCTGCTGGCCGTCCCATCTCTCGTACACCGGGAAGGTTGACGAGAGCCATGGGTAGACTCTGGACTCGAGTTGAGAACAGGAATCAAAACTCAGGGTATCGACTCTTGCCTCGTCGGGCGAGTTTGTAAAAGTTTCAAAAGCAGACGCACCGGCACTCTTTTCAATCGAGTGCAAGAGTTTCTTTTGCACCGACACAAACTTGTTGGTCTTAGCCTGCTGGTCACGGTCGTCTGCCGTGATGAAGCACTTGTTGAAGATTCGCAAGTGCGACACGTAGTCGGTAGCCTTCTGCTCGGTGCGCAAGGTGACGGCCCACATTTCCTTGTACTTCATTCTGACGCATTCGTCAACGTCCTTCTCGGGAACAGCTTCCTTTTCGATGTTTCTCTCCTCGGCGATGTTATTCCTGAAGCCGTCGCGGTTGGCACGACTGTAGCTGTCAAAGTTGTAGTGGTCCTTCAGCGGCACCGGGAGGTTCTCGTTGGGGTTGATGTACCAGTTGGGGTCGGCGGCGTAGAGGTTCATAAAGTACAAGTCGCAGCGGTCGCGGAAGTTCAAGTTGGCCAAGATGGAGTTGACGTCGTGATCTCTAAAGATCTTGTTGTAGATGGAGGAGTGGCTGTCGATGCCACGGATGTCCTGGACGCCGGTGTGTTCCTGCAAGAGCTTGAACAGAAAGTGGTTGACAAGATCGTTGCCCTTGAGGTCGGTGGTGGAGTCTGTGTCTTCAATCTTGGGGTCGGACGACTCTGGCTTCAGCTCGTCGAGGTAGATGGAGGAGCTGGTGGACTCGGTGTAGGTGTCGGTGTTGCGGTAAAAGTAGAGCCAGTAGTTGACAAATGCAAGCCAGGCCACCACCGCCAACAAGATGAGCGTTTTGCGCTTGGAGCGCTTGGCCAGGTTGAGCGGGTGTGCCACCTGGGAGATAATGGAGTCCATCGGGAAAAGAAAATCGGGGTCGAATGTTTTTTTAGCGCAGGCCCGGGGCTTAGCCAGGTGTGTGGGTAACGTCGGCTATCTGTGGGCGAGAGGGGAAACCAGAGCTGCAAAAAGCCACGGGAGCGGTGGAGCAGTCAGGCGACAATTGGGTTGGAGAAAAAACTGGCGGCAAGTGAAGGACGCAAAACGAACAAACAGGTTGACGCAAAAACGGGTTTGGAGGGTCAACGAGAAGCGGGAGATAACGCTGCTGGTCGGGACCGTGGGTTGAGGAGACGTATGTGTGGGTTTTTATCCACGCGTATGCAAGCTAGAAACAAGCGTTACAGCCAGTGTTTTGTAGCAGAGGCAGCTGGAGCACTCTGGAGGATCCACAACGGGAGAAGGAAGTATAGGTGACAGATGGCGGACGTGACTGCACCTAGCTGCAAAGCGATGCAATGAGACTAGTGGTGAGGAAGTGGCAACAAAGGGTGATGCATAAATATCAAACCAGCAGCCGTGTAACACCCAAAACACGAAAGAAAGATAGATCCCAAGACCGAAAACGCCCCCAAGATATACGGAACGTGGGTGCCAATATTTTTTTATGCGGCTTATATGCTTGGTGGATGGATTTTTCTATTTTAGGCGACCGGGCCGATCCCATCGGTGCCGCCTCTCAATGGAGCAGAAGTTCCTGCATGTCTTTAGCCTATCTCCATCGCCCGTGCGTCCGCCATGCGTCACGGAGGTGAAGACGCAACGCACGTCGCGTATGCCTGGTGGCTACTGCCCTGCGTGAGCAAGCATGAAGAAGCATGAACATGAAAGAACATGAACATGACATGACATGAACAGAACACGAACAGAACAGAACATGAACAGAACAGAACATGACATGAACATGACATGACATCAACACGAACACGAACACATGAACACGAACAACACACACGACTCGGCCGCACGTGTCATCGGCGATGTTTATCCTGTGTATTGCTGTATCCAAAATCAAATAAATAACTCGCTCCTCCTGTGCACAGTGCCGCCCGCAGCACTGCCAGCGCGATCCGGAAACCCAGCCGCCAAATACGGAACCCCGACATGACACCCGCACACCTACTTATCTCCCTTGCGCTTCATCAACCGCACCACCCCCGGTTTGGCCCCGGACACAGACCGCCGGTACAACGCCGCAACGTACTGCTGGAGCAGCACCATCACCGTCACCTGCTCCTGCGACGTGGCCACAAACGTGAACGACGACTCGCCGGCGTTCTTCCTGCACAAAATATAGGTGTAGGTTAGCACGTCGATCCAAAAGAGGGCCATGAGGCCGGCCACAATCATAAGCACCACTCCCAAGCTCGCAGCACGCACAGCGTACACGGCAAGCTCCAACTTGGGCCCCACGAAATCAGCAACGTCTGCTCCCAACATATCAACTTTCTGGCAAATATTTCCAGGGGTGCAGCTTAAATATACAATTTGACTGCTGCAGGTTTTGCCCAATTCGTCCTGGTGCACGGGTGCGGCGTCTCCGATCGTGGTGGAACAACGCTAACCGGAGCAGAAAAGACGACGGAAAGGGGAGAGCCAGGGCCGGAATACGGCGACGGTCCGCGGGTGCGGTTTATATACCGCCGCCGCTGCTTATCGGGGCGCCAATTAGCGCCGGGTCGAGATAACATCCGGTCGTGCGCGGCACAAGATCTGCAGTGGACCCTCGGCATACGGTGCTGGTGCGGCTGGGCTGCGGTCGGACCAGGTTGGAGTTCCGGGGACACGGAGTGGGGGAGGTGGGGGCAAGACGACCCACACAGACACAAGGTGGTGTAGCAAGCGTAGCTGCGTAGCTTGGTCCGCTGTGCAAGCAACGGCCGGCGGCGAGCCACTGCTACTGCCACTGCCACTGCCACTGCCCCCACGCCACACTTGTCCCCCACTGGGACGGAACCTCATCGCGGGGCGGTCGTGCGCGCACCGCCGGCGTCGGTAGCGAAAATGTAAACTTTTTCTTCCTCACTTCCGCAGCTCCATCCCGTCCCACTCGGCCGGCGGACCGAACCCGTATGTGCTGATGAATCTACTTTTCAACCTTATCTACATTATCTGATACAAGGAAGACAACCGAGACTCTGAACTAACCCAGAAATTCCCGCTTTAGCCTTTTCGGCAGATCATAGCAACCTCAGGCTGGTGTGTGGTCGGCGCACCCGAGCCAGGCGCAATAGGAGACCTTGCGTCGCATTGTGCAGTATACCAGCCTTATCAGGCGCCCGTAAACGTAGATGTAGATAAGGGTCCGGGAGACATGGAAGCCGACTTTATCTCGCATGCGGCCAATGACACCAGTGACAAAGTGCCACTTTGTGCCACCGTGGCCACTGTGTGTTCCCCAAACCGTATTTGTATTCAGACAGGTTCTGGCACCCCAGGAGTGCATGCATGGAAGCTGACCTAAGAACGCACGGTGGTTCTCCGCGCATCGGCCCCGCGCATCGCACTGCGCATCGCATTGCGCATCGCACCGCACCGATCGTCCTAGGGAGTGTGGATGGAAGAACAGATCCAAAAACCAAAACGAAGATCCCGAGCCTAGAACCAGATCCAGCAGTAGGGTTCAGATCTGGGCAGCAGGGTTTGTAACCGGCCAGGGAGTGTAACCGCCAGGGTCTGCAACCACCAGTGGTGCTAACCAGAGCGTGAGTAGCCGAGACATTTTCTATCCGTCCAACACCACTGCCAAGACCTCCCCGGATTCTGCCCTATCAGCAAACACCAATCAGAGTCAAAATAGGGGCCTGGCACCCGGCAGCTGCCAACGTGCATTGCAGGGTTGCAGGTCGCAGGTTGCAGGACCCTGCATTGACACTCGCATGAAAACTGGACACCTTATCGCTCTTAAATACCTGCCTGCTGATATGGGCAAACCTGCAGCGTGGAGCCTTGGGAACCCTTGGGAACCCTTGGGGAACCACTCAGGAAGGCCAGTCCTGTGAACGGGAAATCGAACCATTTATGTTGCGCAGACGACGCACCTGGCTCTCACATGCACGCAGCAAAAATTGCTGTTGTTCCTGCCGGTGCTATTGTAACCTCCCCCACATCCACTTGTTAATAAAACACCGCTGGAGGCGACAGATGGCACCACACTTTTGGAATCGATGGGGTGCCAAGCTGCTGAGAAGCGCGGAGAATGCCGCAGAAACCGTTTTCGGCAAACCCTTATGCGGCTCGCGACTGCGTGAAACGCACAGGGTGCCAAAAATAGAACTGGGTCGTTGGCGTGGCACCCGGAATGCCAGCCCCCACCTAGCAACCCCAGCTGGTAGGCTGGGTCCGTCACGGTGCCAGGGTGCATGTGAGGGCACCAGCATTCCCCGGGGTAGCAAAAGAGCCAAAACTGCGACGGCCGATCTAGGCTAAACGGCCATTTCGCTGGGGTCCATGCGCAAAATACCCGCATCAATAGTCTCGGAGCGGACACCAGATGCTCAAAATATTTTATGCATACAGCAACAATAAACCCAGCTGCACACCGTGCGGGAATTGCAGCGCATAAGCGCGGTACGAGCAGTTAGCAGCAGTGCAGGGGCCCAGTTGTGCGGATGCAACGAGCATCATGCTAGGCACCACCACCAGACGTTACATCTGATAACGGCTGAGCGCAGCAGCAGTGCCCGTCAATCCGTATTGTCTCCGTAATGTGCGCTGGCCGCTGGGTTTGACAGCAGCTTATTTCCAGATTAGGCGCGGCGCCTCCCGCACCGTGCATGAACCCGCGTTTACCGGGTCCGCATAGATAAAGTGCCGAAATGCATGCATACATGCATGCATGCAGCCAGACAATCAGGCCATTTTCCGGACTCCCACCGGTTGCGACCGGTTGCGCCTCCAGCTCAAGCGTTCGAATCGGCGCTTTTGCAACGCCTACCGCTGCCACCGGGGCCGTACGTGCACCGCGAGCCCCCCACAGAGCTTTGTTCTCGTCCCCCCGCGACGTGCCGGCGATGCGCCCGCGTTTTTCCGCGCTGATTGCGACGTGCATGCGGTCTAGTCAAACTTTATTTTATGTGCCTTCCATGCAGCTGCCGGTGCCGCATGCCAATATGGGTGCATGAGCCGTTCAAAATAAATATCATCCACATCCTGCAAATATGCTATCATTGTGACTCCTCAGAGTTTGCACCAGCTCGACCATGGTGGCAGAAAAACGCACAACCAGCCAACAGGCGCGCCTCAACCGCCAGTACAAGTCCCGCAAACAGCGGCCCTGCGACTTTTGTCGCAAGCGCAAAGTTTGCTGCATCATCAACGGCTCGTTGCCGTGCCTCCGGTGCGAAAAACTCAACGGCAGCAACTGCACCTTCAACGACGGCCCCATCAAGAAGTCCAGACGAACCACCGCTCCTCCCGCGTCCACGCCAGTGCCGCTCGCCCCTCCCTACGTGCACCAGACCCTGGCTGTCCGGGCCCAGAACTATGACTTTTCTCCCCCACCCATCCCTACACCGCTCCCCACCACCATCGCCACGCCTAATGCACATCCACCATATTCCGAGGGATCGCCCCGGCCGCAGATGCGCATGCATCCTGCAAAGGGGACGTTTTTAGTCGGCGAACGACCACCGCCCGACGGCTGCAAACCGCTCGGATGGCCGCTGCAAGAGTTTATGGGCATGGGCCAGTGGTTCCCGCTCCTACCGGCCGAGCTCCGCAGCGGCCAGTACAACGGCGCGGCTGCGGGACCGCCGATGTGCGACAACACCGGCATGGACCAGCGAGCATTCCCGGCCTACCACCAGCAGCCGGCATACCCCATAGACGCCGACGCCATGGGGGGCGAGGACATCCACTCCTACTTCCTCAAGATGATGTAACGTATTAATAGTAATTATAGAGAGTACCGAGTTCCGGACGCCTGGATGTAGCTGGGCTGCAAGTGTCAAGGCCGCGGTGAGGCTGCATGCGTCTGCAGCTGCACGGCACATCATGGTGCCAGCGCCGGCATGCTCTAGCACGGTTGGCCTGGTTAGCTCAATCGGTAGAGCGTTTGACTCTTATAGAGAAGCGATCAAAAGGCTGCGGGTTCGACCCCCGCATCGGGCTAATTTTTTTGCCAAGCGATGGCAGAAACTTTTTTCGCTGCGTGCAGGTGGGCACTGCACACAGGCACTGCACACAAGCCGAGCCGCGACTGGCGTCCAACTTGATGCAGGCCCGGATGCCCCAGTCACAATCTCTTCCATGTCGCTGGAGCCCAAGGAGCCCACGGATCCCATGAAGCTTGTTTCTGACGACAACACCTTGGAACGTGCACAGTCGGTCGAGCTGGTGCTGCAGACCATCACGGTCGGTTTCTGGAAGGTGTTCCAAAACGCCAGTCGAAAATTGGACTCCCTTGGCGTCGAGACCCGGGGAATCGAGCGGATCGAAGCGTACGAAAGATCGACAAACAAAACCAGACAGCTCGTCTCCGTCGTCGGCTTGTGGTTGTCTGCCTGTGGAGGCTTGAGTTCCATGTCGTCCTTCTTTTTGGGGCCACTTTTGTTCGAGTTGGGTCTCCAACACACCCTTGTTGCCGGTTTGGTGGGCCACATTTTGGGCTGTGCCATCGCCGCGTACTGCTCGCTCATGGGCCCGCGGTCGGGCTGCCGCCAGATGGTGGGCGCTCGTTTTTTGTTCGGCTGGTGGTTTGTTAAGCTCGTCAGCGTGGTGAGCATCATCGGGGTGATGGGGTGGTCGGTGGTCAACTGCGTGGTGGGCGGCCAGATCTTGGCCAGCGTGAGCGACGGCAAGGTGCCGCTAGTGGTGGGCATCGTGATCATCGCCGTGGTGTCGCTCGTGGTGGCCATCGCCGGCATCCGCCAGTTGATCCGGGTGGAGGCGATGTTGAGTGTTCCCGTCAACTTGGCGTTCTTGCTCTTGTACGTGGCGGCGTCGCAGAAGTTCGGCTACCTCTCCAACGCCAACGGCCACGCCATCGCCCACGACCCGGCCACCATCAAGGGCAACTGGCTCTCGTTCTTCTCCTTGTGCTACTCCATCACCTCCACCTGGGGCCTGATCGCGTCCGACTACTACATCCTCTTCCCCGAGGACACGCCGGACGTGCAGATATTCGCCCTCACCTTCTTGGGCATCTGCATCCCCACCACCTTTGTGGGCGTGGCCGGCTTGCTCATCGGCAACGTGGCGCTCTCGTACCAGCCGTGGGGGGACGCCTACGCCAGCTTGGGCATGGGCGGCTTGTTGCACGAGGCGTTTGCGCCGTGGGGCGCCGGCGGCAAGTTCCTCCTCATGGTGATCTTCTTGTCGTTGATCTCCAACAACATCATCAACACCTACTCGGCCGCCTTTGGCATCCAGTTGGCTGGCCGCTGGCTCGCCAAGGTGCCGCGCTGGGCATGGGCGTTTGCCATCACCGCCGTGTACTTGGTGTGTGCGTTGGTGGGCAGGAACAGGTTTGCGACCATCTTGGGCAACTTTCTTCCCATGGTCGGCTACTGGATCTCGATGTATTTCATCATTTTGCTCGAGGAAAACACCATTTTCAGAACCGACCGGCTCGTGCACTTGTACACCAAGGAGTTCGAGGGCTGTGAGCCCGAGCGGGTCAGAGGAGGCACGGTGTCGCGCCGCAGACACTACAACTTTTCCATCTGGAACGACTACCACAAGTTGACCCACGGTCTTGCCGCGACCGCTGCGTTTGTTGTGGGAGCCACAGGCGCCGCCGTGGGCATGTCCCAGACATACTGGGTGGGTCCCGTGGCGCGGCGAATCGGCGGAGCGTATGGCGGCGACATAGCCATGTGGCTCTGCATGGGCTTCAGCGGGCTTGTGTACCCCGGGTTGCGGTACTGGGAGTTGAAGACGTTTGGACGGTAGGCGCAAGCTTCTGAAGCTTCAGAATTTAGAAGAGAGTTTTAGAAGAGAACCTGCAGAATCGAGTGCTATTTTCAGACGCACGACTGAACTGGTGCAGCGCCGATACACATAGACGCCCGGGGTTGTACCTACAGTATATAGACCCGGCGACGCAATACACCGTCTTGGAAGCACGGAGCGGCCCAAACCCGGTTTTGCGGGCTGCGGCTCTCAAGCTCGATTTACGACGGAGAACTGGCGGGTTGAACTCGGGCACTTCCGAAACGGGCGCGCATATGCAGCAGAATGGTGGGTCGTGCATTAGATCGCAGAACACTTTGGAAGCAAAATATTGGGCGCAAAATATGGGCGCTAAAAGCGACGCTACACAGACAACAAAGAGAACGACGCCCCGGCCCTTGGAAACGGCAGGAGCACCCGCACACGGGCCCCAGCACCCATTGGGGTCCCCCCCAGTGTGTGGGCCGCGGATGCGTATATGCACTTGCGCGAGGTGGAGACTCGTAAATCTCAACCTGCATAAACCCGTCTGAGTCATGGCGATTAGAAATCGGTCTAATGAACACACAGAATGCGTGGCTTATAAGAAAGCGTTTTCCCGTCTGTTTTCTGCATGACGTCGGACATCTCGGATACCGCACCACCTGAAGAAGTCGAGTTCGAGTTCAACGACGACGATGTGGTCAGGAGCGAACGGGCCAACGAGGCCCCCGTGTGGTCCATCCTTCCGTCCTACCACATGTACAAGTCGCTCTACATGGGGATGAACGCGTCTAGCGACAGCGTCCACGAGCCGCCCACCTACGAGGACGCGTCGCATGGTTCTGGAGCCCCGTCCACCATCACCTCCTCCTCCACGTCCCTCCACAACTCCACCTCCACCGCGCCGTCCTCGTTGGGGCCCGCGGTCATCGTGGCGGACGAGAGCACCAACGACTGGCAGAACACGTTGTTGGACAACATCCACCAGTTGAAGAACTTGACGTACTCCGACAACAAGTGTGCCAATGCGCTCCGGTTGTCGGTGCACTTCACCAAGGAGACGGGCCGAATGGGCAAGCCCCCCACCTTCATCGACCCGCTGGTGTACGAGTACAAGCAGGGCGACACCGTCAACGGGCACATCTTGTTCGAGAACACGCTGGACGAGGCCATTCGCTTCGACATGATGTACGTGGTGTTCGAGGGCTCGTTCATCGTGGCCAACCTCAAGGACAAGACGGACCGGGTGCCGGTCAAGGTGAAGCAGTTTCTCCAGATGTTCGACTTCACCGCGTCGTGGAGCCACGGCAACATCGACCGGCTCATCACCGAGAGCAGCCACCCGTACTCGTGTCCGGACCTCGTGGACCCCGCCGACAACACCCGGCTCGCGGTGCGCGACCGCACCATCCTCCCCGGCTTCGTGTACAAGCGCTTCTTCACGTTCAAGATCCCGTCGCAGCTCCTCGACTCCGAGTGCGGCCACAACTTGCTGGGCCACACCCACATCCCGCCGTCGCTCGGCACCAGCCGCCAGGAACAGGCCAAGTACTCGTCCTTGCAGCAGGCTGCGTTGCGGGTCCGCGACCTCTCGTTCGTGGACACCTCCATCAGCTACGGCGTCATGACCCGGTTCATCGGCAAGTCGTCCATGTACAACATCCAGAGCGACGCCGACAAGAAGGGCACCCGGTTGATCAACTCCACCGGCGACGAGTTCGTGATCCTCAAGGAGCAGAACGAGTTCATGCGCATGGTGCCGGAGCCCATCGGCAACTCGCTCGCCGAGCACTTGATGAAGGTGACCGAGTCGAAAATGCTCCACAACAACTTGGTGCTGCGCCTCAACGAGAAGATCAACGTCGGCAGGTCCATGGTCCAGGCCATGAAAAACGGCAACTTTGACTTTGCCATCGACATATCCAACCAGGCGCGGATGAAAGAGGCCGCCGAAAACGAGCACATGGGCGACCTCATGAAGTCCCGGCAGCTCTACCGTGCCTGCACCAGCGCCGACAGCAAGAAGGCCTCCATACCGATGGAGGAGTACGGCATTGCATTCCCGTTCAACAAAAAGTCGCTCACTGGCCACGCCAAGCCCACCGGCAGCATGGTTGTCTCGACCCCCAAGACCACCCGGGTGGTGCGCTACATCTCGCCGTTGCGGTTCCGTCCCGACGTCCACGACACGGTGGACGACGAAAGCTGGACCATCCGCGTGCCGTTGGACTTTTCGTACACGGTCCCAGCATCGTCCGACCACCACAACATGAAGATGCCCGATCTCAAAGACGTGGACGTGGAGCTCGTGGCGCTCACGTGGAAGTCGGTAAAGCATCCGCTTCCATATGAGCTCAACCACGATATCATCTTCAAGGACCGTGTTGCAACGTTCCACTCGCTGAAGGAGGACCTAGCGCGGGTGTTTGGCAGCGACAACATCAACGAGACGTACAAGAAGCCGTTCAACAAGCTCTCGAACCAGTTGTTGGAGCTCTTCACCGAGCTCGGATCTGACAACTTCAAGCTCGAGGCCAAGCTCGTCGAAGATGTCAAGAGCATCACCGACCTCGACACCAAGCACATGAACATGCCGGTGCAGCGGGTGACTGTCCACGGCCGCGACAACGACGACACCAGGCTATCGCATCTCCAGTGGCAGCAGAAAGACAAAAACACATTCGTGCTGCAGGTGAATCTCGCGGTTCATCTCGACTCGTTTAT
The DNA here is from genome assembly GCA_030570235.1 of Meyerozyma smithsonii. Taxonomy (NCBI): domain Eukaryota; kingdom Fungi; phylum Ascomycota; class Pichiomycetes; order Serinales; family Debaryomycetaceae; genus Meyerozyma; species Meyerozyma smithsonii. The sequence goes on along the minus strand of JAJLVE010000005.1, from coordinate 701,587 downwards.
CCTCAAAGGAGAGCAGTATGCCAACAACAAGTCGCACAGCAAGTACTGCTTGGTGACGAGTTTCCAGAGCTGCACCGTGGGACGGCTCTACTACTTGAAGGTGGTGTTGAAGTTGTCGAACAACGACCGCGTTCGCTTCCTCCTTCCCGTCACCGTGGAGAAGAAGAGCGCATAGTGACGTGCGCGAGCGCATCATCTGCATCGAACGCTGCCCGATGACGTCACACTACTTTTGCTATGCCGAGATGGAGCTCGCAGCGGGGCCATTCTGCAGGACCGGAGCTGGGGCCCCTCCTCCTAATGCCAGGGTTCCTACCTCGGGCGGTGGCTGTACTGGCTCCTACCGTGTGCCGGTACATGTCCTAGGCCTGCCTCAAATATATTCCTAATTTATGCTATTACTGCTTTGCCCACAGTCGTTCCTACGTGTAGGCTGGCAACGTGCTGTGGCAGGTTGCACTGGAATTTCATAGCAACTATGGTTCCAGGTACCGTACACCACGCCAGCGAGCCCACCATTGACCACCGCCACACCCCGCTTGACTGGATGCGTGAGGGTGTTAGGAGCGAGGGGAAAAGCTGGAACTATGGCGGCAGCAACTATTGACAGCAATAATGGCTGCAACTATAAAAGGAGGTTCCCGGTGGTTTAGCGGCACAATTCACGATGGGATTAACAGACAAGATTTCTAACAAATTTGGCAAGAACGAGGTCAGCGAGCTTGACAAGCAGGGAGGAAAGGCCATTGGCAAAGACAATCTTTCCGGCGAGGTGCAGAAGCAGTACAAAGAGGGCAACATTAACAAGGCCAATGCTGGCAAGTATGCCGACGACCTTGACAAGCAAGGTGGAAAGGCAATTGGCAGGGAAAACCTCTCCGGAACCGAAAAGGGTGTTGGCACCAAGTTTTTGGGCAAAGATGGCTCTTCGGGTACCACCGGCACTGGTGCTCACACTGGTGCTGATTCCACCCATGGTGCCACTGGCAGCACTGGCGGCGGTTCTCAGGCTGCTGGAGCTGGAGTAGCTGGAGCTGGAGTCGGAGCTGGCGCTGCTGGAGCATACGGCGCCAGTCAGTCTAAAGGATCTGGATCTGGATCTGGATCTGGAAAAGACCAGTATGGCAAGACTGAGGGTGACTATGGCTCGTCAGGCACTGGTTCTGGAGCTGGAGGAGCTTACGGTTCTTCTGGACAAGGAACCCATGGATCTGGAACCCATGGATCTGGAACCACCGGAAGCCACACCACCGGCTCGGACCCATATGGGTCCACTCGTGGTGGAAGCGATACCTATGGTTCTTCTGGTCAGGGTAAGAGTCGTACTTCAGATGCTTACGGCTCTTCTGGCCATGGTTCTGACACTTATGGATCGTCTGGACATGGCTCTTCTGGGCACGGCTCTTCTGGACACACCTCTTCTGGCCATGGTAAAGAGGCTGCTGCTGGCGCTGCCGGTCTTGGTGCTGCCAGTGCTGGATACGGTGCTTCTCACCACGACAGTGCTAACCGTGGTACAGGTGCTAGCCACGGAACCTCTGGCAATGCTGGATACGGTTCTTCTGGTACTGGTACTACTGGCAATGCTGGATATGGTTCTTCGGGCACCTCTGGCCACACTGGCTCTGGTTCTGGTTCCGGTCACTCTGGTTCCGACTCTGGTTTCACCACCGGCAACCTGAAACTTGACTCCAAGATTTCCAAGTTGGAGCCCCACGTCCAAGAACAGGCCAAGGATGCTTTCCACCAAGGATACAAGGATGCCCAGAAGGCATTCAACAACTAAAAGGTGCCGATGTCTATGTAATGACAGGTTGTATATGTTAATGGACTACTTTGTGATGCTCGTTCTCCGCACCTCAGCTGCTGCAGCTGCACTGCAACATGGCATACTCATCTCCCTGATCCTGGACCACCCACGTCTTCTCCACCTCCTTGAGTTCGTCTCCCCATTTGCTCGCGTCAAAAGGATGGAGACTCATTTTTTGCAACTTCAATAAATAGCTCAAGTCCTCGCCCTGGCTCTCCTCGGTTTTGGCAATAATCTGGTCCAATATCCAGTTCCGAGGAAGAAACACAGGGTTGTACAACTTGGCCGTTTCATACGTTCCCTTGTGGATGCTCTCGGACTTCTCAATCTCGCTCTGGTACACTTTGAGCCAGCTAGATATCATGGTGGCAGCTTCCTCTCGACTGTACTTGACATCATTGTAGTTGCAATAAGGAAGAAGGCTCTCGGCAACTTGCTCTGCTTCCTTGGTTGCAACGCTCAGCTCCTGCAAGAGCACGAAGAAGCGGTTAAAGTCACAACCCATCTCCTGCAACATGTCAAGCAAGGGGACGATTAGCTTCTGGCGCTGGTCCTCTGGACTGATGTCGCTGATCAAGTCGGTGCTCAACCCAAGACGGTTGTAGAACCCCTTCATGTATCTCACAGTGTGTGCGTGCTGGTAGATGTCCGCCGCCACCTCAATGAGCTTGGTGGCTCTCAGGATGATCGAGTCCTCCCATTCGGGCTTGATACCTGCGCTGACAAAGTGGGGGTCATCGATGAGGCCGTCTCCCGCGCCAATGAGCTCAGCCAAGTTTTCCCCAAGCCGGGTCAAGTTCCACCAGATGGCCGTGGGGGTGTGCTTGTAGCTGTAGCGCTCGTCGTGGTCCTCCGAGTTGGGGGTGTAGTTGGGGTTGTAGCGGTCCATGATTGAAAACGGGCCAAAGTCCATGGAGAGCCCCAAAATGGAGGTGTTGTCGGTGTTGAGCACGCCGTTCAAGAACCCGTAGACTTGCCACACGGCAGCAGTGTTGGCATTGCGGACGACCGTCTCCAAATACATCTTGTCGTATTGCGTGAGCGGGCCCAACGTCTCTGGCGCCAGCGAGAAGAAGTCGGGCCCGTTTTTGAGTAGCTTTTCGATGTTCTGGAACCTGATGCCGTCCACCGTGAAGAGCTGGTTGATAACGTAGTCTGAAAGGTCTCTGATGCCGCTGCGGTCTCCACGCCATCTGTACAAGTCAAACGTGCCCAAGCGGACCCACAGTTCTGCAAACCTCGAGACGATGGCACACTTTTCCACCCGGTGCCGCTGGGCCACTGTCTGCGGCAAGTAGGTGAGCGAGAGCGCTCTGGTGGTGGGGACGCCAATTGCGTGGAGATGCTCGGATATGATGTATTCTCGGATGGACGAGCGAAGAACGGCCTTTCCGTCGGCAAAACGGGAAAACGGGGTCATGCCGCTGCCCTTGAGCTGGAGCTCATACACGCTTCTGTTTTCGCCGTCGGCATTGGGCTTGTTGATTTCAAACAAGTTGTGGACCCGGCCGTCTCCGAGCTGCCCCGCAAACTGACCAAACTGCCAGCCAGCATATGCCTGCGAGTATGGGAAGGGGTACCCCTTCAGCAAGAACAGGTTGTCCTGCAAGTACAAGTTTCCAGAAACGATGTCCTGAAACTCGTTCGTTTCTGGATCGGTGGCGTCCAAGCCTAAATCCGCAATCGCCTGGGGACTCCAGGTGAGGAGTCTACTTTCTTTGCGCTTTTCAGGAAGCGACCACGAAAAGCCACCGTACTGGAGAATACGTGGGCGGCGAACTATGTTGTCTTTGTTTTCCCACGCCACGTCTGTGGTCTCTATACGGGCATCCGGCTTGATGTACTTTGTGAACGACGAGGACTTGGGTACCTCGGAAAGCTTAAGTGTCAGCATAGCTCTTCTTGTCGCAAGCATAAGCTGGGTGGCTCGGTTCAGTATTGATGCACGAAAACAAATAATAAAAAAGGGGAAAGCTGGGATGAATTGCTGCAACGAAATGCGTCTCAAATCGCAAATGTGTGCAGCTAATGGATCACCACTGGCATGCAGCAAGTGTGCATACAAGCGCACACCGCAGGTACACCCACGAAACCCACCAGGCGATCACGTGACACATAACACGTGCAGCATACTCGACAGATCGCGACAACAGCAGCCGGGCAATACTGACGATGCTCTGGCGACGCGTGATCGTTCGCCACCGGGCGAAACTTGTGGCGGTGGTGTTCCTCGTGGTCATATTCACCCACATAGCATACATCCGACCTCAAAAGTCGCTTGTTTCCCAGAAAATATCCCACAACCCTCCTCTGGCGGCCACGGCCGGCAGTGACAGCGCCGTTAAGGAGTCGCTACAGCGCGCCATCAAGGAATACCGCGTGTTTTTCGACGGCTTGGAAGAGTACAAGATCAAGGCGCCCTCGATCAAGGATAAATACCAGGACAAAAAGGCTCCGGAAGTGTTTTCGACCGCCGACGACGTGCTCTTTTCGAAGCAGATGCTCGAGAACGTGTTGGACATCCCGCAGGAGACCTACGACGAGCTCAGGACGTCGCACGCACGGTACGTGGACGAGCACATCAACAAGTTGACCGAAAACTACGGGCTTTCGACGTTTGGCAACATCTTGGACACCGACCCGGAGTGGGGCACGTACCAGGGTTCGGCCGGATACGTGATGGTTGGCGGCGAGCGGTTCAGCTGGCTCTCGTACTTGAACATCCGGCAGTTGCGGTCGACCGGCTCCACGCTTCCGGTGGAGCTTTTCATCGCCAGCGACGAAGAGTACGAGGCTGCGTTCTGCGAGAAGGTGTTGCCGCGGCTCAACGCCCGGTGCAACCGGTTCAACCCGGCGTTCATCGCGGAGTTGAAGGACAAGTACAACCTCGGCGGGTTCCAGTACAAGATGTTGGCGATTCTCAGCTCGCGGTTCGAGAACGTGATGTACCTCGACTCCGACAACTTGCCGGTGCGCAACCCGGACCACATCTTCGAGTCGGACGTGTACAAGAAGAACCACATGGTGCTCTGGCCCGACGCGTGGGCCCGCACCACCAACCCCAAGTTCTACGAGATCGCCGGCGTTGCCGTCAAGCCGAACAAGGTGCGCTACTCCCACTACGACCGAAAGCAGGCGGAGAAGGCGGGCGAGGCCGGCGTGGGTGCTGCTGCCGCCTACAACTTTGCCAACTCCAACTTCCACGACTTCGAAGGCACCATTCCCGACCCCACGTCCGAGGCCGGCGCGCTCGTGATCAACAAAACGAGCCATCTCAAGACGCTTCTCCTCTGCTTGTACTACAATGTGTTTGGCCCCGACTACTACTACCCGCTCATGACCCAGGGCTCTGCCGGCGAGGGCGACAAGGAGACGTTCGTGGCGGCGGCACACGTGATGCACCAGCCGTGGTTCCAGACGCTCAAGCAGTTCCAGTGGGTGGGCTACTTCCGCAAGTCCAAGGGCGCGTTCGACGCCAAGGCGTTGGGGCACTACGACCCGGTGCAGTCGGCCGCGGCCGCCGACAAAGACAACGCCAAAGACATCGATTTCATGTTCATGCACTTGTCGTACCCCAAGTACTACTGGCTGTGGCTCAGCGACAACCACGAGTTGTTCGACAGCGACGAGCATGTGCGGATGTACGAGCAGATCTACGACAACGTGGGCTACGACTTTGACCTAAGGGTGCTCTACTTCTTCACGCTGGGCATCTGTCCCAATTTCTATGCCGACGACGGCAGGGCCGTTTTGGGCCCCAGTTTGGCACACAAGAACAAGGACTACATGGGCCCGTACTTGGGCTACGCCGCGTCCAGCAGCGACATCACCACGCGGTGCGCCGAGCTCTTCATCCCGCATCTCCGGTGGCTTGTGGACACCTCCAAGTACCCCGACTCCATCACGCCGTTTCCGGGCCTGGACCCGCTTAGTCTTGGGTAGTCAACTCTGATTAATGCGGCCATGCAGGTCGCTATTACTAATACTGCACAGGGTCCAGTCCCTGGCACTTTATAGACGTATGAGCTACAGCTGCTGCTACCCACTGCTACCGCCTCCACCTTTTTCCTTTCCTGTTCCTTTCCTGTTCCTTTCCTGTTCCTTTCCTGTTCCTTTCCTGTTCCTTTCCTGCTCCTTTCCTGTTCCTTTCCTCGCGACTCATTAGTCAACGCTTGCCCGGGCCCCGTTCCGAATCCGGCATGAAATTCGCATTTGGCAGCTGCAACAATCACCACCCTATATAAACACCGCTGCAGCCAGCACCGCCGTTGTTGTTGCCATGTCCATGTCCAGCGATGAGACTACCCAGATCGAGCCCCAGCAACACGTAGTGGACCCCAAACAGGCCCACAAGGACGCCCACAAGCAGGCCGAGCCCAGCTGTGACTCCATCGGAATTTTCCACGAGATCCTTTTCATAACTTGCATGTGTTGTGGCCAGCTCTTCACCCAGGCTGCGGTGTCCCAGGCCATCGTGCCGGTGCAAGAAATATCCGAGGCGTTCGGCGTGGCCGACAAGCCCGGAGAACAGGCCTGGTTCACCGCGTCGTTCTCGCTCATGGTGGGCACGTTTATCTTGGTCGCCGGCAAGCTCGGCGACATGTACGGCTACAAGCTCACGTTCATCATCGGCGTGGTGTGGTTTGCCGTGTGGTCGTTGATCTGCGGCTTCAGCGTGTACGCCAAGTCGGCGGTCTTTTTCAACGTGTGCCGAGGCTTGCAGGGCTTCGGCCTGGCGTTGCTTTTTCCGAACGCCATGGCCATTCTCGGCCACTACTACCCCCACGGCTCCATGAAGAAGAACGTGGTCATGTGCTTGTACGGCGCGGCAGCACCGTCGGGCTTCAACGTCGGGGCGCTTTTCACGGCGCTCTTCACCGTCAAGGTGTGGTGGCCCTGGACCTTCTGGGTGTGTGGCATCATCTCGTTCGGCCTCGCGGCCTTGTCCTACTGGTGCATTCCCACGAAAATCGGCTCGCCGGCTCGCCACGAACCGTTTGACTGGTGGGGGTCCGCGCTCGGAATCCTCGGGTTGATTCTATTCAACTTTGCCTGGAACCAGGGCTCCAACGTGGGCTGGAACATTGTCTACACCTACGTGGTGCTCATCGTGTCCGTCGTCATGATGGTGGCATTTGCCGTCGTCGAGCTTCACTCCGAGTACCCCATCGTGCCCTTGAAGTCGTTGCGCGGCGAACCATGGTTTGTGTTGGGCTGTATCGCCGCCGGATGGTCGTGCTTCGGCATCTGGCTCTACTACACGTTCATGTGGTCGTTCCACATCGACCAGGTCAACCCGGTGGTCGCGTCGGTGCAGTTCATCCCCTGCAGTTTCGCCGGGTTTGCGGCCGCCTTCACCACCGCCTATCTTCTCCACAAGGTGCAGCTGTCCATCGTGATGATGCTCTCCATGATAGCCTTCTTTGCCGGCATCACCGTGATGGGCACCAGACATGTGGGCCAGACCTACTGGGGCCAGAAATTCGTCTCGTGTATCATCCAGCCGTTCGGCATGGACATGAGTTTCCCGGCCGCAACCATCATCCTTTCCAACCACTTTCCTCCTTCCCAGCAGGGCATCTCCGCGTCCTTGGTGGCCACCTTCCAGAACTATGCAATCTCGCTTGGGCTTGGCTTTGCCGGTACAGTGGAGAGATACCGGACAGAGAACCTTCCGCCGTCGTTTGACCTGCGCTTGCTCGGCATCAGGGACTCCTTCTACATGGGCATGGGCCTCGCCGGACTCGGAGTGGTGTTCTCAGTGGTGGGGTCGATATTGCAGTGGAGAGAAGATCGCGCCAAAAGCAAACAGGTGCCAGACGCGGAGAAGAGCTCACTCGCCAACTAATTAATAGTCTATTTATATGTATGCAAGACTCCGCTACTCACCCTCATCATGTAGCTATTTCGCAGCCGTTGCGTCTGCATGCTGGTACGTGCAGTATACGAGCCGCGCCTGCACATCCGCTCCACACTTTCATCTCCTTATTCTGCCTATTAGTCATGTCAGTGTTAAAAGCCCCCTTGGCCAAGAACCTCAAGATCGCCCTCATCCAGCTCAAGGCGGGTGCAGACAAGGCAGCCAACCTTTCCTTGGTGAAAAACTACATCGAAACCGCCGTTTCCACCTCCACCGTTGGGCCGCTCGACGTGGTGGTGCTCCCGGAATGCTTCAATTCCCCCTATGCTGTGGACCAGTTCCGCAAGTATTCCGAGTCAATTCCTGAGGGCGAAACCACCGCGTTGTTGTCGAAGCTCGCCAGAGAACACTCGTTGTACATCGTGGGCGGATCGATTCCCGAGTTGGCCGACGACAAGGTGTATAACACTTCGCTCACATTCGACCCCAAGGGAGAGATAATAGCCAAGCACCGCAAGACACACTTGTTTGACATCGACATCAAAGGTGGCATCACCTTCAAGGAGTCAGAAACGTTGACTGCCGGCGACAAGGCCACCGTTTTCAAGCTTGGAGATTTTGGCAGCGTGGGACTCGGCATCTGCTACGACATCAGGTTCCCAGAATTGGCGTCTGTAGCTGCGCGGGCGCCACACAACTCGTTTGCCATGTTCTACCCCGGTGCCTTCAACACCACCACCGGTCCTCTCCACTGGCACTTGCTTGCCAAGGCGCGTGCGGTGGATAACCAGATATTCACCGTGTTGTGCTCTCCCGCCAGAGACGTGGGTGGCGACGGCTACCAGGCGTACGGCCATTCGTTGGTGGTGGACCCGTACGGCAAGGTTGTGGCTGAAGCTGGCGAGGGCGAGGAGATCGTGTTCGCCGAGTTGGACCACACGCTCTTGCCAACGGTGAGACTGGGCATTCCCGTCAACTACCAGAGACGCTTCGACGTCTACGGAGACTACGTGGGCGAGGGCAAGGTCAAGGTGAGCGATTTATAGATGCCGCAGTAGTGCCGTGGTAGTGCCGTAGTCAATCGAGCCGTCTAAATGTCTTCCTCCTTCTCTATAAAGTCCACCAACACCTCGATGAACTCGTTTGGTTTCTCGCTGATCACCCAGTGGCCCGACTTGATGTCGCGGAGCTGGAAGTTGGGAAAGTAGCGGCCGATATCAGGGATCAGCTCGTCCGGAATGTAGCCCGACTCGGTGCCTCGGATGAAGAGCGCCGGGCCGCGAGACCACCGCGAGATGTTGAAGTCGAACGGCCAGGCTGCGATTTTGCCGGCAACAATTGCATCGCCCACGATGTCAAGCGGAATCTTCGAGGTTATGACGTCGTCTGTCTTGCCTCGGTTGACGTTGGTGAGCAAAAACTGGCGGATCTCCTTTGTCGGTTCCACGGCGGCCAAGTCTCTGTCCACGTCTTTGTTGCTGGTGTACTTGCGGTGCTCAAGCGATGTTCTGAGCAGCTTGACGTACTTGGAGAACACCGACGTCGAGCCGGCAGACAAGTCTAGCGGGGCGTTGTCGACGGAAACAACCATTCCGGGAAGCTCGGGTCTCCGAAGCGCCACCGCCATCACCGTCTTTGCGCCCATGGAATGGCCCACAAGAATGGGCTTTTGGGGAAACCGGGAGTCCTCAATGAACGTTTCCACGTCGGCAGCCAATGCCGGATAGTCCAACCGTGGGTGGTGAGGGGAGTCGCCAAAGTTTCGCAAATCAAGACAGTATATATCACGAGAAAGCTTGGTAGCGAGTTGTTTGGCCACGGTTCTGGTGTTGGCTTTGGAGCCAAAAATGCCATGTAAGATCACCACAGGAGCCTTGTTCTCTTGCGGTGTGTTTTTCGGACTGTGTTTATCAAATACCAAAGGCACGGTTTCAATGGACCCGTCTACGGCAAGGGCATCACCTAGATATGAGCCATTATTTGCAGAGTACGATAGTACGTGCAGCCGGGAGAGCAACCGCGTAGAAAAGTGCGGTTTCTGGTGCCATATAGGTTTCAGGATAGCTCTGATCATTTCGAACATAATGCAACGTATTCTATGTTTTGTAATGTGGAACTTGGCTGCACTTTGAACCTCGATGCACCCATGCGTGGTGCCGGTGGAAAGGAATGGAACGCGGCTGCTAATTTAGGAGTTTGAAACTGGTTGGTTTGAATCCATGGCCATGTGCTGGTGTGATTTATTTTGGTACATTGAGGTTACGATATGCTGGTCCTGTTGGTTGTCTGATCTGGTTGGTATGTGTTATTTGAAATACCAGTCTTTTGGTCGTGGTCATTCTATTGACACAGAGCTTGGACTATGCCTTGAAAGAGTGTAAATGTGATACACCTAAAGACGGTGCACCTTCTCTTGGTCAGTTTGTCCAACCGTGGTTCATGTGGCTAAATCTTGCATGCCACTGTCATTACTTTCGCAAATTGTCGAAGCCAAGTACGAAATCTAGAGCAGACAGAAACACCCAAGTACCACACTGTTACTCACACAGAATAATGCCTTCACTGTGGCCTCAACGTTTTTTTCTTTCCATTCATTTTGGTGGCTAGAAAAACGTCGTCTTTCCATTGTATTTGCAACCTTGGCAGAAGGAACAAATCTGAAAATTAATTTGAAACACTTATTGGCCACAAGTGCTTGTTTTACAACATTTGAAACCATCGCTTTCCTCAGCAAACCACCCGCCATTTCAAAATCCAAATTTGCAGCTAACAGACCCTCCCAATCGTCGTACAACACTATTTCCTAATTGAGCAAAGTAGCCGCGAGCGCCCCGCATATTTATTTACTGCACAAACTTGACATAAATCCAATGAAGGTCACCCTGTTATGTGCGTGGGCCATTACCGCAGCTTTGGCAGTGGCAAGCAGTCCAAATGAACCTGCCCACAAGTACGTACGGAGCCACATGAACCCCGATTTGACTTTGAAAAATCCTCTCAGTTGCCAGTCTGTGCAATTTGATACGTCAGCGGGTTCTGGAACACTCAGCCTAAAAGCACTGGCTTCCCAGTCACTCGCCAGAAACGTAGAGTTGACGGTGCTAATGTTTAGAGCGGAAGAAATCCGTCACTTCAAGTTTTACTCCGAACAAAATTCTGAACAACTTTTCCAGTTTGTCAATAAAGAAACGGGCCATTTCTATGGCGTTGACACGTTGGGCGACTCGAAAGCTATATTTAGTACTCCTCATTTTCTTCGTAGAGGAGAAGAACACACATTCCAGCTCAAACTTGAAGAACCTGGGGTGTACTGTGCAATGGTAGCCACTCGAAGGTTACGGCCAGAGGCTATTTCTTTCCAATTGGCTGCCCAAAATCCCAGTGGGAGCTTGAATGACTACCGTATTCCTGCTCTCAAGTCATTGATCTTGCTCTGTCTTCTTGGGGCACCCTTTTTGTGGATGGCCTCAGTCGGATATTCTTCCGTCAGAACCAACGATGGAGAATCGGCAAGAGAGCCAATCTTACTTCAAGCACTCGCCTACAGAGTGCTTCTCCCTTATGAAGTCATTCTTGTGCTTTGGTGTATATTGGTAGTCCTTTTGGGCTCAGCCCAACCGTTCACTTTCCACAGCACAATATTGATTTACTTGAACAGTGGCTTGCGCTATGCTTCTCAGGTACAACACTACCTTTCTGAGTACTTCTTTTTGCTCTTTGCATTAGGATACGGTGTGGTGTACAACATAGAGGGAACTGCGGCAGGTCACACCAGTCTTCCAGCCGGTAAATCGAAGTGGGCAAAGCGTTTTTTAATTTCTGATATCATCAACAGACCCGCATTGCTCTCGATCCAGTACGTGTTGGTTAAGATTCCTGAGAATGCCACTACTCTTTCTATGGTGCTAGGTGCATCAATATTAGTGATTCTGGTGTTGTTAGCGGCCGTCCAAAGTCTTGCAACAATTTGCCGTATCTGGTTTCCTTACCGTTATCACAAGCAGGTGGTGGCTATCATCGATGCCAAAAGGCTCAAGCACAAAGAAGACGAGCAGAGAAGTAAAGACCTTGTTGCGACTCGCAAAGCGTTCAGGAGATCTATTGCCGTTGGTATCTTGGTCAACTTGTTGCGTCCAATTGGGAACTTTGTGACGCTTGTCGGGGCCACTGGGTCTGAGATTGACAAGCTCGAATACAGCTATGTTGCTTATTTTGGCGAAGGGGGCATTGCTGTAGAAGCGCTTCTGCTGTTCCTCGGGGTGGGTGCGTTCGTCTATTTGTGGACAAGAGAAAAGTGTCGGACATCGTTTGTGGTGAAGGAGACCAAAGAGACCAAAGAGATCAAAGAGGAGTAGAGCATATGAATACCAAGACGAGTTGTATACTAGCAGCACGTCCAGTCCAACAGCCTAATATAATGCCATAAAAAGTTGCAGCCATGCGGCCCGTGCCCCCACAGTCAAGCCACACACCACAGCCGCAGTTGCGGGGGCAGGAAGTACCGCCGCACGCAGGATATATAAGCACGGCAAATCCTCCGTTTGCCGCCGCGAGGATGTCCCACAAGTAGGTGTTTTTCACAGATGCTTCAACTGCATGCTAACGCAGATCAACCAAAACATTCACACTCAACACCGGTGCAACGATTGCTGGAATCGGTCTTGGGACCTGGCAGTCCACCGCAGACGACGTGTACAACGCGGTGTTGACAGCGTTGAAAACGGGCTACACCCACATCGACACTGCTGCTGCCTACGGCAACGAAGAGGTCATTGGCCGCGCGATCAAGGACTCGGGAGTCGACAGATCAAAGCTTTTCATCACCACGAAATTGTGGTGCACCGACCACCGTCGTGCTGCCGCCGCACTTGACGAGTCGCTCCAGCGTCTTGGAACCGAGTATGTCGACTTGTACTTGATGCACTGGCCGGTGCCGTTGAACCCCAACGGCAACGACCCCAAGTTCCCCACGCTTGCCGACGGAAGCCGCGACATCGACCACGACTGGAACTTTATCAAAACATGGGAGTCTTTGCAGCAATTGGACAAGACCAAAGCGCGGGCCATTGGCGTGTCCAACTTCTCCGCCAAACGGCTCGAGGAGTTGTTTGCCGCACCCACAACCACGGTTGTGCCGGCCGCCAACCAGGTGGAGTTGCACCCGCTCCTTCCCCAGAAACAGCTCTTGGACGTTTGCGCCCAGCACAACATCCTCGTGGAGGCATACAGTCCATTGGGCTCGACCGAGTCGCCCATCTTGACCGAGGCGACGGTGGTGGCGATCGCCGCCGAGCACAACGTGGCGCCGGCCACCATCTTGATCTCGTGGGCCTTGTGGCGAGGCACGGTGGTGTTGCCCAAGTCAGTCACGCCGCACCGGATCGAGGCCAACTTCGAGGTGGTGGAGCTCCTGGACGAGCAGGGCCAGCGGTTGGAGGACCTCTACAAGCACCAGGGCATCAAGCGGATCGTGGACCCCAACTGGAAGCCCATCGTGCTTTTTGACTAGACTACTAGAATCCATGAATACATTTACACGAAAACATAGCAGCGCCCGGCAGCCACCGGAGGCTGTCGCATAGATAATATTGTACACCTACTCCATCAACTCGACGTAGTTGGACGGACAGATACCCACCTGTCCGGTTGCGCGTCTCGCCTGCCACCACTTGCCGTCGATGTCGTCCACCTCCAAGATCTCGTCCTTGGTGAACGAGATCTCGTTGACGTCCTCCGGGTTGGCCGAGTAGCTGTAGAGCGCCTTGGCCCGGTACCGGAACACCGGCGCGTCCTCCGGGTCGGCGATCACCGTTTGTCGGCGCGAGTTGGTGAGGTCGCGCAGCTGGCGCACGTCGGCCGACGAAAAGTTCTCCAAGCCGTTCAACTGCGACAGCAGCATGTACGGCGTCTTGTTCTGGCTCTGGCGCAAGTTGTTGTCCTGGAACGTGTCCGGCGCCGGCGCACTGCGGAGCTCGTCCTCCTGCTTCTCGCCGCCAGACAACTGCCCGTGGTTGTGTGTGTGCAGCTTGATCAGGAACGAGTCGATAAACTGGTTGGTGGGCGACTCGGGGTGGCCGCCAAAGTACACGATCCACGTCAAGTTGAGCATCGACAACAAGATGCACCCGGCGGCGACACAGAGCTTGGCCGAGTTGGACTCGTACACAGTGCTGTTGGCCGAGTTGGTGGTGTACACGAACGCCACCGTGGTGAGGCCCACGAGCGTGAACTTGTAGAGCTCCACCGTGTTGGTGAGGTATAAAAAGGTGATAACGATGATGATGGCGAGCTCGTAGAAAATGCCCCACCAGGTAAACCGGGAGAAATTCTCCTGTGGCGACGCAGCAGCACCGGCTATGGCGATGATCCAGGCAATCAAGCCGAACGAGACCGTGGCTATGGCAAAAGGATCACCGATGAAATTGGAAAGTCTGATGGGCATGGATCAGGGGGGAAAATCTGTTGGGGAAAACGAGTGGGAAACGAGTGGTGACTTGTGGGAAATGTGTGTACGGTGGCCGGGAGCAGTCTGCGTTGCCTGTGCACCGAAAAAAAGGTATAAATATCCGCTGACCAAAAGTGTGGGAATCAGCTCCTGAAGCAAATATTTTCCTCAAGTTATAAACACACGTAAGTACGTTGGGCGCATGCAGGCGCGACCGCGTCGTTCTAGACCGGAATGCATCGGCAGCGTCGCGCGTCGGGTGCTGCTGGTGCAGGGTGGTGCAGGGTGGTGCAGGGTGGTGCATGGGTGGCGCAGATCCTGCTGCATATAAACAATTCCAGGGATTTGCGCTCCTGCCCCCGGCTATTTTTGTGCTCCTGCAGACAGTGTACCCCAGACAGCCGCTGTCAGCCGTCCAATGATCGATTAGCCAAACGGCCTGCAGGGCGGCTCGTAATGAAGTCGGTGCGAGCCTCATGCGCCGCAACGGTGATGCAAATCCGGCCTGGTGCTGGATGTACGTGAGCCCCATGTCGCTGGGCTAGCTACGTTGGTGAGGGCTGGGGTGGGTGGCTGCTTGGCCATATCTACCGCTAAAGACAAGAGACAACTTTCTGCAGTCCCTACCGTGGTGCACGGGGCACAGCATTGCTTTTGCTCCAAAACTTTCCCGCACAGTGCCTCGTCATCCACGGCTGGACCGCTGCAGCTTGCACCCAGTGCACCGCCCAGTGCACCCAGCCGTGTGACCTACCCGAAACTATTTCGGAAAATGCAACCCGTATTTTCCCGTTGAGCAGTTTCTTTGTCGTCCCCCGTGCTATATAAGGATCCCGTTTCCATTGCCCGTCAACATGTTTAAACTACCCACTCTTACCAACACCACTTGTTTGCGCGCTCCTCTTAGCCAGTCCGGTTTGGGACTTGCGGTGAGAGTGTCTGTGGCTGCAAAATCAACGTCGTCGTCGCCTTTTGACATCAAGACGAAGATTCTCGACGAGTCAGACATGCGCAAACACGACGACAAGGCATTCATCACCCACTGCCTGTTCCCCCATCCTCCTTTTGGCTTGAAGGAATGTGAGAAAATCACTTATGAACACCGCCCTCCGCGCAATGTTGCTGACACGATTGCTTTCCGGGGGGTGAGTTTTTTCCGCAGCTGCTTTGACTTGGTTACTGGCTACAAGAAGCCCAAGACCCCGCAGGAGCTCGAAAACGGGTTCCAGGGAACCAGATGGCAGATGAGCGAGAACAAATGGATGACCAGGGTGATTTTCTTGGAGAGTATTGCTGGGGTTCCCGGCATGGTTGCGGCATTTTTGCGCCACCTTCACTCGCTCCGGTTGCTTAAGCGCGACCGTGCATGGATAGAGACGCTCTTGGACGAGGCGTACAACGAGCGTATGCATTTGCTCACCTTCATCAAGTTGGGCCGGCCTTCCTGGTTCACGAGGTCCATCATCTATGTTGGGCAGGGTCTCTTCTGCAACGCCTTCTTCCTCTGCTACTTGTTGGTGCCCCGGTACTGCCACAGGTTTGTTGGCTACCTCGAAGAAGAGGCCGTCAGCACCTACACGCATTTGCTCAAGGAGATTGAAGCGAACAAGCTTCCCAAGTTCAACGAAACAAAGGTCCCGGCTGTGGCGGTCCAATACTGGAAGGACCTCAACCCCGACTCGACGTTCCGTGACTTGATCTTGTTGATCCGTGCCGACGAAGCCAAGCACCGTGAGGTGAACCACACCTTGGCCAACATCGAAAACAGCGACAGAAACCCCTTTGCCCTTCACATCGACAGTGTGAAGAAGCCCCAGCCCGAGAACGGCTTGAAGGAACAGCGCCCCAACGGCTGGGAAAAGGACGACTTGATCTTATAAACCAGACGTCAGAATGAAACATGTAAATAGCGACGATTGTGAATGTATTTTGTCAAAATCGTCATGGTCAACGAAGAATTTATTCGCTGCTCTAGTCAATAAATGCTCTGGTGTTGATGCCAGTCTCGCCTGCGTCCATAACACCTTCTAGTGCGTAGCGCCCAAGAAGATCGTGGCTCCAAGGCACACCACCATCACCAACACACCCCAGATGGAGAGCGCCAAGCCTCCGTACTTGCAGAACAGCTCCAACCGGTCCAACGGGCCGTCGGGGCGCTGGATCAACAAGTAGCCAAAGAGACCAGGCAAGATGAACGAAATGGAGGTCGATCCAGTCGAGCCCACAAATGCCAAGACGTGCTCCAACGACGTCACCGTGATGGCTACGAGGTACGCCAGCACGACAATGACGGTGGTGATGATGTAGAAGTTGCGCTTGGAGAGCGGCACGATCATGGGGTCGTGGCCGTCGGTATCGCGTGCACCCTCCATGGGCGTGGTGGTGACAAACAGCTCGTCCACGTCCAGGCTCTGCGCCTCGTCGCCAAGGTCCTCGATCTCCTGGTAGCCGTGCTGGTTCTTGACGTCGTGCACGCCGTTGGTGATGAAGTGGATCACGTGGTTGATGGAGCCCCGGCAAGGATGGCACTGGAGGGGGAACGAAAGGCTGACCATGATGACTATGCAGAGACGGCCGATGAGCGACAGGATCGAGGCGGTGGGGTACATAGCCACCACGTTGCCCGAGACCTTGGAGCCGAAGGAGATGTAGCCGCACACGCCAACCACCAAGTACGAAAGACAGGCGGTGGAAATGGCATTGCGGATGATGATGTTGGACTGTCGCGTCTGGGAGCCGGCGGTGTCGCTTGCCTTGAGCTCGTTGATGATGGCAAACATGTTCTGGTGGCAGGTGTATGCAAAGACAAACACGGGAAACGACCGCAAGGTTCCCAGGATCGACTGGGGACTCCACTGGATGTCTGCTGCCCGCTTGGCGAGCGTGCCTGCGGCGGCCTCCACGTCGTTGGCAATCGTGTGTCCCACAACGAGACAGATGAGGTAGGCGACCGAGAACAAGGCCACCACCGAGGTGTACTTCAACGAGTCCAACTTTTTGAGGTAGGACAACGGCACCACCAAAACAAGCATGAACAAGGTGATCCAGAAGTTGCGGGCCATGAGAATGCTGTCGGCGTCCACCTTCAACGTCTCCATGATTTTGGGCATCAAGTCGCCAATCACCACGAGGTAGCTGACACCAACTCCAAAACACTTGATAGCAATGGCACCGTCGAAAACGACCGACAAGTGGGGATATGTGAGCTGTGCCAAGCTAAAGTACAGCACCGATCCTCGCTGACCTGTATATTTAGCAACCTTGTTTTGGAGATACAAGCCAAAGGCACTGGTACAGGCAGACCAGACGATCAAAATGCAACCTAACAACACACCATTCTCCTTCAAACCATGGGGCATAGCAAGAATACCTGCACCAATAATGGTGTTGAGAAGATTTATGGTCCCCGACCGAATGGTGGCAGTGGTCATGATTAAGAAATCGTAAACTGTTGATAATTTGGACGCCATAAAACGCAGGAATGTCTGTGCAGGATATTAAATGCAGGAGCGGTGACGGGGTGTCTGCAGGACGACAAGCTTAGCCGCAAGCAGCAAGCAGCTTACCAAGCAGCCCGTTCCCGAGGAAAGTATTTGCAAGTACGATGGCAGATGTGAACTCCAGAATCATCATTCGCTAATAATATATAAGTACAAACCTAGAAGAGCAACCATCCGATGAGGAACGCAATGATCACCAAGAGGACTGCCACCGGGAGCGAAACGCCCTGGACAGCATCCACCAGGAATTGCTGTGCGCGAGGCTTGCTGCCCTCCAAAGCGTCCAACTTGTCGGCCAACTTGGTGATGCGGGCATTGGAAGCCTCCAATTCTCTCTGCAAGTCGCTCGGAGGCTGCGACTTGTCCAATCTCGATGCAGCATACATACCACTGGCGGACTCGGCCGCGTTGGGGTAGCCCTCAACCTTGCCGTAGCCATAGTTGCCCTGGTTCTGGTAGCCCTGGTGGCCGCCCTGGAAGCCGCCCTGGTTCTGGTAGCCACCCTGGTTCTGGTAGCCGCCCTGGTTGCCGCCCTGGCCCTGGCCCTGGCCCTGGTTCTGGAAGCCGCCCTGGTTCTGGTTCTGGTTCTGGTTCTGGAAGCTCTGGTCGCCCTGGAAGCCGCGGCTTTGGTAGTTGTTTTGGTCGTTGCCGCCGTTGCCGGACTGGTTGTAGCCGATGGCAGCGCCCACAGAGCCGGCCACGGCCGCGGCGCCGGCCGCAAGCCCGGTGGGAACAGCCGCGCTCTGGCCGTTGTTGGAGGCTGAACCGTGGTCGAGGCCGTTGGAGTCGTCGCCCTTGTTGACCGGCTTGTGCACGGTGGCGGCCGGCTCCGAGTCGATGTTCTGGTCCTTGCCAACAACGTAGGACACTCTCAATTTTTTGGACACAAGCTGCAGCTTGTTCTTGGCCTCCAACGAGCTCCAGTTGTCGCTCACCTTCAGGGCGTCCGACAAGCCGGGACAGGGCACCGACACCAACAAGAACTTGTCCTTGCACTTGTAGTCGTCTGGCAATGGCTGGGAGAAGCCCTGGAGAATGATGGAAACTTTCAGCGACGCGCCGGGCTCCAAGATGCTGGCATTGGGTCTGACGCAGTAGATCTTGGGCGCGGTGGTCTTGACCTTGAACGCCAACGGCTGCGACGTCGGGTTGCTGAGGGTGAGGTATTCCGTGGTTGGCTTAGTAAACGAGCCTGTGTTAGTGGTGATAAAATGCGGGGAAACTCTGA
Organism: Meyerozyma smithsonii; assembly: GCA_030570235.1. Taxonomy (NCBI): domain Eukaryota; kingdom Fungi; phylum Ascomycota; class Pichiomycetes; order Serinales; family Debaryomycetaceae; genus Meyerozyma; species Meyerozyma smithsonii. Next base: position 682,744 of record JAJLVE010000005.1, on the reverse strand, counting down.
AACGCCAGAATCGGGGCCGCTGGCGTCTGCCGGCGCGCCTGTCGGCTGCGAGGATGGTGGTCGGTCTGGCACCAGGCCATGCTGGCGGTTTTGGCCAAATGCCACCGTATCGGCTGGTTGCTCCTTGAAAACAGCCGGGGAGAAAAACTGGCGCAATCAATCTCAGACGGGGATATGCTGTTTGCCAGCATTGTCAGAGCGTGGTGGACACGTCGGTGCGCCCCCAAAAACACTTACCTTTAAACTCCAACACACTAGGTTGCACTTCCATTTTGGCCGGGTGGAAGTTTTGTTCGCACTAATATATACCAGTGGTGATTTCACAGCGAACTCACCAGCGCGCACGACCTGGAGGGGCGGGGTTGTCACATGAAGAGAGAGCGGTGGGTGGATGGGCATGGATCTGGGGCGCCAGGCCGGAAACAAGGAGAACCGGCCGGTGGGTATAGGATGCGTGCGGCACGGCGCATGGAAAGTTACCAGTTCCGGGCACAAGTTGGCAGCGCAGTGGCGGGATGGGCGCGCGTCGAGGCTGCAACCGGGTGACAACTTCCTAAACGGGAAGGCAGCGGTGATAACGTAAGTTGCGGAGACCCTGGTACGCATGCATGGCCGCAGCCATTAGCCGGCAGGTTCGCGAGGCCGGAGACTAAACAGGCAATGCAGTGGTGGGACTAAAAAATACGTTGCTGGGACCGGAGCCACGACGCAGCACTGTTGGTGTTGCCGGTGTGGATTGGTGGATTGGTGCTGGTTTGGTGCTGGTTTGGTTGGTGGACTGGTTGGTGGACTAGTTGGTGGCGCATTTTGCAATTTACGCTATTGTGAGCGCTCGGCTATACAAGCGCTGCGGGGAGCTTGGCGTGGTGATAGGAGGTGAAGAAGGAGAAAAGAAGAGAGAAGAGAGAAGGGAAGAGGAGAGAGGAGGGAAGAGGAGAGAGGAGGGAAGAGGAGAGAGAAGGGAACGTAGATGTATAGGATATCTTGGTTTGTTGACTTTATTTTTTCTGTGCTTTTCTTGTAGTGTTGCAGCCGCTACATGCGTCAGACACGGAAAACTGGAATAGTTAAATTTGCAACATGTCTCATCAGGACAGAGAACGGTACCGGACTACTGTTTCATGTTCCTTGGATTGTAATTCATGAACTAGCAGGTTCTCTTCTCTTCGTTTCATTGTGCAGCATATATACTCAAGAGACGCAGGAAAAAGCACTGGTTGCATACTCACTACATGACAATTCATCAATTGTAGTTTCTTCTCTTCTTTTTAGATATGAGAAGACAGACAAAACTACAGACATACTTTATACTCACTGAATTGTACTCAATTGCAGTTTCTTCTCTTCTGCATAAATGTAAAGACAGATAAAACTATGAAGTGCCAACTTCATGTATTCTAATACATAAATTGTAGCTGCTTCTCTTCTTGTAGATTTCGTATCTACTTCAACACAGATAACTATGAAATGCCAATTTCATACTTATTGTCTAATATACTAATTGTGGCTTCTCCTTCTACCAATGTTCATCCGAGGGAGATCAACTACAGACCATACTTATACTCACTGAATTGTTCACAAGTAGCAGATTCTCTTCTGTTACAAATTGTAGTTTCTTCCTTCTTCTCTTCTCCTTCTTCTCTTCTCCTTCTTCTCTCCTCCTTCTTCTCTTCTTCTCTTCTCCTCTTCTCCTTCTACACATCTCCATATTCATTGTATTCTAATCATTAATGTACCTCTTCTACCGTCTGGTCTGTACTGTTGACTAGCCTGGCCGCCTAGTAGTCGTCTCCACGCAGCACCACCTCCTTCTTGTGTGGATGGAGCAAGATCGTGTGCTCGTACTGGGCAGTATAGCTGCCAGCCCGGTCGGTGATGGGCGGGTAGTCCTGGACGGCGCCCGCACGCACCAACTGGTTGAGCGCAAGCAAATACTTGTCTTCTCCCACCCGGTCCAAGTACCGCCTGCACCATGGCAACGTGCCAAAGTTGTTCTCGATGGTCTGCAACAACAGCTTGGCTCTGTCGGTGCCCACCCGCGCAGCCTTGTACTCCTCGGTAAGCGCATAGTGCGAGCACTCGCCCGAGGGCACCACGTAGCCGTTTCCGGTGGAACCAAACGTCTCGATAGCAAACGTTTCGCCTTCCTCCATCTTGGTCATGTCGCCGTTGGCCACAATGGGCACGGTTTTTCCCAGGTGGATCACGTAGTCGCCGATGTTGTGGCCGTTCAAGTTGCGGATGCACTTGATGGGGTACGTCTTGCCGTTGAGCTCCATCTCGTACAGCTCCATCACCTCTTGCACGGCTGCTCCAATGTCGTTGAGACGAACATCGATGCCGGCCTCGCGCACGCCGGTGTTGGTGGCGTCCTTGACCGCCTTCAAAAGACTGTCGTACTTGTGCTCCTCGTCAAATGTCATCGTGAACGCCGAGTCCACAATGTGCCCGTTGACATGCACACCTATATCCACCTTCATCACGTCGTCTTTTCCCAAAACCAACTTGTCCCCGGCGTTGGGCGTGTAGTGCGCCGCCACCTGGTTGATCGAGAGACCGGTGGGGAACCCAATTCCCGCCTTGAGCGTGTGGTCCGCGGCCGCGTAGCTGCGAACCGAGTTTTCAATCAAATCGGCAATTTCAAGCATGCTCATTCCGGGCCGGATGCTCAGCCGCGCCTTGTGCCGCACCCGTCTGTGGATCTCCGCGCCCTTGCGGAAGTCCTGCCAGTGGTTGTTGCGCTGGTTGTCGAGGTACCGCAACTCCTCCGACGAAGTACGGTAGCTGTTGACTTCCAATGGGTACTCCTGCCACTCGCCCTCAGGGAACACGCCGTCGGGGTACAGCAGGTCGATGCTGGTGATCTTTTTCTTGTTTTTCTTGTTCTTTTTCGAGCCGGAAGAACCGGTGCCGGCGGCAGCCGGCGCTGTACCGGCCTCGCCAGCGGCTTTCGTGGCCTCTGCTGGTGCCGACGTGTTTTCTGCACCCGTGGTTGCTACATCAGCAGCTTTTGCGGTCTCAAGAGCCACTGCCGACTCCGATGCCGAAACTGAACTAGTCATGTCTCCTGCCAACTCATCGTGAAAACTTACGCACCGGTGTGCATATAACCGGGCGGCCAAATCGACGCGGCCGCGGCCCTAGTTTGTGTACTGCATATAATGTGATAGAGGGCCCACTTCCATGCAGCATGCATCTCTCTATTGCAGCCAGTGCCGCACTGCAGCTCTTGCAGCTCGATGCACGGGGCTACTCCTTGTTTTCGCCGTTGAACAACCCCACGCGGTCAAAGTTGATCATCTTGCCGTCCACCTGTTTGCCGGGGGTCCGCGCCGGTTTTGCAGCCATGGCGGCACCCGGCGACGGGGTGAAAAAGTTGACGTAGTCACTCATGTTGAACCCTGCAGGCGTGAGGGTAAGTGCAGACGACGGCAAGCCCGCCGCATTGAACGTCAGAAGAAGATTCACCTGCGGCGTCTTGGAGTTGATCACCTGCGGCCGTTTGGGGGTGAGCGGCGGCGGGGCGGCGCTGGTTGCAGCAGGCTTGGGACCCGCATATGGACGCGCCGGCGAGGGCGACGTGGCGAGGTACATGAGAAGATCAGCACCCTCGGTGTCGTTGTAGTTTCCGCGCGGCGTGCGTTGCGGCTGCGTGGGCGTTTGGAGCAACAGCGTGGCGAGCTGCTTCTTCGGGAGCGTGGGGGTGGTCTGCGGGTTGCTGCTGAGTACGGGAGAGGGCTCGAGGGTGGCATCCTGCGCCGCCACGTCTTTGCCGGGGGTGGCCGGAGCGACCTCCTGGAGCACCATCAGCCCCTGCAGGGGCTGCAGGGCGCCATGCGATGCACGGCCGTTGCTGAGACTGGTGGGACCGGTGCTGCCGTTGCTAGAACCGGCCGCGGACGCAGACGCGGACGCGGACGCGGTGGCTGCTGAACCGGATGTGGATGCAGACGCAGACGCAGGCGCAACCAACGACGCGGAGCCATGCGGAGCCAAACGCGACCCGCGCGACGGCGACCCCAATAGCGACAGGTCACTGCCGTTCACGGCGCGTCGCATGTTGTATAACGCCGAGGGGGTGCGCATATGCGTGGGCGACCGGCCGGGGGGCAGGTAGAGATCCGGCAGCAGCGAGAGAAGCGCTGCAGAAGGCGACAGGCGCCGGGTGGCCGCGTCAGGTGCAGCAGCAGCCAGAAGTGCAGCGTAGGGTGTTGCAGCTGCACGGTCGGGCGTCTTGGCCTTGGCCGTCACCAGCGCCTTCAGGAGTCGGCGCTTCAATTGCTGAGCGATGCGCTCAAGCTCGTCTTTGCGTAAGGGGGTCTTCGGCTTGGCCACACTGCCACCGCCAGTGCCAGACATGGAGTTTGTGCTGTCGTCCATCTCGGAATTCGGCAGCGACGTCGAGGAGGGAGATACACCAGTATTGTTCTCTCGAAGCCTATGCATCAGGAGGAAATTTTCGACGCGTAGGCACTTTAACCAAACGGGAATAATAGGCTGAGGTAAGCAGCCCCCGGCCCATGCGCGTGTCGGGCTGGCAAGTGTCGGGTTTCCCGGTGCACCGGTGCGCGGCCGCTTATCAAAACGCTTATGTACGAGGTACGGAGATGGCCGCGATAGCTTCGGGTTGGCTTGGCGACTGCGATAGTATAAGAGTGCCGGAGAGGTGGGAAATTGAAGGGTAATTTTTCAGGTTTCTGGGTTTTTTTCGGTGCATTTATCTGGTGTCCGACTGGTCTGTGGTCTGCTGATTGATTGTTCTACTTGATAGGTAGTGAATCTGTGATTGCATTTCGTATTTCGTTTTCGTGGTTTCTGATTCTGTCTGATTCTGTCTGATTCTGTCTGATTCTGTTGTTACGAGTTGCAGATATCTGTTGTCTGATTCTGTTGTCTGATTGCTGATATCTATTGCTGATATCTATTGTCTGTTGTCTAATTCTTCTGCTGCTCGAATCTCACCCCATCATCATGTTCCTTTCTGCAGTTGGCCTCCTTTCCGTTATTGCCTACATCATCTACCAGGCGGTCAACGTGGCCCTTCCTCGCTTCTTGCTTGTTCCTCCCCATGACTGGAAGGAGAAAATCCAAAAGGTGATGGATCACCCAAAACCCATCTACCTCAAAGTGGGCAAAAAACGACTGAGCTATCGCCGGCGGCTTGTGCTTGCGAGTGCCCAGCCCTCGTACTACACTAACTACGTCAACAACAAGCTCAAAATCTTGCCGGAGGACAAGGAAAATCCAGAAAACCGGTTCTTGGACGCGATGACTCGCCGTGAAACGGACGATCCCACCCGTAGAATTGTCTACGGCTTTTTCCATCCGTATGCTAACAACGGTGGCGGTGGTGAAAGAGTGCTCTGGAACGCCGTAGCAGCCACTCTTCTTGCCGACCAAAAAAACATCGTGGCCATTTACACCACCAACGTCGAGGCGGAACCATTGCAGATCTTGCAAAAGGCCCAGGACAAGTTCCACGTTGGTGCGCTCGACTCCAGCCGCGTGGTGTTCATCTACTTGCGCCGGTTTGGACTGTGGATCGACGACAAGAGCTGGCCGCGGCTCACATTGGTGGGCCAGATGCTCGGCCTGTTCCTTCTCTCGCTCGAAGCCGTGTACGAGCTCTCGCCTGACATCTGGGTGGACACCATGGGCTTGCCTGCCAGCTACCCCGCTGTGTCGCTGGCGCTCAAAATCCCGGTGGTGGCCTATGTCCACTATCCTGTGCTTCAGCCAGAGATGTTTGGCAAGCTCCAGTACAGCTCGCTCGTGGCATTGAGACACTTTTCTCCGTCCGCCAAGAACGCCGCGGCCGTGGTCAAGTTGTTCTACTGGTCGTCGTTGTACTACCTCTACAAGTACTTTGGTTCCTTTGTCGACATTACCCTCACCAATGGAACCTGGACGTTGAACCATCTCCAGCTGGTGTGGTCCTGGAACCGCGGCGCCATGGAAACATTGTATCCTCCGTGCGGAACCGAGTCTGCTGCTGAGGGCCAGCAGTCCAAGCGCAACATCGTGTTGTACGTGGCCCAGTTCCGTCCCGAAAAGCGTCATCTGGTGGTTCTTCGTGAATACGCCCAGTTCCTTGCTGCCTTTAACAAGGCACAGAAGCCATTAAAGTCGCTTCCCACGTTGGTGTTCCTTGGCTCGTGCCGTACCCAAGACGATACGGCCACTCTCGAGGCACTCAAAGAAGAAGTGAAGCTGTTGGATCTCGCGGCCCACGTGGAATTTGTCCAGGACTGTTCGTACGAAGAGCTAGGCCAGTGGCTAGCCGTAGCAAAGTACGGTATCGATGCCATGTGGAACGAGCACTTTGGTATCTGTGTGGTGGAGTACTTGGTCCTGGGTGCTGTTCCTTTGGTGCACGCCTCTGCTGGTCCCTGGCTCGACTTGGCCACTAATAGCGACGGCAGTGTTGCGTCTGGCTGGAGCAGCGACAGTGGGTTCTTCTTCAAGTGCAAAGAGGACCCTGATATCACTGGCGAGACTGACGATGGCTACTTGAGCTTTGGAGAAACAAAGTACCCTACATTTTCCAAACTTTTGAGCGAGCTCCAGGACCGTGAAGGCGACTTGGAGCAGATGCGCAAGGTGGGCCGGAGTCTTGTACTCGACAAGTTTTCTGACCAGGTGTTTAGGCAAAAGTGGAACAAGTATGCGGGCCAGGCGGAGTCTTTGGAAAGACAGTACCGTGAAGATCGAAGAGACGGGCCACATAGAATATACTAGGGTGGGAGTAGAGCAAAATGAAGTAGAAGGGAGAAAGATTGCAAGTGATAAGGTAGAAATAGAGAAGATGCAAAGTGATAAAGTGGAAATAGAGTAAGAGCAAAATGAAAATGGAAATAGAGTAAGAGCAAAATGAAAGTGGAAATAGAGTAAGAGCAAAATGAAAATGGAAATAGAGTAAGATTGCAAAAATGCAAAATTGTGAAAATGCAAAATATGAAAATGAAATTTTCAAAATGCACCAAGGCACTAATACATAATTTAATGAACCGTCACATTACCATGCATGCAACACATAACAGGATTCCATACGTCACCTTCCATCTTCCGCTCCTATACCATGGTGTATGGATGCACAATATTGTGAGGCAAAGTCTACAAAAGGCATCAAGTCATTGGACACAATTGTCAATTGTGGCACACCGAATCGTGCCACACACCAGAACACAACGCCAACTCGCCACTGTCCCGAACCAGCAGCCGTGCCCACCACCTGCCCCGAAAAGAAAACACCTGCATCCAATCCACCGACTACATATAAGCCACAACCGGACACCGACACCACACCCCACCACCACGCCCACTCCACCACAACACGCAAACTTCCACCCTCACCGCGAGTCCATTCGTGTCAACTTCATCATGCAGTTGGACGTCCTAAAGCAGTTTCTGACACGTTCAGAACGTGTCAAAGGCATAGATTTCCACCCGCTGGAGCCATGGGTGCTCACTACCCTCTACAACGGAAAAGTCGAAATCTGGTCCTATGCCACCAACACCCTCGTCAAGTCGATTCAGGTGTCAGAATTGCCCGTGAGAGCCGGAAAGTTTATTGCCCGCAAAAACTGGATCGTGGTGGGTGCCGACGACTTCCACCTCCGTGTGTACAACTACAACACCGGTGAAAAGGTGGCCCATTTTGAAGCCCACCCAGACTACATTCGTTCCATTGCCGTGCACCCGTCCAAACCGTACGTGCTCACGTCGTCGGACGACTTGACGATCCGGTTGTGGAACTGGGACAACAACTGGAAGTTGGAGCAGACGTTCGAGGGCCACCAGCATTTTGTCATGAGTGTCAATTTCAACCCCAAGGACCCCAACACGTTTGCCTCGGCGAGTCTTGATCGCACCGTCAAGATCTGGCTGTTGGGAGCGGCGCAGCCCAACTTCACCATGGTGGCGCACGACGCCAAGGGCGTCAACTACGTGGACTACTACCCGCAGGCCGACAAGCCGTACCTCATAACCACCTCCGACGACAAGACCATCAAGGTCTGGGACTACCAGACCAAGTCGTGCGTGGCCACCTTGGAGGGCCATCTCTCCAACGTGTCGTTTGCCATCTTCCACCCCGAGCTGCCGGTGATCATCTCCGGCTCCGAGGACGGCACCGTGCGCTTCTGGAACTCCAACACATTCAAGCTCGAAAAGTCGGTCAACTACTCGTTGGAGCGCGTGTGGTGTGTGAGCATCCTCCAGAAGTCCAACTTGATCGCCGTCGGCTGCGACACCGGCTACGTGCTCATCAAGTTGGGCAACGAAGAGCCGCTCTTCTCGATGGACTCCAACGCCAAGTTGGTCTACGCGAAAAACTCGGACGTGTTCCAGTCGGTCATCAAGCCCACGTCCCTGGAGGGCTTGAAGGACGGCGAGACGTTGCCGCTCCAGCAGCGTGAATTGGGCCTGATTGAAATATACCCTCAGCTGCTCTCCCACTCGCCCAACGGCCGTTACGCAGCCGTGTGCGGTGACGGCGAATACATCATCTACACAGCGTTGGCGTGGCGCTCAAAGACTTACGGCAAGGCACTTGACTTCTGCTGGAACTCCCATGACTCCTCCAACGCCACCGCTTTCGCCATCCGTGAATCCCAATTGCTGGTCAAGATCTTCAAGAACTTGCAGGAGCACCTCGCGCTCGACCTTATCTACCAAGCCGACAAGTTGTTTGCCGGTGCTCTCTTGGGTGTTAAGCTGGAGGGCTGTATCTCTTTCTACGACTGGGAACTGGGCCACTTGGTGCGCCGTGTGGATATCGAGGACGACATCCAGGACGTGGTGTGGCTGGACAACGGAGAGCTTGTGGCCATCATAACCTCCTCCGGATCCGCCGCCCAACAATCTTCCCTGGCGTCTAAGAACGACACCTACTTCCTCACTTACAACCACGAAAGCTACGAGAACGCAGTCGCCTCAAACGAATTGGACCCCGAGGAGGGTGCCGAGGACGCATTCGACGTTTGGTACACTTTGCCAACGTCGGAGCCAATTTTGCTGGGCCGTTTCATCGGTGATGTGTTTGTGTACACCACCGCTTCCACCAACAGACTCAACTACTTTGTGGGTGGAGAGGTCATCAACGTGGGGCATTTCGATCACAAGTTCTTTATCGTTGGATACCGTACCGCCGAGAATAAGTTATACTTGATTGACAAGTCATTTAATGTGATCTCCTGGTACCTCAACTCCGATGTGCTTGAGTTGCAAACCTTGGTCATGAGAGGCGACTTGGAACAGTTGGCCACGACTTCTGTAAACGAGGAGGGCGAGGAAGTACCCGACCTTGCTTCCGTGAGCGAGGACCAGTTGCCGGAGGACTACGCCACTTTGCTTTCAGGATTCTCCAAGACCGAACTCAACCAGTTGTCGCGTTTCTTTGAAAAACTCGGCTACCTTTCTCTCTCATACTCGCTCTCGCAAGACTTTGATTCCAAGTTCCTGATCTCCATTGCCAGCCAAAATTTGAGCCAAGCTTACGACTTGCTCTCCAAGTACGAGACCGAAAACCCATCCACAAAGTTGGCCAACGCTACCAAGTGGAAAAAGTTGGGAGACCTTGCACTTTCCAGCTGGAATATCAAGCTTGCGCAAGACTGCTACACGGCTGCTAATGACTACGCCTCATTGCTCTTGTTGCTTTCTTCCAGCAACAATGTGGACGCATTGTCGAAGCTTGCACTTGACAGTGAACAAAAGGGTCGTTATAATATCGCCTGGCAGGCCAGATGGCTCACAGGCGACAAGGAGGCATGTGTTGACTTGTTGATTAAGAGTGAGAGATATACCGAAGCTGCATTCTTGGGTGTCAACTACGGAAGCGACCGTTCCAAGATTGACGAGGCTGTGGACCAGTGGAAGTCCACTTTGGCCAGTAATGGTCGTGCCAAGGTGGCGGAGAGACTTCTTAGTCCCGATGCTTCTAACGGTGCATTGACTGACAGCTTGATTGACTTGAACGGTGAAGCTGCCGATGCTGAGCCAGAAAAGGAAGTTGTTGAAGAACCAGTGGTTGAGGCTGAAGCTGAGGAGGAAGAGGTCGAGGCAGAGCCAGAAGTCGAAGCCGAAGCCGAAGCAGAAGAAGCAGAGGCAGAAGAAGAGCCCGTGGAGGAGGTAGACGAGGAGTAAAAGTGTAAATGTCATTGATAATAAACAGTAAATTGTCATAACTCGTGTCTTGTCTATATACATATGCCTTACCAGATGCTTTTAGCCTCCACTCTATCCTCCAACTTTTCTTGACAAACGAAAAAGCGCTCCTGGATTCTATGCAGCTTGTCAGAAAATTCTGAAGTCCATGGAACAACCTTGTTGAAGACCCTGGCTAGTCGACGCTGCAACAAGGTCAACTCTGGATCGTCCTCGGGAGCTTTGGCAATCCGTAGTAGAAACAGACCATCTTTTGCAAGGGTGGAGCATGCCAATACCAATGCAGCATCGGCCAAGTCTAAGTACGATTTCATGTCGCCTCGAGACGGCCGGCCCAAGTTGGGATGTGCATTTGTTCTCATGTACGGTCTTGACTGGGTGTTGTTGAAAAACCCTCGATCCTGGAGAAATGGCGCTGCTAGATCTGACATCATCAACTGCGGCTTCCACAAGGAGCCCTCTTCGAGGCTCATATTTAGTAAGTCCGACGCCAACTCCGCCTGCTGTTGCTCCTTGGCAAAATATGCTTCTGGCTCAGCCAGTCTAATCCGCTGGCGTCGTTGAGCGTACTGTTCTCGGAAATGGTTCTGGATACCCACATGTGAAGAATTGGAATAGATGTCGCCCTGCATGGTTGACACTCCAGTGGGACCTTGACCAAACAACATGTCGAATCCAAGAATATGACACTTGGAGCTGAACCGCGACTCTTCTAAACCGTGAACTTGGCATAGACGAAATTTTGCAAATTGTGTCCAGTTGCCGGGAACAAATCCTAGATCTAGGACAGTGTTAACCAGTGGGTTGAAGAGACCAAATTGGTTGTCCAAATGGTACAATTTGGAATGGGAAGCCATGTTTGTGCGGTTGATGCGATCAGCACGCGTCGGTTTTTTGCCAGGAACTTTGATGTCACCAACGACAGTGCTCCTGGCGTATGTTCGTACCCACACCCACAGTTTCATAACAGCAGTATAATAGTTCGATATCGAGTTTGGTGGGATAAACTTGTTGTTGGATTTATGTGGATCCTGTTCGCACAGTAGTTCAATTTTGGAGACCAAGGAGCCAGAATAATCGAAAAAAAAGTATAAATAGTAGAATCGATAGCAGGCGTGGTATCAGCTTAGCACATTGAACTTCCACCTTTCGATTCCAACCGTTGTGAATTTTGGACTTTCAGCGTTTATCCGGCGCTGTGACTGCTACAGGAGCCACCGGGTGTGGTGGATGTTTTGCAGCCAGCCGGTGGACACACGCATTGCGGTGCGCACACGCCCACCCTTTTTTCTCAGAAATTTTTGTTGCAAAATTTTCATCCTCGTCGAATCACTTAATTTACCAAATACATTTTTGGGAGACGAATCATGTCGAAAATCACTACTTCCCACGTTCGTGAGAACGTCCAAAAGTTGTTGGCTTACTCCACTGAGACCAAGAAGAGAAACTTCTTGGAGACCGTCGAGTTGCAGGTCGGATTGAAGAACTACGACCCTCAAAGAGACAAGCGTTTCTCTGGTTCCTTGAAGTTGCCTCAAGTCCCAAGACCAAACATGACCATCTGTATCTTTGGTGATGCTTTCGATGTCGACAGAGCTAAGTCTGTTGGTGTTGATGCCATGTCCGTCGACGACTTGAAGAAGTTGAACAAGAACAAGAAGCTCATCAAGAAGTTGGCCAAGAAGTACAACTCCTTCATTGCTTCCGAAGTCTTGATCAAGCAGGTTCCAAGATTGTTGGGTCCTCAATTGTCCAAGGCTGGTAAGTTCCCAACCCCAGTCTCCCACAACGACGACTTGTACTCCAAGGTGACCGACGTTAAGTCCACCATCAAGTTCCAGTTGAAGAAGGTGTTGTGTTTGGCTGTTGCTGTCGGTAACGTTGAGATGGACGAAGACGTCTTGACCAACCAGATCATGATGGCTGCTAACTTCTTGGTCTCCTTGTTGAAGAAGAACTGGCAAAACGTTGGTTCTTTGGTCATCAAGTCCACCATGGGTCCTTCTTTCAGAATCTACTAGATTTAATTGAACATTTGGTAACCATAACCACAAATGTAGTATTATCGTATATGACTCTCTTAGTACCCGGTAACCCGCTTTTTCTTGTCCGCCTTCTTGTTCTTCTTGCCATGTTTCTTGCTCCCACTGCCGGCTCCCACCTTGTGGAATGGAGCGGAGAATTTGCCGTTCACGTTGTTCATCTTGAAAAACTCCCGGTCAAGATCGTCTCCGGCGCTCTCCAATGCTGCCTGTTTACCACCGTAAAACTTGGTCTCTCCTCCCTCTCCTCCGGTATGCATAGAAAATGTAAGTTTGGCTAGGTCTCGAGAAAGATCAAACTCATTCACAGTCATGTTCTTGTTGGTGAGAGCCGTCTCAATCTGCTGTTGACGTGACTCAGGAAGGTGGTCAAACGTGAACAATTCCCGGTTGAAATTACGTCCTTCTTCCACCAGAGCAGGCTCCCACTCGCCATCGTCTCCTCTCTTGGGAGGAGGGTTGACGAACAAAAGCTTGCCGTTAATGTAGTCCTTCAAGATATATCGAGATGCACGAGGCTCATCGGCACTACCGAAACCTTGGGTCATGTATCCACGAGCACGGGCGTAGGCATTGAGCAACTCTCTTGCAGTGGGGTACACTCCATTACCGCCATCCTCGAGCTTCTGAATAGGAATATGTATACCGTATACCGCCTCGAGGAAGAACTTGGGCACTCTTTGACATAACAATGCCACGGGCGGGATGTGCTCTCTCAACTGATCGATAGGAAGAACACCATTGCATACTAATTCTCCCTTAGTGTAGGCAAAATTGGGAAACACGAGACCGGGACAATCGCACAACAATACTTCAGGAGAAAGGTGGATGGTTTGGAAATGCTTGGTCTTACCTGGAGTAGCAGACACCGACACCTTCTTGGCACCAACAAGGGCGTTGATGGTGGACGACTTACCGACGTTAGGGTAACCAACAAGACCAATCTGAAGCTTGGATTCACCAGAGGGCGACCGTGGAGACTCGGCGAGGAAAAGAGCCTCGAGCTCGTCCACACCCAAAATACGGGTTGGGTCTTGTTCGCCAGCTGGCTCCTCGTCTGAGACTTCATTGACCTTTGCGTTATCTTCATCAGACTCTGCTTCATCAGACTCTGCTTCCTCTTCCGAGTCCTCTTGTGCAGCGGCAGCCTCAGCTTGGAGGTCTGCCTCGTTCTTCTCGGCGGCCTGAGCAGCAGAGAAAAAGACATAATTAATGCCCAATTCTTTAAAGTAACCGGCCCAAGCTTGACGCTGTTTTTCTGTGAGCAAATCAGCCTTGTTGACCAACAACAAGTTGCGCTTAGGCAGCTCTTCGGTGCTCAAGCCGTTCACGTAGCGATCCAAGTCGACAGAACGGAAGAAGAGCGGGGCTCTGGCATCAACAATCTGCACCACCAAGTCACACCGCTCAACCACACGCCAAAGCTGCTTCCACACCTCCAAGTTACGCTCGAAAGGGGTCAACAACAAGTCGTTGTTCTCTGTCAAAGCTGCCAACTCCCGACGCCAGTCCAAGAACGCCAAGTTCTCCTGACGGTCGATTTCGATACGCAGCTGGCCCTTGTGCCACTTGGGACGTTTTGGAATAGTCAACTTGTTCTCAAACACCTGATGCTTCTTACGAAGTTCAACGACTTCCTCTGGACTCAACAAGCCGGTTTGAGGCACCACGGCGTTATTACCAACCTTAATAATCTTCACCAGCAGGTGCTTTTCGGCAGTGAAATCTGTGTCTGCCATCTCGGCCGTGTTCAAAAACTCATCCAATGCATTTTCTTGTGTAACACTACGAAGCTTGACCCAATCCGCCTCCTTCTTGTCAGTGGTGAAACGCATCTCGCCATCGGGAAGGATCTGGATTTCATTTTCTGTACGCCGCTTGTTGGCAATAGAACGCCCCAAACCAATCAAGTTCTTGTTCTTGTGGTGGATGGGCTTTGGCCCTTTGGGAGCCTTGAACTTCTTGGGCTCTGGGTGAAGTGCACCTTTGTTCAAGCCGTCCATGATGTGTGGAGTTGGTTGGAAAAGCAGGAAATCGTAGGAGATGAGGTCACGTGACGGGTCCATGAGGGGAGATGCACTCCTAGGACTGGGCAGAAGTGAGGCAGAAGTGAAGCAGAAATGGGACAGAATTGAGCAGAATTGAGCAGAATTGGAGCAAGAGGTAGCACAAGGAGTAGCAAAGACATGTAGCAAGCAAGACAGTGTCTGGATAAAAGTTGTAGCAATATGGCAGCACTCTGGGAGCACCTTTATAGTAATGTATGATATTAGCAGACTTAGATGAACAGCGACAACCACTTGAAGCCCTCACCGTAGCCCATGCGCATCACCACCGACACCATGTACACCTCGATGGGTCTCTGGCCCTCGGGCAACTTGGTTACGTCCTTGCCGGTGGTGTTGTACAAGCCCAAAGCCGACTTCAATTCCATCTCGCCGATGGCGGTGGACTTGTCGATCTTGTTACCCAAGATGAGGAAAGGAACCTGGGACAACTCCTCGATACGGAACAAGGATTCCAATTCGGCCTTGGACTCCGCGAGTCTCTCGGTGTCGGCAGCGTCGACCAAGAAGACAATACCATTGACTTCCGGGAAGTAGTCTTTCCACAAACGACGGGCCTGCTGGTGTCCACCCAAGTCGAAGGTGGTGAATTTGACCGAGCCGATCGCCAACTCTTCCGATGTCGGGTGGAGGGTGGGTTGCAAGGTGGCAAGACGGTCGTTCTTGAGCATATGGAGGAGGGTGGTTTTTCCGGCATTGTCCAACCCCAAAAACAACAACTTGGCGTGTTTATTCCAAAGGCCTAACGAGGCCAACACATCTTGGACTTTGGGTTAGTCGAAAGTCGGCGGTGGCTGCGCAAATACTTACACCAATCGAGAATCCACATGATAACAGCAAATAAAAGTTCGCGAGAAATTCAGGGATCCGGCGCGGTGTGCGGGTGGCGCTTAAAGGAACGGTTGCAAATGGCAGCGACAGCACCAGGAGATAGCGGCGGGGGTGGATGGGAGATACCGGGGCATTGAGGTGGCCATTGGCGAGCCAGAACCAACCGCGACGGGTGGGCGCAGTTTCGGGCCGACAGCAACGAAGCTGGCATTGTTGGCGGGTTGGGTGTCGTTCCCACTGCCTCGGTCGTATCAGCGTCCGCAGGGCAACAACACGTTGCTGCAGACTTATGCACAAACCCTGACGGCTGTGTGCCTGTGGCTTGGCCAGGGCTGGGTCTAGTCCAAACCAGAGGGCTATCGCGTCCTGCAGCCGCCGCTATCGAGGTGTTTACGGGATGCCAAGTTTGCATGTGAAAAGTCCAGGCACGGACCGGACCTCAGACCGAGCTTCCACTTGCTGTGGCCGAGCATATCCCCGCCGTATCCGAGCCAGGTTGCGGGCTACTTGCAGGATTTAGTATGGGCATCGGAGTCGATTCGGAGCGACAAAATCATATGCAAATTTGTTGCATCGATCGTATGACGGGATTTTTTCATTTCACGTCATCGTAATGATATTATCACAGGATTTTGTTGTGGGTGGCCTCATGCAGGTGGGCATCATGTGGTTCGTTTAGTGGCAAGACGGCTGATTTATAACGCGTCCGGCCCCGTCGTCTCGTTTGTTTCCTAGTCATGTCCCGCACAAAGCCCAATGTCTGGTACCGAATGGTGCACCGTTTATCTGGCCACAGACGCCACAAGATCATACAGCCTCCCAACTATGTGTACGATGGGCTCATCGAGAGAGACCCATGGCCCACGCCAATGAATTCCGAGGCGTCTTCTCTCTACTCTTCGGAGGAGGAGAGCGGCTGGGAAGGTGACGAAAGCAGCATTGACGACGATAGCGATGGCTTGAGCACCGTCAGCGTGGATTCGGAGTATAGTATTGCAAGCGTCGACTCTAATTTTGACGATTTTACCACGGGTACTCCTGCCGCCAATGTGGTTGCCGACTTTTATGTGACAGTTGCCGTCGGTAAAGAGGTTTCCAGGCAGAATTTGACGGTACCTTCGCTTCCTAGTAGGATTTTACTAGGCTGAAATGATGAGAAGGGCCATAGGGCTCTAGTATATAGCAAATTAATTTAGCAAGTAATGAGTAACGGCATATGATGAAACGGTGTAGAAGCAGAGGGTATAGTTGTAAGAAGCAGAGGGTATAGTTGTAATAGCTTTTAGTGGACGTCCAGTTTAATAGCCAACCTGGAAAGAAAACATCTTTGGTGTTTTCTTGAGGTAGGTGATAATTTGATAGCTCGGTACACTAAGCTGAGGCTTGCACACGATCGATCTATCTCATCACCTATTGTCAACCGCGGCTATTTCAGAAACCCAGACCACGGCTGCAAAACCTGAAACACCTAGGCCCCTGCAAGACACACACACGTAAATAAAGTTGAACCCACGGACCAGAACAGGTCTGCAGGATCGCTTTTGCAACCTCACTGTGCGGCGCGCACTGTGCCTCGGATGAACGACTAGAACGGAAATAAGCCGAGAGTGGAGCTGACAGGGTAGGCTGGCTGAGAAAAGGATAATGTAACCGTTTGTGTATCCACCGCAGCATACGATGTCTTCCAAATGGATACTTCCTCATACTTCCGTACTGTTACTTTCCCGAAAATCGTCTCTTGAAAACTAGCTACCCCAAGTTTCGATTTTCGCAGCCTCGGACCAAAACGCTTTTGTATGGACTGTGAAATTCACCTGAAACTTGAACAAGGTGCACTCACAGTAACTATCGGCTTTGCATCGGTGATTGCCGTTGCCCCAAAGCACCAATAAGTTGCAAATCGCGGCAATCAAAATCACGATCACGATAATGTTCAAACTTATAAACGTTGTTTGACGCTTTCGGTTGAATCGGCACCCTAGTCTAAGACATGATTGGCCAAGCTTTCAATACCATTGAAAATGTTTTTAATAACCCGAGTCTCACATTGGTATAGTGGAAGAGTGATGGAAAGTTGAACGAACTCAATTGGTGTGGGAATGAAGCAGAATAATGGCTAGCATCTTTTTAGGACCAGTTGAATAGAAATGTCAAGGTGCAAAGAAAGCAGCAGCCTTAAAACCCTCCCAGTATGGACCACAGAGTGTGCATCTGGTGAGAGACTGCAACCTGAAATATAGCTGGCCACAATATCCATGTTCTTGAGAATGCATTAATTGGCCACAGAGTCCTGGAACTCAATTCACACTTTGGTGAGTAGAATAAAGGCTGCAAATATGGCAACACCGTTTTTGGCACTTCTAGTTCATCTATTGTCAGGATGGTGTATCTACCATAGCTGCCACGTCATTGCTATGGATATTGCTGCTGCTGGTAGCAATAGTTCATGCACAGCGGCATTGTGACTATTGGGTTGATTTAGACTGGTCGATGCGTGGGTTTTCCGGAACGAGGATATTGCTCCAATAATCAACAAATTCATTCCTGGTTCAACCTGTTCGAGAAGTTACTGCAATGCAGAACAAGGTGTAGCTCTTAGCACACAGCAAGACTCCAGCTGACATCCTTCGCCGTTACCTGCTCAACGCCCTTATACCTCGTTTGGCTTCTTTCTAGACTCTGGCATCCAGTTTGCACAAAGCTTATTAAGCCAAGGTTAAGAGCTTATCCAGAGATGAGCTCCATACCAACTGATACGTCACAATGTGACTGGTCACCAAACTCTGTATTCCCCCACACCCCCACACTGCCAGCCTCAAGACCCAATCTCGTCACCCGAAATCAACCAAACCCTTTTGGAACCCGTCTGCTACCGTGCCTGTAACGGCACACCCCTGCGAGAGCCGCCGACGAAAACACCACCCTTAAAATAGATCTGGAGATCGGGTTCGCAACCTGGGTCGTGCGGCTCGCAGCCGTGCCTTGCAGGAACTAGTGCAACAGACGAAGAGCACAAAGACGAGCTGGATGGGTAAATTCTAGCTGAAAACAAAAGGCTGTAGCTACTGGTGTACACACTGCACCATGCAACTTTCGTCGACCCGCGGATGTTGCTTCTTCTTCTTCCCCGTGCACTTCTCCAGACCCGCCTTAGTCGGCTGCAGCCCGCTGTACAGCCACGCCCCGGTGCGCCGCACACGTCATATATATAAATGCATTCCCCTCCTCGTTCACGCCAACTTGCTTCTTACACGCAACTACCAAAAACCAGCCAGTGAAAAAACAACCGTAGCTGGCCCTCACCATTAGCGGATACTGGTAGACACATCCACACCTGTCACCGACAGCTACATACAGCTACACCGAACTACAGCGAACTACAGCGAACCACAGAAGCCCCACACCACTCCTGCAAGAGCCATGTCCCGCGAACGAGCCGTGTCTGTTTCGTCCAAACCCAAGCCCGGGCTTGCCAAGCCCCACTCCGAGTCGGTGGTGCCCACCATCAACACCGCCGGCGAACTTCCGCCCAAAAGACTCCACTCGCAGTCCATTTCGTCGGTGTTGTCAAACGACAGCCACACGGATGTCAACGTGCCGTACCCGGCATCGCGGGGCAAGATACAGTTGATGGACGACGAGGACCTCGAGAAGCAAATGATCATTACTGCGGGCGGTAAGCGAGAACACGTTGCAGCGTTCGTCATCAAGCTCTTGTTCTTGACCACCATCGTGATCGGGCTGGGCGTGTTGGTGTTCTATGCGTTGTGAACGCGGAAGCAGCACCAGAGCGCCCAGGTAGAGCGCCCAGCTGGAGCACCAGCTCCACAATGCCCACCGCAACAATAGCCGCGAACAATAACGCAACACATTTTGAGATGACCCAAACAAGCCAGTCTGCGACACCAAATGACGACAAACCACAACAACGATAACGAACCGCCACACAAAAGATAACGCGACATGCAAATCACTGATAACACTTAGAACAACTACCCTTCGTAGCTGAATAGACCCCCAGTGCACCCGCTTGTACCCGCGCCGTAGGAGTGCCACCATGCAACTTCTTTGCCGCCGGATCCGCTTTCGTCTGTTGAGCACGCTGCGGGTGTACCGCCAGTCGGCGTTGGCCGAACGGTTCCAGCAGATGCTCGAGGACAAACTCGACAAGCCACAGCAGCAGTCGCTCATCGACGAAAACCCAAAATTGAAGGAGCTCTACGACAAGTATTCCACGGAACAACACAAGGATTCAGACTTTAAGCGTCAGCACCAAGCGCAGATGGCGCTTCTCGAGCGTGAGGATCTCCTCAAGGGCAACAAACACGCAAAGGACATTGCCGACACTGTCACAAAACGTCCCTGGAACGGAACTGAACCAGTGATAGACATCCACAATCGGATGATTTTGGACCTGATGCCGCCGCCAAAACCAGCAAACAACCATAACCGAATCATGTCACCGCCGCAGGACCCGAGAGCCCGTTTGGCGTCCGCCCGAGAAAGCAGCATCGACTACAAAACCGGCAAAAAGCAGGAGGACGACAGCTTCCGGGAAATGTACAAGGAGAGGCTTCTCGGGCCGGCGATGTTCATCAACTCCAACTCGCCTACGGCCACAATGGGGCTAGCCCAGACCATGGCCGACGTCCGTATCAATGCCACCATCGACCGCAAAACGGGCCGGTTCGACTTGCCGCTGATGGACTCTGTTCGCGGCAAACCGTTGGACCCCAACCACTTGGCAAACGCCACCGATACCAACTACTTTGTCAACCAGATCCTCAACAAGCAGGACGTGCTTCCGCCCTGGATAGAGAACCAGCAGACACTAGACGCCGAGATTCGTCTGCTTCGCAACGGCCTCGACGACTTGTGGGCAAAACACATGCTCTCGCAATTGAACCCAGCTGCCAACAACAAGCAGGATGTTCTCACCCGGGCCAGGCCCTTGGCGCTGTCCAGCTACGAGTCCAATTCCCTGTTTGTCTCTGCACAAACCGCGTACGTGAACGAGAAGGTGAAACACATAAACTCGTCCATCCGAAACTACAACTTGATGTGCCCCTCGCCCCACTTGCACAAGTTCAAGCTTGTTCCCGAGCAGGAGCTCAAGAACCTGTTCCAGCGCTCGATGGCCGGGCTCCTCAAGTCCGTGGAAGGATGGTACGAACGCGAGGAACGCGCCCGCGAGGTCAGAGCTCGCATGAACAGCTCGCGGTCCATGTTCCTGTTGTTCGACGAGCCCCCTGCATCTTCTACAACCGGCTCATCTGGACAACCGCAGCCGCCAAGCCAACAGCAAAACCAACCGATGCATTTCTGGAAATCTATAAAGGAGATGATGAGATGATGAATCATGAATACATAGAGGAAATATACCTTTTGCCCATTGCCAACAAAACGGCAGTAAACAACAAGATCCACTCTATGTTGGCGAAAATCAATACCAAGAAATTCTTCTTCTTGGGAACGCTCTCCAGCTCTGTCAAACTATGGGCAAATTCGTCTGCCATCTTCAGTCTCAGAAACTTTTCCGTAACACGAACGTACCCGTTCTCTCCCAACGTCTGTCTGGTCTCGTCGGTGTACTGAGTGTAGTATGGGACAATAACCTCGCCCCAAGTCTTGGAGTCTGTCGGACGGCAGAACCCGGTGGCACGGGACAAGTTTGTTCCATCATAGTTTTCGATCGTTTCAATCGGACCACCTGTACTGGCAGCGAGCACTGGCGTCTTGTGGAGCATACTTTCAACCGGAACAATGCCAAAGTGCTCAAAGGTGGGAGTGTACAACAACAAGATGGCCTGTTGGAGCAATGCTTCTTTGATAGGGCCAGACACGGAAGGCAAGAACAAGACGTCAGTAGACGGAGGCATGACCACCAACTTGCCACGAATGGTGAACGACTGGAGCTCAAGCTCGCTGCACAATTCCGTCAACTCTTGCAAGTAGTCGACGTTCTCTGCCACCCGAGGATCGTAGCCACCAGCAATGACGAGTCTTGGTTTGGTGTCCTTCACACTGTGTTTCAATTCAGCAAACGAGCGGATGGCAAGGTCAATGTTCTTGGTTCGTTCAAACCGGTTGAGAGAAAGAAAGAACTTGTTTTTCCCAAAGAACTTTTGCACGTCTTCCGTTGCAACGAGCTGTTCTGGGGTCGGTTCCTTCGTGACGCTTTCGACATCCACACAGGGGTATATCACTGTGGGGTCTATTTCCTGGAGCCCGGCAAATGTCTTGTGGAAGACGGACTTTGTGAAGTTGGAGTTGACGACAAGAACATCGCTGGTTCCCGTGGTGAGTTCTTCGATGTAATTGAACGGCTTTCTATAAGCTTTTTTGAGCCAGCCTCCCTTTCCAGCAAGCAACTGGTCGGGAAAATGGCAGTAGAAGAGCACCCTGCTCTCAGCACGGCTGAAAGCGGTAAGAAGTGGGACACAGAACGACAATTGATCAACAACAAAATAGTCGTAGTCCAAGATTTCGCAGCTCAACGCGAGTCTTACCACAAGATAGAGCTGGCGCAAGATGGCAAACACGATGTGGAACCGCCGGAAGAGGTGGATCGGAAAAAAATCCCCGTAAACTTTGACGTTCAACGTGTCGTTTTTGACCTCCTCGAAGCAGTGGGTCTTGTCGCAGTGGGAGGTGTAAACCACAACCTGGTGGCCCTTCTCCTGGAGCCCCACCGCGGCATCCACCACCAACCGCTCCGCACCTCCTATCCCAAGGTCCGGGTGGATGAATGCTATTTTCCGAGAAACCATCAAACCTCAACACAATAAATATCGCGGTGCTACACTATGTATAGATGTAATGTACAGGACCAGAGGAGGTCCGGGTCAGGCCTCCATTTCTTCCCGTTCCAAACGGCGGCGCAACTTCTCCGCCTTTCTATCAAACTTGGTGTCGTCCGGGAAGAATCCTGCCTCGTCCGAGCCCCAGAGCGCCCACTCGGGCGTTTCTTTGACGTAGTCCAAATCCACGAAATCCTGGCCCAGCTCGAGCAACTCGAAAAATCTCGGGTAGTCGATGTGGGTGTGCCACTTGCCGTTGATCTTGAACTTGGCGTGTGCCATCAAGATGCAGCACGAGTGGGCATGCTCCGCAGCAATCTGGTAGTCCAGGCCCCGCGACTGCAACTCCGCAGCCAACGACTCCACGAACGACTTGCATTCCTCGTAGAACGGGATGTTTTGCATGGTGAGCGGGTTGCCGTTGGAGTTGGACGAGCCGCAGAAGGTGGCCCCCTTGATTTCGATCTGCGACGGCCGAGCACGCTCCACCATATCAGCATAGGCAGCGACCTCGGTCATGTTGAAGCCCTTGACCAACGTCAAACGGAACACGGTTCGCTGGTGGGATTGCACGGTGCGCAAGATGTCCAAGCACGACATCAACCGCTCCCAAAAGTCTGCGTTAAGTGGACGGTCCACTTTCTTCAAGTCGGTTCTGGTGGGCGCATCGATGCTCACGTACAACTGGGTCACTTTCGCCAACTTGGCCAACTGGTCGGGGTGCTGGGCATTGCACACCAAGAACGACGAGATGTGCTGGCCGTGGAGCATGCCCACGAGCTCGTTGATGTAGGGGTAGAAGATGGGCTCTCCAACAAGCGAAAGCGCACAGTGCCGCACCGTGAACGCCTCCTGGAACCGGTCCATTTGGACTCCAGGAACACCTCGCAACTGCTTGATCTTCTTGTAGTGGCCCTCCAACGCGCCTTCGAACACCTTTTCTGGAGGGTCCAACTCCCATCTCCACGTCAGCTTGGCCACAGGGTTGGTTCCATGGCGCCAGCAAAAGACACACTTGTTGGAACATGCTAGCGACGGGGTGGTTTCCATACAGAGATGCGACCTGATGCCGTAGAAGGCAAACTTGTAGCACGAGCCACGTCCGCGCAAGGCGCTCTTGGTCCACCGGCAGATTTTCACTCCCGAATGGGATCCGACAATGGTGTACCCTTGCTTGGTCAACGACTTGTAGGTCGGAGAGTCCTGGGCCACCATCTGCTTCACCTCAGCTCTGTCGCCGGTCTTGCGGATGATGTCTCCCATATCCTCAACGTCCACCAAAGTGTCAGCATCGTCGCTGCCGGTCTCGGTGTCGCTGTCGTCGATTTCTTGGTCGAGGTAGAAGGGTTCTGGGTCGGTGATCAAACTGGCAAACAGCCGGATCCATTCCTGTGCCTTTTGTTCTCCCTCGTGCTTGATCGACATGGTGCCGACCGGGAACACTCTCCGTCCTCCAAGCTTGGCGAGCCACCTGTCTGCCATGGTGGCCTGGTAGCAGAACTTTTCTGGCCACGACTCCATGTCTCCCATGCCGAGAACAGCGTAGCCCACAAGCTTCTGCAACGGGTACTTGTCGACTCTGAAGTCGTTGTAGGTCTCCCGGAGGTGCTCGAGGAAGTAGTCAATGGGAGAGTCTGTCTCGTACGACGGGAGAACCAACACGTAGAGACTGTTGTCTGGACAGCGCAAAAAGTACTCTTCGAGGTCGTCGACGTCGTCGTCGAGACTGACGAGTTTGGGCTCGTGTTTGACCGTCACCGCCTGGAGTTCCTGCTGCAACGACCTGGCGATCCGGAGAGACGTTCCGGTGAGTGTGGTGTAAAAAATGTGGATATTTGTCTCGGAAAGGTTGGTTGACTCTGTCAAAGCCGAGTCCTGCGGCCCATTATTCTGGGCCAACGGACGGGAACCTTTGAAAATTTTCGGTACTCGCTTCCTAGGAACGGGCCTAGGGGTCGTCTGTGTTGATGTGGAGCTGGTGGTGAAGTCCACAGCCATGATGGGACTTGATTTCTTTTTGGGAGTCTTGGTTGGAGTTTTGGTTGGAGTCTTGGCTTTTTCATTGGAAAAAACCCACAAGAGCACCGCACCGGCTAGCGTGAAGGTCCATCTTCCTCCACTGAGAAGATATAGCGCGCAGCAGGCGCAGTAGAGGACAGTACCAAACATGGTGAAGAAGAGAAAACAGGAAGCGAATTTGCGATGAGGCGCGTGCAGGAAATGGTGGGGAAGCCAAACAAGGATGGAGAAAACAGGTATGGGGTCTTTGGTGGATCTGAAGCAAGGATTTCGGATGATTCAGTTGTCGCTGGTATGGTGGTGTTTCCGTTTTTATTGTGTGGTGGATTCTGGCGCTGAAAACTTGTGATTTGCAGCCATGAGATCAACATAAGCAGATTGGAAAGTCCATGATTGGATATTTTTGCCGCCTAGAAATACGGGCATTGGAATAGTGCAGTGGTGTCTGTAGGAGAACAGAAACACGGCAAACAAGTTTCTAGACCAATTGCACAAAGAATAGGAAGGATTGCACACGGGGCATGTCAATCCAGACCAGGATGCAAATATTTCACGACGAGTTTATTGTTTTTTTGGCTTGTTGGGCTACTCAAAAACACAGCCAAACCAGACAAGCAACCAAACTAGCCAAACCAGCGAAACCAACC
The DNA here is from genome assembly GCA_030570235.1 of Meyerozyma smithsonii. Taxonomy (NCBI): domain Eukaryota; kingdom Fungi; phylum Ascomycota; class Pichiomycetes; order Serinales; family Debaryomycetaceae; genus Meyerozyma; species Meyerozyma smithsonii. The sequence goes on along the minus strand of JAJLVE010000005.1, from coordinate 658,172 downwards.
AACCAACCAACCAAACAACCAACCCGAACAAAACCAAACCAAGTCCCAAACACCCCACACCCCCACACCTCCTGCCGCTCTCCTGCACACCGGCACACCTCTCCTTCACACCTGCACCTCGCGTGCCGTTTTCCTCAACCTTCTTCATCAACATATGCCCCCCGCCTCCCAGGTTGTCACGCTCTCAAGTGTCCTGGCGCTATCGAACGAATCAAAACCGCTTGTCTGGAAGGAGCTCGGCAACTACTTGGACAAAAAGGTGGACATTGTCACCTCGCATCCCCACGATTCCACCGTCACCAGCCACTTTCGAAGTGCTCCCGACGAGCTGCTTCTTTCCCAGGTGGTCAAGTACAAGATCTGTAACCTGTGCCAGCGTCCCATCGGCGAACAGAGCCTAGCTGCACACTATCCCCGTTGTTTGGAGATGAAACAGAGGTCCGGCGATGACCACGGAGCCGCGAACGGGAAACGCAAACGCGGCAGAATGCCCCGTTTATTGGACGTGGAGCCGTCGCTGGCAGACCTGTCTGCTACCGGGACGCCGGTGAGTGGAACGCCGGCTCCTGGGACTCCGACAGGAGCCAATGCGGTTGCAAAGCCCAAGAAAAAGTACAAGAAGAGCCAGTCACAAAAGGAAAAGGAGGCTGCCAACGCTGCTGCTGCTGCCGCCGCTGCTGCCGCCGCCGGGGACGGCCCCAGGCGCAAGAAGACGGCCAAGTCGAAAACGCAGGCCAAGCTGAAAGGCCCCATCGACGTCGAGCGCCAGTGCGGAGTGCCGCTTCCCTCGGGCGGATTCTGTGCCCGGCTGTTGACGTGCAAAACGCACTCGATGGGAGCCAAGCGGGCTGTCCCCGGGCGCCTGGCGCCGTACGACGTGCTCTTGCAGCAGTACCAGAAACGCAACCAGGCCAAAATGGCCCACACCAACGCCTTGGCGGCGCAGCGCCGGGACGGACCTGGCATGGACTACATGGACGAGGGCGGCGTGAGCCTGCGGGTGTTGGACGCGGACGAAGAAACACACTTGGTGCTCGAAGGGCTCTCCAAGAACTACCCCGTGCCGCTAGAGCGCAAGGTGATGGTGCTGCAGCGGTCGCGGCACCGCTTCTTGTACATGCGCGAGGCGTACGCCAACGCGTTGATAACGTCGGGGCTGCTGGGCAGCCAGAACGACTCACCTCTTGCCAACCAGGCTATCTCGGGGTCCATAGGCGGCTTGCAGGGCCGGTGCGCCTTGGTCAACGTGGACAGAGGCAACGGGCCGACCCAGGCGTTTGCGCTGATTCCGGGCGAAATGTACCAGATCCGGGCGCCGCTGCGGGCCATTGGGCTCACGGCGCAGTATAATGTGATGCAGCAGCAGTTGTTCCAGCAGCAGGTGATGAAGATGCAGCAGATGATGAGGAAGAACGAGGGCAAGTAATAGATGTACGATAGGAAATGGAGGCGAATGGCAGAGGGATGTAAGAGATGAGAAGGAGATGAGAAGGAGATGGAGAAGGCGATGGAGATGGAGATGGAGATGGAGATTGGGAGAGATTTAGTGAGAGATTTAGTGAGATTGGGATAATTGGGAGAAATTTAGTAAGAGATTTGGAGAATTGGGAGAAATTGGGAGAATTGGGAGAGATTTGGAGAATTGGGAGAAATTGGGAGAATTGGGAGAGATGTAGTGAGTAGAGAAATTTAGCGAGAGATTTAGTGAGAGATGGGAGAGACTTGATGACAGATTTAGTGAGAAATTTAGCGAGAGATTTAGTGAGAGATGGGAGAGACTTGATGACAGATTTAGTGAGAAATTTAGCGAGAGATTTAGTGAGAGATGGGAGAGACTTGATGACAGATTGAGAGATGGGAGAGATTTAGCGAGAACCAGCGACTAGCAGCTAGCCAAGATACAAAACCTCTCGTCATAAAGATACAAAACTTCTCGTCATAAAGATACAAAACCTTCTCGTCATAAGATGCATGTATTCATAGACAGTCTACTTTCAGCAACGCCTAGCTGTCCTTCGTTCTCTCCTCCTCTTCTATCCTCTCTATCCTCTCTATCCTCTCTATCCTCTCTTCTACCCGGTCCAATGCGGACGGTTCTTGACGATCCACGGATGCACAATCACCTCCGCAAGACTGATCCGCTGGCGCGGATTCTTCTGCAAAAGCCGGAGGATCAAGTCCGCCGCATCGGCACTGACATAGCTGGGAATGTGCAAGTCCACCTGGCAGATGCGCTTGTAGGTGGTGTTCTTGTCGTGTTCTTCAAACGGCGGCTTGCCGGTCAAAAACTCGTAGCAGAGAATGCCCAACGCCCAGATGTCCACCAGGTAGTCGTGTTCCTTGGTGTCGATCATCTCCGGCGGGAGGTAGTCCAAGGTGCCGCACACGGTGGTGCGACGCGCCGACGGCACCGCCGGCCGGTGCTTGACGGACCAGCCAAAGTCGCTCAACTTGAGCGAGTTGTCGAGCGACAAGAGGATGTTTTCCGGCTTGATGTCGCGGTGGATAATGTGTTTCGAATGCAAGTAGCTCAAGGCCACCGCCACCTGGTAGATGTAGTACGAGGCAGTGGTATCGCCGAACCTGCGACTGGCCTTGAGATGGTGGTAGAGCTCGCCGTACACGGCGTACTCCAACACGAGGTAGACGTTTTTGTCGTCATAAAAGTACCCGTAGAGCCGCGAGATGTGGGGGTGCACCAACTCCAGCTGGATCTCGATCTCGCGCCGGAAGTTGCGTTCCAACCGCAACTCCACCAAGTCCTTCTTGGTCATCACCTTGAGGGCACACACGTAGCCGGACGCGCGGTGCCGGACACAGTACACCTTGCCGAGCTTGCCCTTGCCCAACACTTTGCCGAGGTCGAAATCGTCCAAACACAACGTCCGGGGGCTCTTTCCGGGGCCCACATCGTGCACCAGCGCCGGTTCCGACGGGCGGGCGCCGGAGCTCTTGAGGTTCTTGGTGCGGATATAAGGCTTGGAACGGGTTATGCGGTTTTTGGGCGCTCTTTTCGCCAGCAGGAGGGTGGGGATGTTGGCCAGGAACGGCTTGAGTGGCCTGCGCTCATGTTCCATTGCAAACGCTCTGTCCACAGCAGCCAAACAACACGGAGGAAGAAAATGTCGCGCTTGTGTGCGGGAGTCAAAACAAACAAACAGAGCCTAGACGACACCGGCAGGCACGGTGCGCGCACGCCGGCCATTCAACCGCCACAATCGGTTCGCGTGACCAGCGCGATGGTCTGATAAGATCAGCGCACAAATCTGCAAGCGGAGCTGGTGTGCGGACGGCAGCGAGGGACGAGCCGGAACGCCGCGGCCGCCCGCGGAGGCTGCCAGCGGAGGCTGCCATGTAGGTTCCGGGGCCAGACGTGCGTCGCGGGCGTGGCACGCTGGTGCAGCACCCTCTGCAGCACCCTGCGGCAGCGCCGCCAGCTGCAGGCGCGCTCAGCCGTACTGACCGCAGTGCACCACACCGCAGGCACGGCTGATATGCGGAATGCAGGTCGGACCGGCCAGAGACGGCAGACGGTGACGGGCACCGCACTCACCGGGCAGTGTCACGCGGATCAGCCAAAAGCCGGATTGCGGTGGCCACCAACACACACAGCCATGCTCGCCACGACCGCTGCACAATAGAACACCACGCATGGCGTTACCGGCGCTGGTGGTTGTTTGGGACAATCCGCAGACGAATCGCGCGGCGGCAACAGTTACCGGCGGAACCGGCAGCAGGCGCCTGCATTGTTTGTTTCTGCTGCGCGTGACGGGGTATATAAAGGGTGGCTCGCACAACCACAGCCCACAAAATGGGAATCAAGGACAAGTGGAAGAGAACATCGAAGATTTTTATCAACGAGAGGCACCACGACGGCGACGCCAAGGAGGCCGCGGCGGTGCCTGAGGGTGCTGCTGCAGCCGACGAGGCGGCGGCGGTGGAGCCGGAAACCAAGGCTGCGGAGACGGAGCCGGAGGCAGGAGGTGCCGAGCCGGCGGTGGCGGAGGCCACCACGGAGCCCGTGACGGAGCCAGTGACGGAGACGGCAGAGAAGGAGACCACAGACGCTGCCGAGGCCACGGAGGCTGCCACCGACGCGCCTGCGGATGTGGCGGCCGTAGATGCAGCAGCACCTGCAGAGGCTGCAGAGGCTGCAGAACCTGCACCGGAAATTGCCACTGAGCCTGCAACTGAGTCTGCAACTGAGCCTGCCGCGGAGACTGCAACCGAGACCGCGGACGCAGCCGACTCAAAGCCGGCGGCGCCAGCCAAGACCAAGGTGCCCTTCTTGAAGCGGTTTGTCAGCAAGTTGAAGCCGGCACCCGCAGCCGCCAAGGCCTAAGATCAATATTTATGTTTGTACCCTAATATACCTAATACTACAGCCGATCTGACCTGGCCTATTCTCTTCTCTAGCCGATTCCCTTCTCTTCTCCATTCTCTTCCCTCTATTCGCCGCTTCTATCCTGCCTCCGCGCCCCACATCCCTCCCCCTCCCGCCTGTCCTGCAGAAAGCGTCGATCGTTTTCACCAACCTTGCGCGGACTATACAAACCCATTAGTTACCCCCTCGAACCACCGGGAGGGATCCACATCACATCACGGCTTCTCCTCTGGCACAACCCGTGTGCTGCATCCCCACACCCCATATCCCGACTCTGGGCCCGAAAACTCGTCTTTGGGCCGCGCACCATCCCGGCTCGTTTCTCATCGCATCCTGGTACAAAACCACCCGGCTGCCGATCCTTCAATAGCAACCAAACCCAGCCGCCATGGATCTTAGGGTGGGAAAGAAGTACCGCATTGGCCGCAAGATCGGTTCCGGCTCGTTCGGCGACATCTACCTCGGCACAAACATCATCTCCGGCGAGGAGGTGGCCATCAAGTTGGAGAACACAAAGGCCAAGCACCCGCAGCTCGAGTACGAGGCCAAGGTGTACAAGGCGTTGAGCGGCGGCGTGGGCATCCCGTTTGTGCGCTGGTACGGCACCGAGTGTGACTACAACGCCATGGTGATCGACTTGCTAGGCCCGTCGTTGGAGGACCTCTTCAACTACTGCAACCGCAAGTTCACCTACAAGACGGTGTTGCTTCTCGCGGACCAGCTCATCTGCCGCATCGAGTACATCCACGCGCGCTGCTTCATCCACCGCGACATCAAGCCCGACAACTTTTTGATGGGCATCGGCAGACGGGGCTCGCAGGTGAACGTGATTGACTTTGGCTTGGCCAAGAAGTACAGAGATCCCCGCACCCACTTGCATATTCCTTATAGAGAGAACAAGAACTTGACGGGCACCGCGCGGTACGCTTCGGTCAACACCCACTTGGGCATCGAGCAGAGCCGCCGAGACGACCTCGAGAGTTTGGGCTACGTGTTGATCTACTTCTGCAAGGGCTCGTTGCCGTGGCAGGGCTTGAAGGCCGCCACCAAGCGCCAGAAGTACGACCGCATCATGGAGAAGAAGATGACCACCCCCAACGACATCTTGACCAAGGGCTTGCCCAAGGAGTTCTTGGACTACATGAACTACATCAAGACGTTGCGGTTCGAGGACAAGCCCGACTACCCGTACTTGAGAAAGTTGTTCCGCGACTTGTTCAAGCGCGAGAACTACCGCTACGACTATGTGTTCGACTGGACGCTCTACAAGTTCCAGCAGGAGAAACAGCGAGACATGGTGAAGAACCTGGGCGACGCCGACCGTGAACGTGAACGCGAACGTGAGCGCGACGACCAGGCCTACCAGCAGGTGCAGCTCCAGCAGAACCAGTCCGCTGCCAACCCGCTCCCCCCGCAGCCGCTGCAGCAGCTCCAGAACCCGTCGCAGATCCTCTCGCAACAACCCACCCAGAACATACCCGCCTCGAGCCTGCCCATGCAAGGCATCACCCCCCAGCAGTTTCTGGCGCGGCCCCAGCAGCTGAACTCCACCCAGCAGCCGCAGGCATTTTCGCCCATGGTGCTGAAGGCGCCGGGCTACGCCAGCCCGGCGTACCAGAGGTCGTTCCAGGAAGACAACAAGCCGCGGATCTTGGGCCGCAAGGAGTCCAAGGAGCCGGGCGGCGACGACCGCGACTTCTGGTTGTGAATAGGTTTTGTTTTATTGCATATATACTGCTAGAGAATTAATCAATGTTTAAGTTAGGCTATGGTTGTGGTTGTGACTAGTTCAGGGGACGGTTCTTATTTCTGCTAAGAATTAACGTAGGTGGTCCATGTTGACGGTTATCTTATTTACCACTGTTTGGAGATCGAAAGTGGGAGAGAATTCACAGGTGGGAAAATTTTTGATTGTTGGACAAATGTACCAATGTGTAATCCTTTTGTCTATGTCGACCGGCTATCTTATCTACTGCTAGAATTAACGTAGTTGGTCAATGATGACTGACTGACTAGTCTTGCTTGTTTTGACTTGCGGAATTCTGCCAAGTCAGTCCACGTTGTCCTGGGCCTTCACCTCGCCCACCGGCTCCTCCTCGTAGCCGGCCACCACGTTGCCGTTCTCGTCAAGGCCCGACTCGAACACGGCGCCCAAAAAGTCAAAGATGTGCTTGCCCTCGCGGGAGTCGCCGCCCGCTTTGAAGGTGTCGATGAAGCCAAAGAAGCCGTAGAACGTGTTCTCGCGCACCTCCTCGGCGTAGATCTTGTCGTAGATGTACTTCATTTTGAACGCGTCCATCTCGTGCTGGTACTTTTCAAAGTCGATGCGGTTGTAGCCAAACTTCTCCAACATGCCGTTGTAGCCCTCGTAGACCGGGTTCTCGAGCAAGAGCCCGAGCGCGGGCGCCTTGGGGATGTTGATCTTGGTGGGCCCGAAGCAGTCCTTGATGCGCGAGATGGGGCAGCCGGTCCGCACCACCAACACCGCCATGGCGATCATCTTGCGGATCTGGTGGAGCATGAACGACTGGCCGTGGATCTTGATCGACACCCACTCGGTGCCCTCGATGACAAACGGCTCCGACACCGTGGTGCTCTTCATGTACCGTCTGGCGGCCGCGTCCTTGAACGGCTTGCCGATGGTGAAGTTGTGGAAGTTGTGCGAGCCCTCGTAGAGCTGCATGGCGGCCCGGAACAAGTCCAACCGCTCGGCCGACACCTTGTACGCGCGCCGCTGCTGGTTCTCCACCTCCTTGATCTGCTTGATGAGCCGGCCCATGTCGGTGATGTCGCCGGTTTCGGTGTGCGTCTTGACCTTGGCCGCGCCCGACAGACTGCTGGCCAGCTCCAACGCGGCCTGGGCGGCGTCCAAGTCGGCCTGCGAGATGCCGGCGTCGCGCACTGCCGCGGCCGTCTGCTGCCACCACAGGGCGCCCTCGTCGTCTGCCCGCAACACCCCCGGATGGTCCTCCTTGGCCTGGCGCACGAGCTCAGCTAGCACCGTCTTGGGCTTCGGCGGGAGCAAGCTGTAGGTGGGGAGCAAGTACTCGTACACGCGGGACGAGCACATCTTGCGGCAGTCGAACGATTTGTTTGTGCGCTCGATGCCCCACACCCGGATCTGGTCCGGCAACTGGCTGTTGATGCGCTGCAAAATGTCGCTGTCTTCGATGATCAATTTGCACGAAATCACGTTGCCCGCAGCATGGACACCCTTGTCTGTGCGGGCGGCCCGCATAAAGCCGTTCTTCTTCAAGTCGTCGGCGTTTTCTGGCGAAATGGCCCCTGCCCGCACAAACGCGTCAAACAACTCGCCCTCGATGGTTTTCACGTCTGGGTTGTTCTGGATCTGCATGCCGTTGTAGCCGGTGCCGCAGTAGCCTATCATGCACGCCACCTTCTTCTTGGGTCTGCGCTCCGACTTGGGAATCACATTCCCGTTTTCGTCCACCCGCGGCACGTACTCCCTGAGGTTAGTAAAAGAAGAAGTCGCGTTTTTGCAAACATACCTACGTGCTGTAGTCCCGTTCCCGGTCCCTCGGAACTCGGGGGTCCTTGTCCGGTTTGGCGGCGGCCGGTTTGGCGGTGGCCGGTTTGGCCCGTTTCCGGTCGCCGCCCTGCTGGTCGCCCTTGCGCCCGCGAGTCCACTTGCTCGCCTGGCCGCGCTTGTACACACTGTCGTCACCCTGCTCATGGCCCTCGCTGCGGCTGCTGATTTCCCTGCTGCTGTCTCCGCCGTTGTGGCTGCCTGCCTGCTGCTCCATGCTCACCTCCGGTCGTACCGCCGGCCCATCTCATCGCGCACCCGGTCGTGCGCCCACTGAAAAATTATCCCATCCCAAACCTCTGCTCTACTCCGCAACCACCATGCGGCCGCTCACCGAGGAGGAAACCAAGGTCGTGTTCGAGAAGCTCGCCAGCTACATCGGCAGAAACATCACCTTCTTGGTCGACAACCCGACCGACCCCCACGTGTTCCGCCTCCAGAAAGACCGGGTCTACTATGTGTCGCAGACGGTAGCCAACTTTGCCACGTCTGTGTCGAGACAGCAGCTCATGTCGTTGGGCGTGTGCTTCGGCAAGTTCACCAAGACCGGAAAGTTCAGACTCCACATCACGTCCTTGTCCTACTTGGCCCAGTACGCCAAGTTCAAGGTGTGGATCAAGCAGAACGGAGAGATGCCGTTCCTCTACGGCAACCATGTGTTGAAGGCACACATCGGCAGAATCACAGAGAACATCCCTGAGCACGCGGGCGTCATTGTGTACTCCATGAACGATGTTCCGTTGGGTTTCGGCGTCAGTGCCAAGTCCACCAACGAGACCAAGAACTTGGCGCCCACCGGCATTGTGGCATTCAGACAGGGCGATATCGGCGAGTACTTGAGAGAGGAGGATACGTTGTTCACGTAATGTACATTAGTTAGCAGTATACGGCATCTATGGAGGGTGTAGCTGGGTAAACTGGGGAAAAGTGGGACGAAACTGCGGAACCAAAGTGGACGGTATGGAAGCGGAACAAAGTGGGACACAATCGAAGTCCGGAACAGAACAAAACCAAAGTGGGACGAAACCAAGTGCTCTATCAAAGTGGAACCAAGTGCTTCTTGGCCCTTTCTTCTTCACGTAACTGTACATTATCTATATACATGCCTGGGGCTATTTTATGTGTCTTAGTAGCTGATGTTCACCGCACGCACAAGATGGCCAGGGTTTCCCGAGCTCATCGTGTAGTGGGTGTTGACAATGCGCTCAAACTGCGCGTCGGCGTCCTCCTCGGGCACAGCAGCAACCGCAGCCGCCAATCTCTCCTCTCTTTCCTTGAGGATTTCCTCCGACGTGCGGTGGCTGGCCTTGCTGGGGTACTCACGCACCTGCAACACGCCGGCAGCCTCCCAGAACTCCATCAACTCGCGGGTCTGGGCCTTGGTCAAGTTCTGCACCTCGAAAGGCGTGATGCCGCCGTTCAGCAAGAGCGCCTCGGCGACCGCCTTGTCGCACTCTCTGGTGGTCCAGTATGGGTCGTAGTGCTCCTGCTTCAATGCTACCGGAAGCGTCTTGGACTGCGACACATCTCTGCTCTCCGCCAACAACACTCCGCCCTTGTGGAAGCTGAGCTCGCCGCTGGCCAACCGGAGAAGGAACGAGCCCATCTCAAACTCGGTGAACTTGATGGGCGAGAAGTCGGGGTGCCGGTAGCGGGTGTTGGTGTCGAACGTGAGGGCGTTGAAGTTGTCGATGGTGACGAGAACCGGCACTTGTGCCGAGTGGTGCACCAACTCCTCCACCACAAACTGGAACGCCGCCGAGGGTCCCACGCGGCCAAAGTCGTGGTTGTGCACCAAGAAGTCGTACAAGCTGTTCTCGCCCTTCTTCAAGTTGTACTCCACCTTCTTGGCCACGAACGACGAGTCGCGGGTCAAGGGAAGCTTCCTGAGCACGGTCTCGTTGGCGGCCCGCAACTTCTTGATCCACCGCTTGGTGAACATGGGCTGCTGGTACAACCCCAACCGCTTGTTGAAGACGTAGTCGCTGGAACCGTCGATGATCTTCTCCGGGTAGTCGAGGTGCAACACCACGACGTCGCCCTGCAACTGCGACAACGCAAGCGCCTGGGCCTGCGCAACCAACAGCGACTTTCCCACGCCCTTTTCGCCGACTAGACACACCCGGTTCGCGGCCGAGGGCAGCTGTAAGTGGGACAAAAACGTGTCCTGGAGTCTGGTGGTGTTGTCCGACACCATGGAGACCGGCCGGCTGAACAATTCGTGGTGCTGGTACTTCTTGAACGTGTCGAGCTGCACCAAGCTGGTCTCGGCGGCGTCGGCAAACTTGACCACCTTGTTTTTGCACTCGTTGAGCCTGGCAGCTTCTAGCGTGCTTATTTCCAAGCTGGAAAAGCTCACGGCCTGCTTCTCGAAGCCGAGCGCGCGGACCGCGTCTCTGAATGTGAGATGTGTCATGCCTCCCTTCTTGGTTTTTTTGGCCTTGGGGTCGGCCTTGAGCTTGAAGCCCTGCTTGACCTTCTTCTTTCCGTCCTTGGAACCCTTTGGTGCAGCCTTTGCCCAGCTGATAGCGGATCCAGCGAACGAGCGCCGCCAGCAGGTGGCTCTAGCAGCGCTATTAGTCCCTGATCGCCAGCCCAAAGCAGAGGTGAACATGGTGGTTTAAAATTTTCGACTTGGTTTCGCGGTTTGGTTGGACTGCACCACGCAGTCCCACTTCGCGCCGACCTCGCCAGGACACTTCGCGCTGTCGCCAGGACTGCACCACGGCTGTCGCCAGGACTGCACCATCGCGGTCGCTAGCTGTCGCTATTTTTCCGGTGCGGATTTCTTTCGCTCTTCGCATTCTTCGCGCTTCGCTTCTTCCTTTGCTTCAGCAATGATCCAGCCATGAGCTCCCACACACGCATCCACACACGCATCCTCACTCCTGCCATCAAGCAGGTGCGTTTCTACGCCAAGCGCACATACAAGAAGCCGAAAAGCCAGCTCATCCGCGCTCCCGCCCGCAAAACCTTGGAGCAGCCGCGCCAGGTGTTTCTGTTTGGCAACTTTTCTGGCTTGCATCTCCCGCAAATAAAGACCATCGAGACGTCCCGCAAGGCCATCGAGTCCATCTCGTCCTTCGCCGCCCTCCGCATCTTTCCCACCGTCCGTGCTGCCATGGTGCAAGAGATCAGGGCCGGCTACAACTTCAAAAACACCTACGTGGCGTCTAAAGAAAAGCCTGAAATCAAGCCGTCGCCGGTGCAGGTGGCGGCCATACGCAAGATCAACCAGCCACGCAACGCCAAGGCTGCCAAAACCCGCGCCTCGCTGCTGGGCGTCGACATCTTCAACGAGCTCATGGCCCAGAACGACGCCAACAGACTCAAGGTGTTCACCATCGCGGCCGAAACCGGCTCCGGCAAGACTTGGGCGTACTCGGCGCCGATGCTCACCAAGCTCAAGGAGGAAGATTTGGCGCTCTTCTCCCAGTCGCAAGACGCCTACGCCGAGGCAAAGGCGACGCCGATAATCAGAGCATTGGTGCTATTGCCGACCCACGAGCTCGTGGACCAGGTGTACAACACCCTCCAGGCGGCGTGCGGCCAGAAGTTCTCCACCAAAGACGTGGTGGAGCCCAAGTTGATGGCGGACCCAGCATACGCCCGGTTCTTGCAGCTGCCCGACCAGCTCGACGGGCTCCATCTCAACGTCAAGAAGTTCGGTGCCGGCGACTCGCACCGCGTGCTCTTTGACGGCATCCGAGAACGGGTGGACGTGCTAGTCACCACGCCCGGCAAGATCCAGGGCCTTGCCAAGTTGACCAACGTCGACCGGCCGTTCCGCTTCTTCCACCACGTCCAGTACTGTGTCGTGGACGAGGCCGACACGCTCATGGACAACTCGTGGGCCGACGACACCACCGCCGTTCTCCGCCGGCTCGCCAAGTGCAAGGACCTCGTGTTCTGCTCCGCCACCATTCCCAAGCAGTTCAACCGCACGCTCGCCAAGATGTTTCCCGACGACAAGTCCGTCATCCACATCAACACCCCGGCGTTGCACAAGATCCCCCGCCAGATCGTGGTCAAGATTGTCGACGCCCAGGTGTCGCCGTACAACGGCTCCAAAACCCGGTGCCTTGCGCAGGCGCTCTACGCCATCCACAACGACGGCACCGAGCCCGGCTTGGTGAAGCGCGTGCTTGTCTTTGTCAACGAAAAGAAGGACGTGGCCCCGCTCGTGGAGGTGCTCGTGAAGAAGTACGGCAACCGGCCCGAGGATATCATCGGCATTACAGGCGACAACCGGGCCGAGGAGCGCAAGAGCTTGCTCGAGCCGTTCTTGAAGCCGGCCGAGCGGCTGGAGGACGACGTGGACCAGAGCAAAATCAAGGTGTTGGTCACCACCGACCTCATGGCCCGGGGCTTGAATTTTGTCGGCATCAAAAACGTCATTTTGATGGACTTGCCCAACACGTCCGTGGACCTCATGCACCGCGTGGGCCGCACCGGCCGCATGCGCCAGTCGGGCCGGGTGTTTGTCATCATCGACAAGAAGTCCGGCAAGTCGTGGATCAAAGGCTTGCCGAATGTGGTCAAGAGAGGAATTACGGTGGGATAAAGTAAGTACCTTGGTGATGATACGAAATGATTACTAGACGTTAGACTTCTGAATACCCGGGAAGAGAAAGTCAAGTTTCTGAAAGTGTTACTAACAGCAGCAAAGTCATGTATATAGCCCGTCCCCCGGTCCTGCGTCATATGCTTGCGTAGGTGCTGACAAATTTCGCAGGCTACCAAATCCGCGATGAAATCGAGTTTCGGCTCAGCACGAACAGCATTCCGGCACTACTCCCAGCCGTTCAATCGATCACAGCTATACAACAGGATGTCACACGCGTACAAGAGCGTCGAGGAGCAACAGAAGAGTGTCTATTTCGGCCACGAGACCTTGAACCGCGTCAGCTTCATGCGCGAGGAAAGCGACTTTATCTCCACTGCCGTTCACCACGACTCGGCCAAGTTCATATTCTTCAACGGCGCCAACCCGTTGGTGCTGAAGCACAGCGACAAGACCCTCGTGGTGCTTGAAAACAAGGTGCTTCAGAAACAGGATGCCTGGGCATCGGCCATCGCCAAGTGGGCCACCGATAACGCCAACCACGAGCCCACGATAAGAGACGGGCCACAGCCCACCGTCTTGTTCATGGGCATAGAAGACGCCAGTGTGGGGCTCGACTTGCAGGCATTGAAGCTGCAGGAAGTGGACGAGGGTGAAAAGTTCCTCGACTACCAGGGACGCTACCAGGGCGTGCCCTACTTTGCCGTCGACTTGGCCAGTGCTCCGGAGCTCGGCAAGGTGGTGATAGCCGCCGCATACGAAACCACCGGCGCCGAGCCCGACTCGGTGTTTTTCAGCTACTCCCGCAAGCACTTTTTCGGCTTTGACGACCGCGAGGGAGCATTGTTCTCCCACGGCAAACAGTTCCTCGACTGGTTGGCCAGGAATGTCTACTGCGCCGGCTGTGGACACAAGGTGATACCCATCCACGGCGGCGGAAAGCTCCGTTGCACCAACCCCAAAGAGGACGGTGCCGATGCCTGTCCGGTCAAGGCCGCGCCGGTGTCCAACTTGTCGTTCCCGCGGACCGACGCCGTCGTCATCACCGCCGTCACCAACCACGACCGCTCGAAAATGCTCCTTTCGTTGTCCAAGCGGTACGCCGAACTCAAGATGTACCTGTGCACCGCCGGGTTCATGGAGCCGGCCGAGTCGGTGGAGGTGGCCACCACGCGGGAGATTTGGGAAGAAACGGGAGTGGTGTGCCGCAAGATCAACTTGGTGATGACGCAGCCGTGGCCGTTCCCGGCGAACCTCATGATCGGGTGTGTGGCCGAAGTCGACTTCAACGGCGTCAACGAAAACATCCACTTGGGCCACGACAAGGAACTCGCCGATGCTCGCTGGTTCGACATGGACTTTGTGCGCCAATTGATCTACGAGAAAAAGACCGTGGACAACCCCGAGGGCATCAAGCTCCCCAACCCGGAGTCCATCGCCTTCCTGTTGATCCGCCTAGTGGTGGACCAGGCCGCCAGCAGCAAGTTGTAGGTCGCCGGACGGTACATAGCAGAATAGACTCGGAAGCTCGGCTCGGCCGACTGCATCTCAAAAATGACGTGTGCCATCAAAACGTGGGGTAAAATGTGGCGTAGAAACACAGCACCTCGGACTCGCGGCCTCTCGACGTTGGACTTGTTATCGGCACCAGATAGCACCCAGCAGCGTTTCCATAGCTGTTTCCTACCCGAAAACTTCGTGGGCCATCATGCCGGAACCGGACATCGTAGTAGCGGGCCATCGCGGATATAAGGCCAAGTTTACCGAGAACACACTTTTCGGGTTTTCCAAGTGCTACGACGCTGGCGCCACCGACATAGAGACAGACGTGTACCTCACCAAGGACAATGTGGTGGTGATATCGCACGACGCTAATACCAAGCGTGTTTTCGTCGAGGAGGACGGCACGCCAGCCGACCACGACATCTTGGAGTCGAATTACGACGAAATAAAAGACTTGAAAACGAGAACCGGGGAACGGCTCTTGACTTTCCAGGACGTGCTCGAGTGGTACGTGGCGTACACGGACACCAAAGGTGGACAGGAGACACACAAAATCATGTTGGACATCAAACGTCTCAACCCACCGAAGCTTCTTCGGTTCTTGATTTCAAACATCCTCGACGTGAAAAACGACATCAACTGGTGGCTTCCCCAGATCCAGTTTGGCGTGTGGGACCTCAACATGGTCAAGTACTTGAACCAGCACCCGTACTTCCAGGATGTGTTCCAGGATGCGAAGGGCCAGTTTGACGTCTACCACATCTCCGTCAACTGGAGAGACTCGATGCACTATATTGCATACAACAAGTACCTCGATGCCCAGCCAGGCGACGCCATAAAGCTCAAGGTGACCGGGGTGTCGCTCTTGTACTTGCTGACCTGGAGCACCGACTTTGTGCTCAAGTTTGTTCCTGTGCTCCGCTTGAACAACATGAAGCTTTACACATGGACCGTGAACACTTTCCCCCAACTAGACTACATTGTGGCCTTGCAGCGGGCATACCAGTTGCCCGAAATGGGCATCATTTCTGATGATCCAGGAAAAATGGTGGGCCATCTTTGCAACGACGAGCCAGCGTTGGCCAGTGAAACCACCCTTGTCTCGTCGACGCATGTCATGGCCAACAAGCCCGGCTTGAGAAACGTGATTCCCTCGTTCAGCCAGAGATTTGCCAGCTTCTTGTTTGAGGGCTATATGAATCTTGCGGGCGCCAAAAGAATAGCTGACGATGAGTTGGTGTTTGCTGGAGCAGTGGACGAGGACTTGAAACGGACCATCCAGCTCAACAACGTGGCAGCGTGGATCTTCCGCACCTGCCAGCGGTTTGGTATTTTCTAGAAGTTTGCTGAGCCAGATTAGAATCCATAGAAATGCAATTGAATGCAATTGAATACAATCGGAATGAGAAGAATGCTGTAGTGCTGTAATGCTGTAAGATTGTTGGCGAAAGGACTGGTGACTTCTTGCGTTGTTGACAAATGAATGTAGCTTGAACGGAACAAGATCTGGCATCAGTAGCTGGCATCCAACCAAAGCAACATCTTATTGTAGTAGTTTAAATCAGTATCAAATCAGTTTCAAATCAGTCTCAAATACTCTCTATTGTTTCCGAGCGTTTCCAGTATATCCCTTTTACATTTATTCATTTGGAAATGGCAACCACATGATGACTTTTGCAACCCGTTTCTCAGCACTCCTTAAATCACCTACGCATATTCCCACCACATACTTTATACAATAGCTTCTCCTGATTCCAATAGCTAACGTACGTCTTCTGCTGTAATGCACGTCTTCTGTTGTGGCTGCTTGATTCCTGCTTTCTCTTCCTCCTCCAGATCATGCAACCCACGGCACGGGCTCGTGATCCTTCTCCTGCAACCGATGTCGTGCCCATGTCGCGTCTATACGCATACGCTGGGGCCAAAAAGTGCGACTGGTATGCGATTGCAGCGAAATTCGCTTTCGTCCGTTCCTAGCATCAAAACCATTTTGAACACTCCCGGCTTTTGCTAAGCACAATCCAGCGGGTTTTGCACCACACCACAAAATGGTACTCTATAAGCGCAAACACGTCACCTATGTGCGACCCCAGCCGATTCCAGAAGACTTGAACACACAAGTGTTTTACATCCCTGCCACCAAGGAGTGGTTTTTCACCTACGACGAATACATCAAACGCCTCGACTTCTTCCAGCAGCGCAAGTTTGTCTGTGAAATCACCGGCAACTCCTGTCTCACTTTTTTCCAGGCTCTTGAATCGGAAAAACGAGAGATCAAGGGCGTGGAAAAGAACTTTCCCGAGGCCCTCCGTGAACACATCCTCCGCTTTCTCCAGTTCAACCGCATCACCAGACTCGACCACTTGGTGGACAAGGTCTACCTGTCTTTCCGAAACGACTACTTTCCGGGAGAAACCATCTATCTCAAGGGCGCCATCGTGCCAGACCTCAACGGTGGCATATCCGGAGCCCCTGTTGGAAAGCAACGAGGCACGATCCGTGAAAAAGTACAGTACAGTAATCCTGCTGATGGCCTCACCACCAAGTACTTGGTGGTGCGACTCCACGACATGCAGCAGGCAATTGTCACCAAGGACAAGATCTCGCGGGACCGCAACCACTTCACAAAGTGGCTCATCAAGACATTCATCAAACTCACCATGACCCGCTCCCCCAAAGTCGGCGCGCCGTGGGTGGTCAAGGAAAAGTACGCCAGGAAGTACCGCATCCCGCAAGAGTTCCCGGAAGACTTGCGCCACTACAAGTGGTCCACCCCCACCGGAGACGTTGTGTTTGACGGCGACTCGGCGCTCCCAGAAATGCCCGATAACGAGCAAGAGTCATTGGCCATAAAACGGGCCCTAGAAGCGAACAAACGCAACAAAAAGAACGTGACGGGAAAAGGCAGAAAGAAGCCCCTACTCAATAATATCTTGGACGACTCCACGCCCGACGGCGGCGACGCTATAGACATAAAACCAACAGACCCTACAAAACATCTCCCCAACCACTACTTGCCAGATAAGCTCCAGCGCGAGCTTGACTTTGACGATTCCAAAGTCGACTCCATTCAACCAACCAAGAAGAACGTCTCCGAAGACTTGGATCTCCGTTTCGACCTCCAGAATACCAAACCACAACCTTCAATTCCGCAGCTTAGTTCTAATGCCTCCAAACTTGTCCACTCTATTATAGCTCGACGCCAGGAAGAAGTGGCCGAGATCGACAACGGAGCCGGCGAATCCAAAGACGACATCAGCAATGGCATCAAGCAGGATCCAGAATACCGCGAGTTCTGTGTTGCAGAAATTGCGAGACTCCAGCGTTCGCTCACCTTCTCCTGTGCTCAGGAGGCGTTGGAAACATGGTCCTTCCTCAATATATATCACCGTGCCCTCAAGTTGGACACCTTTACCTTTGACGATTTCTCCTACGCCATGGGTTGGACTTGGGAGGAGTACGAGGGTATTGGCAGGTGCGAGCTCGTGGACGAAATATGGTGTGCCGTCTTGGGTGCATTCGTTTCCAATGAACATCCTTCCGCCCTGGACGAGGAAGATGAAGATGATGAAGTTTTCGGATTACTCGTAAACTTGCCCGCAAGCGAAGAAGAGCAGCCTGACTCGAAAACTGCAACACCTGCAAAGGAAGAGACCCCGTCGACTGAAATTAAGAAAGAAGAGCAACAGGAAGATGCCGAAGAAAAATCTCAGAGCGATGCTCTGGAAGAGGCAGAAGAAGAAACATCCCACAACGCCTACACAATGATGAATTACCGCGGAACAAAGTGGCATGATCGTCTTCGCAAACGTAACTTCAAAGATGGCAATTGGCAATGCATCCTATTGGGTCTCTTGTCCATCGTAGAATACGTTCCCGAGTACAAGCCTCTCATCACTCGCATATACAAGATTCTTGCACCTCCTGACTTACCAGCAACCCCAACCACTGCATTGAGTCAATTTTACGAAGCATTTGACTTTGAGCTGCGGTTACAAACATTGTGTCTCCTCGTAACATTGTTATCGAATGGTACTGTGGTGCGTCGATATATCGACGATTGTCTTGAGCAGTCTACAACGTACCGTAGGAGCCGTCTAGACAACATCAGGGATAACAAGGCTATGTTGGATGTCGCTATCGGACACAATGACCAGTTAGAACAAATCCGAGCCGAATTAGAGGACAAGATGAATAAAGATAATGGCGGCGAAATTCGCAAAGAAAAAGACAATAACGATACAAAGCCTTCCGATGACAAGAGGCGTACAAAGTTGAATTTGTTGGCCTTTGAAATGACTGATGACGAGAAGAAGTTTGCTGCCATAAGCGATGATTACAAGGCTGCGTGGGAATCAAGGAAAGAGACCTTGACGAAAATGGAGCAAATCAGAAAGGATAGAAGAGAAATTGAGCGGAAGCTAGTTGAGCTCGACAGCCAACGCCTCAAGCTCTTGGGTAAAGATCGTTTGTTTAATCGCTATTGGTGGTTTGAAAACAACGGACTACCCACTTTGCATGGAACGGCAAAAGACGAGGAGTATGATGAGGATGATGTGGCAGATAAGAATGAGGACGATTCAGATGTGGATGACGGCGAGGTTCTCGACGAGACTTACCTCATGGGAACATTGTGGGTCCAGGGTCCCTGTCAGGATGATATTCGTATCCACTTAGAATTGGCCGAAACTGAAGCTAGCAGACTTAGCAACTCAGTGGATCAGCTTTCCGAAAGCGTGCAGTTTCATGTTCCGCCATCTGAAAACAAAGTCGTTCTTGACGACTTGGATTTCTCCGCTACCACCCCTACATTCAAATCACTTAGTGCAGCTTATGGTGTGACTTTTGACAAGAACTCGGTGTTTGTTGGCCAGAAAGAAGAGAGCTTTTTGGACAGATGGGGATGCCTTCAAAGTGACCACCGTTTATTGACTCCAGTTCAAAGAAAGTTTCTTGAAGAGTACCCAAGCCCTATTTTTACTGGAAATAACTGGCGTGTTTACACAGAACCAGAGCAAATCAAGAAGTTGCTTGCATGGCTCAACCCTTGGGGAAAACGTGAATCTCAGCTCCGGAAAGAATTGATTTCAGTAGCAGATGCCATAACATTGAGCATGGAAGCAAGAAAGAAAGCCATGTGGCTCGCAACCGACAAAAACGAGGGAGGCGCTGGCGAAGCTAATGGTAATGACACAAACGGAACCTTGGAAACACAGCAGAACCCACAGGATCCAATCATAATTGATGAAGAAAGTGAGGACGAACAAGTTTCTTCCGGAAAGCGGAATAGACAGCCATCTGGACGGAGCAAGAGAACCAACATATCCGAATCTAACAGTTCAGACGCTGACAACATACCCCTAACGAGAGAGCTCCATAGGGCTCTCGAGTGGATGAATTCACTCGCTCGAGACGAGCTGGAGAAATCATTGTACGAAGGTGGTGACAAAGCCAAAACAAAAGGTAGAAAGAAGAAATGATCGTCCGTGTATTATAGATAATTTTATTGCGTGATATTATTTAGCATTACTGTCTTCTTGGTCTCTTTTCGCTCTTGTCATGATCGTGCCTTCTGTACTTGGAATTGCGAGCAAGGACTGCGAGTTCATGGAGCCTCTCTTCCTTTTCCTTTTGTTCTTTGATTGCTTGTTCTTGTCTGATTTTGTTGCGCACGGATATTTCCACCCTTGCTTGCTTGTCTGCGTTGTCTAGAGCGTTGGACAAGTCGGAAAACTTTTCGATGTTGAGAGCATCGGTAGCAGCTGATCTGCCCGCGGATGCGGCACTCATTCTATCCTCTAGTGACAAGGCAAACCCCTGGTTGTTCTTCCAGTTAGAAACTGCAGCTGGAATAGTCCACTTGTCTCGGTCCTCCTTGGTTAATTTTTGAGTGGCTAACGAAGTGTCCTTAAGAACAGGAGGAGGGGGCGATGGCTCCCGGTGCCTATTCTTGCGTAGCTTGAACTTTGGAGGAAGCATGGGGTCTTCTTGTAGCGTTCGTATTTGAATGGTGCGCTCATCGCCGGCATCTCCAGATGAATAATTGACATATGACACCTCGTTTTGCTTCTTGGATGCTTCTGAGTCTACGCCCAAAAGTTTGTCAATCACTGCTTTGGTCTCAGATACACATTTTTCTACGGAATTGTCTGGGCATGACTCCAAGGTGTACCTTGGAAAATGGTGTTTGAGATTAGGGAACCTCTTTTTCAAGGGGATAGAATCTTCGTATGACGCCTGGGCATTTCTTCGTGGGATATCGGTCGCGGAAATGACTCTTAGATTGGAATTGGTTGTATTATTGGCATTTGAGTATGTTTGTAAAGCTGACGAATGTGAGGTTTGAACGGCTTGATTTGAGTTCTGTCTTATAAGACGCAGTTGGTTGGAGTTTTCAGGTCTCTTATTTATATCATCAAGCACTGGATGCAAGTATTTTGCATGCTGTGGTCTTGGAAGGAGCGAGCTGAGCATCTAAAGCACTGGAGAAGATGAAAGATGTCTGTGGGAATGAGCCTAATCCGCAGGAAGAAATGCATCGGAGTGTGCATATAGAAGATTTGGGTTGCAAAATGTCGCATCACGGTATACGTGGAAATTCAAGTCGATAAGCAGGTCATTTGCACTGGGTTGTGAAGTGTGTATGGTTCTTTCATGAGGAAAGTGGACATTTTGGTCGATTTTGAATTGGGTGAGAAAGTGGTTTTGTCTCGACACAAAACACAAGACATGCAGACAGATACGATCCGGGCAATTTAACCAACTTATTTTCACTATTTTGATGTTCTTGCCTTGGATTACTTAGTCTCTTCATGGATCACGTTCTTTGTAGCAGCTTTTGTCTTTTTATAAAGGGACAGATTGTTGAGAAATTCCAATTTCGAGATCTCTAAGTACGTCAAGGAAAATATGCAAAATTGTCGATTCTTGCAATCCACAAGAAACATTGTAACCAAATAGAAGATTTACCTTGATGCATCATGGCTACTATCTAATAACCCATGAATGCTTTGTATAACCACATGTATCAACAGACCTCGTTGCATAAATATCCCCTTTTCCTTACATAACAAAAGTTGCAGCCTTCTCGAATATTGGCTGCAAATTATCGTCACAACAACAAGGGCAGATATGAATGATAATTCAGCAGCGAAGACGAAAAACAAGAACATGAATTTTTCACACATCACTGGTTGCACGAGTCCATTCTTCAAGTACAGAAGCAACTTTGGGAAACTGAGTGAATGTGACTATACTATTGCTGAGAGGACACAAATGGAAGTGATGGAAGTTCGGGATGAGTTGGACTTGGAAAGCAAAAGAGCAGCAAAAAGGGCAGGTGACCAGATGGCTATGATGGAGAAGATGTACCAACTCTACTATACAATGAAGAATAGTATGGAGAAATTGGAGGAAAAGATGGAAAAATGGGGACCAGAAAACAAAAGCCTGAAGGTGTTAGAAGAAGAGGAAGAAGAGCTGCAAAGCGAGGAACCTATTGTGGCCCACTCCCATGCTGCCAGATCATTATTTGTACGTTCCGAAATCGATTCCAGTTCTGCATCATCTGAAGTGGATTTCCAGGAACAGTTTCACGAACAGCATCATGAACAGTTCCACGTACCAGCTTCCACACTGGTTATGAGTAATTTGGAACAAGGAAAAGCGTCTTATAGGACCCTGGGTTTGGATCTGCTGGAACCAAATGCCTTTATGCTATCGAGCTCACCGTCGCGAAGAGTTATTCAGCATCTAGAAAATGACCAATCCAAGGATCTCGACTACCGTTCGACCGGAAACACATCCTGGAGTCCTGTCAGAAAATGCCATAGTACTAGGCGAAATTCAGTTGCACCCTGGGATACTTCTGAAACCAGCCAAAGAATTGCTGAAGAATCCATACAAGCACTAGTCGACGATTTTGCAGCATGCAATTCTGTCTGCACCAAGACATGGCAAGAGATGCACCATCTTTTAGATAGGTGGCACCTCGTCAGTTATGTTCTTGCGTCAGCATACCCAATGGTACAAGGACTCACAGTACTGGAGTCGCTTGAGATGTATCGAGACTTTTATGGCTACACAAACCTACAACTTGCCCAGCAGATCGAGGCCCTAGGTGGACCAGTAACAAGGGGAGTGATCAGAGAATTAACTGCTGTTACCAAAGAAAAGATGGATGTCCTACTTCTGGAGTTCTTTGAAAATCTTCCTTTAAGGTACTTTTCTCGGACTCGGACTAAACAGGCAGAATCTTGGCGTACAAATCGGGCTGCAAAATTCGCGAGCGATCTGTACGAAGCTTAATTCAGTGGCAAATGCGGGGCTACCGTAAGCAATGCAAGCCAAGTTTGAGCAGCGAATGGTATACGATCGAAAAGGTCACATACCAAGGTATTATTCCTTTAGGCGTTTAGCCGACAAATAGTGGCATTGCAATTGTGCTATGCCTTGTTATTGGAGAGCCGCTTTCTTGCGCTTCTTGTGCTTCTTGCACTTCTTGCGCTCTCCTGCCGCTCTCCTGCCGCTTTCTGCATACAACCTTCGAGGGTCCTGGATGAAGGGTAAATACAGGCGTTATTTCACTCCCGACGCCAACATACATTCTGCAGGATGAAAAATTAACCAAAGCAGCACATCTCTACCAGAAGCCCAAGACGCGCTATTCTCGTGCAGCCAACCCGACAGGATAATTCCTTTGTGCTCATAACAACGACACACGTCTTTCTGGCTCTTTCTGGCTTTGTTTGAACTGGCCCAATCGATATCTCTGCTCGACGATTATGTGATGGTGCAGATACTGCTTAGAAATGCTGCGAGCCGCATCACTGCCTCGGTATTATATAAGGACGGCAACCACCGCGGTTATCCACCAGGGTACCTCATTCGCGCTATATAATGTCCTGTCCCGATAAGTTTCAAGGCTTTGGAGTCGACTCCAAGGAGAACTGGAATAAGCCAAAATTGGTCACCTATGAGAGGAAGACTGTTGGTCCACACGATGTCGTGGTGAGAAACATCGCATGCGGATTGTGCTACTCCGACATCCATACGTTGCAAGGCCACTGGGCTCCATTCAACCGTACAGACTTGGTGGTTGGACACGAGATCGTGGGAGACGTCATTGCTATTGGTAAGGATGTCACGCTGATCAAAGTTGGCCAGAGAGTTGGAATCGGCGCCAAGTCCAGTTCGTGTATGACATGTACTCGTTGCCAAGAAGATAACGAACAGTACTGCCGCCGTGGAGTGGGAACCTATAACGGCAAGTACGCAGACGGATACGTTTCGCAAGGTGGATACTCGTCCCACTCCATCGCCAATGAGTTGTTTGTCTTCCCCATTCCAGACAACTTGGACCCATACGTGGCTGCGCCATTGATGTGTGCTGGCTTGACAGTGTTCTCGCCATTGGTGAGAGCGCTCGGATACGACGCCAGAGGCAAGACCGTGGCTGTTATCGGCATTGGTGGTTTGGGCCACTTGGCCATCCAGTTTGCCAACGCCATTGGCGCTGAAGTATGGGCATTCTCCAGGGGCTCAGCCAAGAAGGACCAGGCCGCCTCTATGGGTGCCACCGGGTTCGTGGCCACCGGCGAGGAAAAGGAGTGGTACAAGAAGCACGAGGACAAGTTTGACTTGGTGTTGAACTGCGGTTCCGGTGTCGAGGGATTGGACTTGAACCACTACTTGAGGATGGCCAAGGTGGAATGCAAGTTCATCTCTGTTGGGCTTCCACCAACCTCCGAGAAGTTCTCGGTCAGTCCTTTCACCTTCATTTCCTCTGGTAGCAGCTTCGGAGCTACGTCTTTGGGTAACAAGAAAGAGGTGTTGAAGATGTTTGAGATTGCGGCCGAGAAGGGAGTCAAGCCATGGATCGAGAAGATTCCTATCAGTCAGGAGAACGTCGCCAAGGCATTGGACAGATGCGAGGCAGGAGACGTTAGATACAGATTCGTCTTCACGGACTTGGAGAAGGCCTTCAAACTTTAAGCACAAAGTCTATAGATAAAAAAAAATAGGGCTTCCCTAACCACACGTAAGCAACACAGCCAAGTTATAACGGCTGCCAGAGGGGTAAACCTGACCCGACTTGCTTCAAGTGCCGAGGATCGTAGATGGTCAAGCCCGCCGCTAGTCAGACGTTCCTGATAAGGCAGGTGTCCGACAAAGGTTGGATTTCTACGTTATGTTTCAGCTTTTCGGTTGCAACTAGGCGGCTGACCGATTGGTTGTTTAGTCCGGTCTATTCCGCACGAAATGCGTGTAGCAAGTAAAACATTCAAAGAAGTGCCTTGTTCCGCTCGGTCTCGTCCTGTTTCTGAAGATGTTCTTTCCTGGTAGTCTGACAAATTCGGCGCGGCGGCATTTTGGCAAATTTTACCGGGACGGTGGCTGCGAAATCGACAGTTTGATTTGTAATCGAGAGTTGTCAGACGCTGGCAACATAAAAGGAACGCATTCTGTCCCTGGATACCAAGACACACAATCTCCAACATGGGTGTTGATATCTCCCCATTAGGCCCAACCAAAGCCTTTGAACCCATCAAGGTTGGCAAGAACACCCTTTCCAACAGAATCTTCTTTCCTCCCACCACCCGTTCCAGAGCCTTGGTAGACCACACACCTTCCAACTTGGCCTACAAGTACTACGATGATCGTACCAAGTATCCTGGCACTTTGGTGACCACAGAGGGAACCTTTGTCTCTGCCCAAGCAGGATTGTATGAACATGTTCCTGGTGTCTACACCGACAAACAGGTGCAAGCATGGAAGAAGATCGTGGACAAGATTCACGAAAACAAGTCGTTTATTTCTGTGCAGTTGTGGAACTTGGGCAGAACCGGAAGCCCCGCCCTTTTGAAGGAGGAAGGCTTACCCTTCTTGGCCCCTTCTGCCATTTACTTCAACGATGCTTCTCGCGAGGCAGCCGAGAAAGCTGGCAACCCGCTCAGAGCAATGACCGAAGAGGAGATCAAGGACCTGATTTATGTCCAGTACACCAAGGCTGCCAAGAATGCAGTCGAAGCCGGGTTCGACTACCTCGAGCTCCACGCTGCCCACGGCTACTTGTTGCACCAGTTCCTCGAAGCAAGCAGCAATAAAAGAACCGATAAGTATGGAGGTTCTATCGAAAACCGGGCCAGATTCGTGTTGGAGCTCGTGGACCACTTGTCCTCTGTCGTTGGTGCTGACAGAATTGGTATAAGAATCTCTCCATGGGCCACCTTCCAGGGCATGAAGGCAGCAAATGGAGATGTCCACCCATTGGCCACCTACAGCTACTTGGTCCACGAATTGGAAAAGAGAGCTGCGGCCGGCAACCGGTTGGCGTACATCTCCGTGGTGGAGCCTCGTGTCGACGGTGTGATCGACGTGAGCAAACAGAACCAGGTCGGAAGCAACAACTTCCTCAACGATATATGGAAGGGTACAATCTTCAAGGCAGGCAACTACACTTATGATGCCCCCAAGTTCACCCTGTTGCTCGAAGATGTTTCTGACGACCGTACCCTTGTGGGATTCAGCCGGTACTTCATCTCCAACCCTGATCTTTTGTTCAGGCTCAAGAATGGCCACAGTCTTACGGCCTACGAGCGTGAGACGTTCTACGGCCACGACGACAATGGATACAACACCTACGGACAATACGGTGTGGAGGCATTAGCAGCTGACGCGGCCAAGTTGAGATTGCCAGAAGAAATTGTTGTCCAATGATTTAAGACGATAGAGTTATAGAGGTTGTATAGTACAATGTGACACCGTTTCGGGCCCAAATTTAGCAGCACTGAGATAGGAGCAGCTGTCCTCTCCAAAATGGGAACCGGTTGGCATACTTTCAGTCATCGAGTCTCGCGCTGAAGGGAACAATACTGTCAAGAAAGAGGACCAACGTGGTGAGAACTCTTTCGTTTACGATGGGTGGAAGGGTATACTGTTCCGTGCTGGGGCTATACCTAAGATGCTGCTTCGCTCAAGCAGGTGGAGCAATTGTATAGGACAAGTCAATCCATTGAATAGGAAGAAGAATTGAAATGTACTATGGTTTAGTATATGATCAAGTACTATACTTTACTAGAAAGTATAAAATGAAAGAAATAGGATTAAACTACAGACCAGAAAGTGGGACAGAATTCCGAAGGGAGGGACTGAATGGGAAACTGTATAGAGCTTGAAAGTGGGAGAGAATTCAGAGGTGGGGTGAAAAAGTGTGGAGTGTGGGAGAATGTACCAATGTATAATCCTTTTAGATATTGCCAACGCCGGATCTTGATACGCTTTTCCTGGTACTTTATTGCCAATCCAGATCTTGTCGAACGACTCAAAAATGGTTGGGACCTCACGCCGTATACCGCCTGATTTGCTAAAGACCCGATGACCACGGGAACAACACCTATGCTTTCCACAATGGGCCAGCAGAAGACGAGGCAAGTCGCGGCGACTCGAACCGATGGTTTCGTCATAATGGAAAAAAGAATAACAAATCTAAATTCAAACCAAACTTCAACAAGCCGAGTGCAATAGAGTCCAATAGAGTCCATTGCCCCTCTATACGCACACGACAGATTTATACATGTCCTATGGCATCTCTCGTTTTGCAGCCGCTATGACCAATGCACCTGCACACAGGCCGCACCTCAAAAAATTCGCTTCCAAACAATCTGCGATTACCCTAAGAACGTCCCAATGGCACACTACACCAGAGGAGTTCTTTCTGGTGCTGCGGGGGCCAGAACGCTTCGCACGGCCCCGGCGATACGAAGGTTCCAGACCCAGACGTTTTTGAGCCAGTTGAAGGAGTTTGAAAAAGTGGATGCTCCCAGCAAAATCGCCCAGGAATCGTCGCTTCCCACCATCGAACAGGATCTCAAAATCAACCCCAGACCTCCCAAGAAGAAGTCCGAGTTCTTGTCGTCACACCAGATCGAGTCTGACCCCAACTACCAGATGGCCGGCTGGAAGCAGTACATTGGCCAGTCGCTCGTGAGAGTGTTCAACATCGATATGGACAGATCCCGGGCTGGACCAGTGGCCGGGTCGATGTACTTTGGCGAGTGCAAGCGCCAGGGCATGGCGTACCCCAACGAAGAGCTTTCCGTCACCGCCAAGTACTACTACGAGACGTTGGGGCTTCCGCGGTCGTTCTCCCAGTGGTTCCAGATCACCGCCTTGCACTACTGGATTCTCTCGGTGCGGATGAGGGCCATGCCGTTCAAGTACGGGCGCAACTACCAGCAGAAGTTGGTGGACCGGATCTTCAGCGATCTCGAGTTGCGGATGGCCGAGGAGCTTGGCATCAGCTCGAACCGGATCATCGAGGGCTACTTGAAGGACTACCACACGCAGCTTCTCGGCGCGGTGGTGTCGTACGACGAGGGCCTCATGACCGACGACATCACGCTCGCGGCGGCGTTGTGGCGTAACATTTTCAACGGCAACCCCAACGCCGACATGAGACACTTGGAGCTGTTGGTGGAGTACGTGCGGGCGCAGTTGTACGTGTTGAACAAGATGAGCGACCGGGAGTTTGGCTTTGGCAAGTTCCGCTTCGTGCCGCCCGACGAGGTGGTGAAGCCGTTGACCAAGGCACAAGAACAGGAGCTTCGCGACCGGGCCAAGGAGGAGTTTGCCCACCACAGTCTCCCCTCGCAGAGAACGGTGTTGTCACTCGACGAATAATGTATATAGCAACCACGACTACGCTAACGTATAGACCTTCTTACTACGCCAGTACCCGCCAGTACCCACCAGCACCCGCCAGCACCCGCCAGTTGCCGGCCTAGAGCTTCTCGAGCTTGGGTTCCTTGCGCCACTCACGGCCCTTGGTATCCCGGATCATCACGCTCATCACGGCGTAGTCCTTGCCCTCGACGGCACCCTGGTGGCGAGACCCAAGCATGATGTCTTCGGCAAAGTGGAACCCAAACCGGCTGTAGATGGGGATGTTGGTGGGGCTCGAGCTCTCCAAGTACGAAATGGAGTTCGGGGTGCAGTCGATGTAGTTTTCAAACATAAAGTCAAACATCTTGCGCACGTTGCCCTTGCCCCGGGACTTCTTGAGCGAGCCCAAGTACACCAACGTGAACACGCCCTTGTCCCGGAACTGCGGCGACGACAAGATCCGCTCGCAAGAATCGTGCAACAACGGCAACATGCCCCGGAACACCTTGTCGCGGCCCTCGTCGCCGTAGGCGTTCCACACGTCGCCGTAGCCAGCCTGCATCAAAGTGTAGAAGGAGTCCAAGCCGTCCTCCACCGAGGTGGGATGCGACCAGATTGCAACCGTTTCAAAATCGGACTCCGACTCGTTGATGCCCAACACAATGCCCTTGTCGATGTGCTGGCGCAAGTACGCCTCGTACAACATGGTTTCACAGCGAACCTGCTCCTCCTTGGTGGGGAAATGGCACACCAAGAGCCGCGCAAGCGAGTCTTCCTGAAACGCTTCGGAGAGCGTGGAAGCCGCTTTCGGAACGTCCTCGTAGGTGAGGAGACGGAGACCGCCGTACTTCGACGAGGGTGCCTTGACTTGCACGGTAGAAGCTGACATACTTGTGTCCGATAACAGTGTCGTGACCAAAGGTGGACGTGTTCTTTTATCCAAAATTATCGATTTCAATTCGATTTCCAGTCTAGATCCAGCCTTCACTGACCTAAACCCTGCTGATTGATGATCCGCTGACTAGGTCGAACCGATCTGAGTTTTTGAGTTTTTGCGTTTTTGTATCTTCTTATCTGTGCTCTGACTAGAACGATAAGATATACTTGTATTGGTAGCTTAATTTGACGAGCCTGCCGAGTATGGCGGTGATCGTATCGCGAGACAAGAGTTGATCCAGGTAAAATCCCATCCAGCTAGCTTATTCACAGTAACAGAAAGATCTGAATGAGCAGCAGGGTTCGTGGTGGGGGTTTGCAGTATATATAGGCTCGGAAGCCGCTGCCCAATTAGGCATATCGCGTCGGCCCGATTGGGAAGCCCGAGGCGTCGAACATGCTCCTAGTCCAGAAACGAGGTACGCGAGCTGGTGACAGGTGGCACTCGCGGCACCGCGGGCCTCCGGCGCCGTGCGCCTCGTGGTTTTTGTGCCTTCTGCATATTTGCAGTTTTTGCCTCGTCATCATTTCGTATTTCCTGTTTGCGACTAGGCGCCAACCGGGAGTGTCTACAGCGATGTCTCGGTGGGTGGCTTGGAAAACCTCAGATAATGCGTTTGGTCGTGGATTGCACCGTGCGGCACTAGCATCGGGCGGAGGGCTAAAAATAGTGGCTGCGAATAAACTCTTTCGTCGATACGGGTATTGGTGCTATTGCTATGTAGATACGATCTTGAAGTGGGGCCGCGAGATCAACGGCGCTCGCGCCTCGTTGCGTCCCACCGACATCAGTCGCTGTTTGCGGATCCGGTGATGCTTCGATATGAGCCGCATTTCCATGTCGAGCTCAGGGTCTATGTCGTGATGGGTGTTGCTGCGGTAGAGGTATTTGGACACGAGAGGGTCGGCTCCGGGCTCGGTACTAGTCTGGCGTAGCTTGGTGGTCATTTGCTTGCGTGGCGGAGTGATGAAAGAAGGCAATGCCAGCTTCTTGTGCAACGAACGGTGGCCGTTGTTGCAGTTGGAAGGATGCCACAATTGCGTCAGTTTTTCGCTGATGACTCCGTCAAAGGTGATGTGGCCGGGGAACTCGTCGCTGCTCAATGGCGCCAACGGCTTGCGCCTGTGCAACTGTCTCTGTGGAATGACCGCCAGTTTGGGTTGCAATGCGTTTTCTTGGTCTACAAACTCGCAAGCTGTGGGAGAAGACCCGCTGGCCGGACTGGCCGAGCTGACAGCCCAGTTCTCACGTCCACCCACAGCCAAGTCTGGCTTGGCTCCACGGTAGCTTTTGGGGTCCTCGAAGATGACAAAGCCTGGCCCCGAAGGACGGGCAAGAAGCGGGTGCGATGTGCGGGTGGAGATCCGGCTGGGAGACCTTGTAGGGGACGCCGACCTGGTGGGGGATTTCGAGCGGGTGGGCGAGCGGGTGGGGGAATAGGAGCGGCGTGTGTCAGTGGGCGACAGTTGGTGGGAACCTTGGTGCAAGAGCCGGACGCGGTTGACGAACGGCGAGTCCACCTTTGACTTTGAAGGCGACGACGATGCAGAGTTGCTGTGCTTTGGGGAAAGCGGAACACGCGGAGAGTTCATGGCAGCAGGTTGAAGATAAAACGACTTTGTTCAAGTAGAGCAAGCAGAACAGTTGCTGGTAAACAACCAGAAAAATGTAAAAACGTGGTACAAATGGAACCGGAAATGCGGAAAGAACAGGCTAGGATGTCTGTTCCTGTTGGATGGCTTTCCTTATATCCTGAAACTTTGGCTCTTGTTGTGATTATCAACAGCAAGTGTGACTTGTGGTGGCCTGTTGTTAATGACGACTATGGATGGAATCTCAGTCAACTAGTACCAAACTATTATTAGCTACCAGTTACAAGGTGACAGTCCACGACCAATACTAGACAACGATCACAAATATGGGACGGCTCCTAGTTTATTACTTTTATTAGGTTATTTAAACCGCGCACGCCATTCTACTCCTTGCAGCCGCGGAACACGATTCACGCGAAAGCTCCATTCTACGCGGCAAAATCGTCCCTGTCGCGGAACACGGCTGCGAAAACGGGCAGGGCACATTTAGCCTCTGTAGAACTTGCTTTCCACAAATGGCATCTTGGCCACCGTAGCTTCTCTCTTCTTGCCTCTCAGCTCGAAAAACACCTTGGTTCCAGCCTTCAACAACTTGTCGGCGTAAGCCTGCGCAACATTGCCGCCGAGAGTAGGTGAAGGAGATCCAGAAGTGATGTAGCCAATCTCCTTACCGTCCTCGCTGAAGAGCTTGTTACCGTCACGTGGCGATGGACCTTTGGACAACAAACCAATACGCTTCTTGGTGCACAATGTCTTGTCCTTGATTTGGCTCAAGATCTTGGAGGCTCCGTTGAAAGTGGCATTTTGGGAGTCACGTCTCAGCTTGGGGATCAACCACGTCAAGGTGGCCTCAATTGGCGAGATATCCTCGGCAAGCTCGTGGCCGTAAAGACACATGCCTGCTTCCAAACGCAACGAGTCCCGCGCTGCTAAACCGATGGGACGAACCAAGTCGGGGTAGTCCTGGATAAGAGCCTGGAAAAATCCTTGGGCCTCTTTGGACTCTTGTGGAGTGCTGGAAGGGATCAGGAGCTCAAAGCCGTCCTCTCCAGTGTAGCCCGAACGGGCCAAGTGCACGTCTCCGCCAATCAGCGACAACTTGAGGTACTTGGTGTTGCCAAAAGTGATCTTGCTCAAGTCCTCATTGGTGAATTTCTGGAGCAAGGCAGCCGCCTCGGGACCCTGGATCGCCAACAACGTGCCCTCGAAAGTCGAGTGGTCAACGTCAAAGTTGGCAGCTTCGTCCTTGATAAACTTGACGTCCTTGGCACGGCACCCAGCGTTGGTAACCATGTAGTAGTCATTCTCGCCATGCTTGGTGACAATACAGTCGTCAATAACACCGCCTTCGTTGTTCAACAACACGGTCAATGAAGAAGAGTTGATGGGCAAAGATCCCAAGTCGATCGGAGTGATTTTTTGCAACAACTCGCGCGGCTGGTTTCCCTTGAACTTGTGCTGGAGCATGTGTGACACGTCAAACAACCCAACCTTGCTTCTTACCCAGTTGTGGGACTCAACATGCGACTGTCCCTTGTACAACACTGGCATCTCGAACCCCGCATAGTCCACCATTTTGCCGCCCAACTCCACATGGGCGTCATACAATGGTGTGCGGAGAAGCTTGGAAGCTCCACTAGCAAATCTCTTACTGACAAGCAAGCTCATCACAACGGTAAAAACTTGTCAACTAAAACGGCTCTTATACTCTGCCTGTGGCAGCCCGAGTCAATATTTCGCACCGGCATATGGGCCTCAAGGTGACTCGGAATACACCCCCACACCCACACTGCGGATTTGCAGCCACATGGCAACCATCCCGGCCAAAGCGGCATAAGTCACGGCACAGCAAAGGGCATAGATGCAAGTGTCAAAAGCCTGTTCCTGTAGTGCTTTATGTCTTTTCCCGAAACCTCTTGTGTTTTTCCGGGATAAAAACACGCAATACACAATCAAAACAACGATCCATGCTGGTGGAAATAAAAACCCGACAAGTAAGCCCGTCCTTGAAATTCGTCTGCTTCTCTCTAAATAGCCACAGGAGTCACAGTTGCATTCAACTTCGAAAACGAGCTGCTCAACTATCGGAAACGTCATTATCAGGAGGAGCAGGACACTCCAGTCCATGATATATACTCATACCACACTCTCATCCAAAGTCTCAGCTTTTCCCAAAAACCACTTTAGGAAACCGCAATGATGACAACGCAGGAAACTACGAAATCTTCCGAATAGGTTTGAAACCACTTTGACACCACTATTAGCCGGGTGTTTGGATGCGACGCACCGTCACCTTTTGGGACTCCAAGCGGCTCTGATCTGTCTAACGTGTAATGAATGGAAGCTCCAGTTTTTAACAAACTAGTACCTCTTTTGGCTTCTTCTAAAGCTCGAGATCGCAATGAAGGATTGGACTTATTGGAGCAACTGGCATCAGCCGAACTCAATTCTCGTCAGTTTGGCTCCATCTCATCGGCCCTTTTAGATCTAATCGCCACAGAGAAAGAGGCGTTTCTGGCTAATAATACAAGAGCCGTAGAGGAAAGACTCATTACAGCAGTGCATAGCTTGCGATCTCTTATCACGCGATCTTTTTCCAACTCAAAACTCGTGCGTGTCAAGCATTATACCAACACTGTTCTTCGTCTTATCGTGCTTTTTCACGAATCAGAGAGAGTGGTATTTATTCCTACAAGTCTTCACATAGCACGGATACTATCGATTTTGCTTAAGCAACGATTCATCAAGGACCATCTCCTGGAAAGCGAATGGCTCAAAGTATACAAGCATGTTCTCGCAACCATCACCATCACGTTGAATAGCGAGGGCAGCTCGCTCTTTCTAGCTGAATTATGCCAGTGTGTATCCCACTTGATCTATGCTAGTGGGAACCAGGAAGTGTGCGTATCACATTTGTTTGTTGACGAAGCTTACTTT
This sequence comes from Meyerozyma smithsonii, assembly GCA_030570235.1. Lineage (NCBI taxonomy): Eukaryota > Fungi > Ascomycota > Pichiomycetes > Serinales > Debaryomycetaceae > Meyerozyma > Meyerozyma smithsonii. The sequence continues at coordinate 625,046 of JAJLVE010000005.1, read as the reverse complement.
CTATTGCTCAAACCTCTTCGTCAAATAGCGAGTATAGTTGCCGACGACCTACTAGCTATCCTGGCTTTTCAGATCATTACCAAGTGCATTGTGATGTTTTCAACAGAAAACATAGCATTTGTGAAGGAACTAATTGAGGCTGGTCTTCATATTATTGCATCTCATATTGACGTTTCTACCCAGGAACTCCAACTTCAAATCTGCATTTTTTTAAATTTTGAGCCTGTCCACTTGTTAGTGTCATCAAGCAGCTCACTTCCTTCGATAGAACTGGAAAATTCCGTCCCAATATCGTATATTATTGGCTCAATCATCCGCCAACTAATTCCTAAAATGAGCTCCTATGACTATTTACTCCCAGTGGATGACATTGGGCTAAGCTTACCACAATTTTCTAATAATTTCTTTTCCACTAACTCCCTATACCTAAAGGATGGAGCTCACGATATGAAACCTTGGTTGATAACAAAAGGCATTGCACTACTCTCCCGCACATACTTTGCGATCCAGTATAATACAGCCGACAAGGCTTCGGACTCAGAGATTACTCACGATGCAAAAAGACGCAAAATATCAGCCACTTCTCTGCTAAACGATTCAATTTCTCCCATCGACTACTACTTGAAGCTTGCTGAATCACCAGACGGCAAAATTCTGAGAACAGCTCTACTAGCATTAGCATTTGTGATCGATACTGGTCCAGATTCCACAACATATGTTTCTACAATCTCGGATGAGGAATTGTCCAAGTCATTTGCAGGGGCTCTAAGAATGACAAAAGTGGCCGACTTGCGTGCCCCATCTCTCCTTGTGGTTAAAACAGCATTATCCTTTATGCTACTTCACCCTTCCTGCCTGCCGCTTCCTTCAAGCTTTTATAATCAGATCTTAAAGGTTTGTCTTACCTCAATCAAAGAAGAGTCGTTGTCAGATTTGTGTTCAGAGATAATCTATTTCTTGTCTTGTACATCTTTGCTGAACATAAAATTAGATGTGAATACTACTAATCATTTTCAAAGTCTTTTAGATTTATCGGAAGTTAGTGGACCATATCGCTTGTCTGTTTCTTCTTTCAGATTCTGGTACGGGTTTCAAACCATTTCATCAACATTTGGTCTCGAGACAGTATCCCGATTGAGCGCAGGAGTTCAATCATGGTTGTTCGAGAGATGGGATCGTCTTGCCAATATCGTATTGTGTGACACAATTGAATCGAGTCAATTTGTTGCCTGGATATGTGGCTTCCAAATTGGTGATTTGATACCCAAAAGGCCCTTCGATCAATTTGAAGCTTTACAAGGGTTGCAAAGTGCCTTAAATCAGCACCGTCAGCTCGCCAGCTATACTTGCAACATTGCCAATTATGAAGACAGAATACCCACGAACTACATATATTCAACTGAGGCTATTCGGAATGAAGGGCATACCGAGGCATTAGTTTCCCGTCTAATATCCACAGAGCTGTTTGAGAATCCTTGTTCAAGCACACTTTGGTGCATTTTCACGAAACAGCTAGCAATCATGTTAGAAAAGACAGCCACTGATAAGGCTGTTTGCACTTCGCTTCACTATTATTCGGAGTCAATGATATCGAATGAAAAATTGCAACTAAATGATTTCCAGACCATGAAGTCACTTGCTTTTAATTTAATACCGATAAATTCTCAAATCAAGTCCGAGACTGATCTGCCATTTGCACAATTATTATCAAGCATTACTATATCCGATTATTTGGAAGCTTACAAAACTGATCGAATTCCTGATGGTTTAGGACGTCGCAATGAAGTCACACGGATTTACGAGACGCTGGCTCGCAGGGTTGAGGTCCTAGTCGAACTATTAATTTACTCGAATCCACCAGGCAATACTTCATCCTTTTCTAATTGTATTCTGCTAATTGAAAAGCTAGAAATCCAGGACTATGCTACTGCCATTCTCAAGTTCTTTGAGATGTCTAGGTCCTACTCGCTCAATGAATTTTCAATCCTGACAGCATCACGCATTATGCGTTCTATTGGTGAGATGCTACTTGCGAATGAACGATTTGAAAGGGAGGAGTCGACTTATTTAATTGTTGCTCTAGGAATACTGTTTTTTGCGCCACTTTTTACGAATAATTTGGGTTCTGATCTAGGAAAGGATTGTCAGGATATATGCATGTGGTATATGCAATGCTTTGAGAAGAAAGTAATCAATACCCAAAATTCTTTTGTGAGCTTTTTCAACTTTGTGGAGAAAATCGTTTTAGTGGGTAAAGGGAAAATCTGGTCAAATGACGAGTTAATTAGCCTCGTTCTTTCAACCGTGAAGACAGTCTCGAACAGCATAATTTTCCATGCAACATCTTCACTATTGAATCTTACTTCAGGAAATGATGCATTATTCTCGTACAAGAGGATAATAACTGCTTTTGATTCACCTCAGCGATCAATTGAATCGAGCGCATCATTTGTCTATGTGCTCCTGCGATTGGGATGCTTATCATATTCGAACTTTGGAGCTGCAATTTACAGTATGACAGAATTTGCTAGATTCAATTCTACAGAACCTTATGTTCAAAAGGGCTTGAAATACTTGCGTGATCACTGGAAGATCTCAACGCAAAAGGAATTGTTTCATTTATTCGAGATTGACATTTTGAAGGCTTTCTTGTTCCAGAATATTCCTCTTGATAGTATACCGGTGCACTTATATGGTTTTAAAGACCATGATGAGTTCAAGAAACATACACACGGGACCATAGTAGCATTGGCCATGTCATTGAATCTTGAACAGACAAAGGACTTGATTTCAAACGTTGCACCACTGATAGGCTACATGGAAGCGGACATCATTTCAGCTTCTATTGGCTTGGCAGTTGCGTTGTCATTTACCAAAGGTGGTATACGGAACGAAATATTTTCTCCTAGCTTGATGCCAAAGAGTGAATTCACAGAGATCTTGCAAAATCAGGTCCCTCAGACGATCTTGGCGATCATAAAATTGACTTCCCTCTTGGATGCGGATTCCATGACAGGAATACTTAGTGGGGAACGGCGATCAAGATTTGCACTGCTCTTCATATCTCAGGATCTCGTTCTTCAGCAGGGTCTTCCATCATTCATATCAGTGACTTCAGCAGTACAGCTCATTACTCAGTTCACGAAAAAATATTGCAAAGAGCCATTTTGGCTAGATGCGAACGTCTACTTGATCGTACGTAGACTATTTGTGGCCATGTCAGATATCGTTATTGCCGAACGAACTTTCTTGCTCTTACGCCAGATAAAACTAATCTTGGTTATTAGCGAAATTGAAGCGTCTGATAACTTGAAACTACTTTTGCTTAAAGTTTGCAATTATGTGACAAGATTTGATACTTCATTGGGAGAAATCCAGGGTATTTTGACCTGGATTGATATTGGAAGCATCTCAACACTGAATGACAAGTTATTCATTAACGAAGTGATGGTTCTACTTGGAAACTTGATAAAATCAGGCCACAAAGTGACGCTTTCGCTGCTATTAAAGAATAATTTACAAACTTTTAGCGATCTTTTAGATGATGGTGGCCTCAAATCTCTTGTTATACTTGCCCTTGAGTATATCGAATCTCAGGAAATATCTGTTTCAGGAAAAAAATTGGAGCACTACATACATCAAGGCTTGGCCTATGGTATACCTGCTGAATCTATTTTCAAACTTGCTGACCATTTATTGCAAGGTGTAACGGGAGATCAATTGACCATATACACTAATGTTGTTGATGCGTTATTGGCTATCCCACATTCTACCAATTATTCTGGTACCTTCCAGTCTTGGAGTACTGATTATCTCGCTACCTTTTATCTTAGAGGATTACTGTCTAATATGCATTTACCACAGTCAATGTCTTCCTCGGCCAAGTTGAAGCTTCATGATGATTTCGCAACAAGTGTATCCAATATTTCATACACACTAAGCCATGCCTTTACTTATCGCAACGATAGTGATCCAAAGGTTGCTGGTGCTGCTGAGCTCCTCATAGGCGGCTTGTTTTGGAGGAAGGACCCGCTTTGCAGTCTGATTTCGGATACTGCAAAGTTGGAACAGTACGTGAAACCACTCGACTTCCCTACTATAGTGCAGTTGGCACAACTTATGCCTGATGAACTACATTCTCCGGATTTAATGGATTGTATCGCCGATTCGGGTAACACCAACTCGTTTGAAAGTTGGTTGCAGGTACTAGCAGGTGCTATTTTCCAAAATCTTGCTTCTGTCAATTCATCAACACCATTGCTCTCGCTATTCGCTAGAGAAGTTCCTACATTCACTTATGAAGTCATTCCACATTTGCTTGCCCATTATATTTATACCTGCGAAAAGGGAAAGAGTGATGTGATATGTTTAATCAATAGTGTTTGCGAGCAAACATTTCACCAGAGGTTCAATGGAATACTGACATATAAATGCGCTGAACTTATCTCAGAAGTTGTCCTCCTAGTTAGGACAGGTTCTATTAAAAAGATATCTCCCTTCCCTGATTTATATGATCTGCTTGAAAAGCCTATGCTTTACCGCTATTGTGTGGCGAATCGTATGCCAAAGAAAGCCTTAATATTCCTTGAAGAGATGCAGATGAACGAGAAGGTTTGGTATACTGAAGCAGCTAACATCCATGAAATTTACACCCAAATCGACTCTTATGATTTGTTAGACGGCATTCCAAATGCCACATCATGTGGCTCTGTACTTCGTCTGTTCTATGATGACACGAATGACGGAGATAAATTTCAATACGGAATAGGTCTTTTGGATACTGATATTATCCTTTCAGAAACACTCGAGCAGGATATGAAGCTGAATTTTGTTTCTTCCGGCTACCTTGGTTTAGCAAAGATAATGGGACAAGATCATTTTAAAGGAACCACATCAGTCATATCTGATACAGACTTTGAATGGTCTTGGAAATTGAACTCTTGGTCATTGCCAATTCTGAAGTCCGGCGAAGAACATGCTACTATTTACCGGACATTAAAACATATTAAGCATTCGCCAGAAAAGTTAACAGAAATTTGTCAGAGAAGTTCTATTGAAGTGTGGCAGAACAGACCAAAGCTTGACATATATGGCATTAGACTAAAACAGTCATTGAACAACTGGTTAAGACTAGCGGCTACAATAAAAGGCATATCAAAGATATCTTGCCTTGATTTAGCTTCAGTTGATAAATTTTCAGAAACTACTGATTGGTTCAAAAATTCCGAAACTGAACTTGCAGAAAATATTCTCCTTTCAAGAAGTATGGCGTTTATATTGAGAGGAGATCAAGGAGGATTGAGTTCACAGCATTCAGATAATACTTTCTTAGGCACTATCAATGAGCTCTCCAGGTATACCTTTTTGACTCGTTGCCATAACCAGAAACAGCAGATGCTTAGGACTTCTATTTTGATCGATAGAATGATTAAAAATAGGGATGACGGAGCTTGTCAAGCTCAACTTGTTAATCTTTCGAAGTTTGAATCTGCTCGCACGCTTTGGAACCAAGGAAAAGTACAATATCCTATATCAGTTGTGAAAGAATTGGCTCACACTGATATTGATACACCTCTTCGAGCAATAAGTTATTCCCGTTCTTATATTACTTCAGTATTGGTGTCATGGATATCCGAATCCAAACAAGAGCTTCCTGGTAAGATCATGACCCAATATGTACAAGAAATAGCAAGTGAAGCACATAGTCTCGGAGACAATCGTGAGGCAGATATCTTCCGAACTTTAGGGAAATTTTGTGAAAAGGAAGTTCGATCTTCGAGTCTACATGAAAGTATTGAAAAGTTGGAAAGACAGATCCGTATAAAGAAAGCGGAAATAGACGAACTTAAAGACCATTATGGAAAAACAGCTGTATCCGCAACAGAGAAGAAAAGCGTCCAACGCTATTATTCAAAACTCAAGTCGCTGCATGCTGCTGATCATGAAAACTTGCTTGCTTTGAAGCAGCATAAGAGTTTGTTTTCTCGAAAAGCAGCGCAGTTCTACTTGTGGACTATGAGAGCTGAGCAGCATAATACTGAGGACTCTGACTCGTTCTTCTCCGTCTGGCTCAATTTGACCGATGAAGATGAGTTTTCACTTGAGCTTCAGCAAGACTTGCTTGCGGTCCCTAGCTTTCAAATGGTGAGCTGGTGTACCCAGCTTATGTCGAGATTGTCTACCGAAACGACGCACTTTCAGGCACTTATTAGGCAGCTCGTTTACCGGGTATGTAGGGATCATCCATTTCACTCGATATATGGTTTGATATCCCTTCGCAAGCACGAAAAGTATGCCAATGAAAATGTTAACCCTGCTATGTCAGCCAAAACTAAGGCTGCAAACGAAGTGTGGTTCAACTTGCAAAAGGTTAATGACAACATAAGCGAGATCCAAAGACTTGCAGACGAGTTTGCAGATAATTCAGTAAAATTGGCTGAATCAAAAGTTAAACGTGGTAGATCAATTGACCTTGAGTCCTTGAGCATTGGACACTATTGGCTTGAGCGACTCCCACGTATCCCTTTACCAGCTACTACTATCCCCATCGACCAGACATCGAAGTACAGCAATGTCGTAACAATGCAGAGCATTGACAGGTCAATTGGAGTAGCTGCATCTGGATTGAGTCTTCCAAAGATTGGAACTTTCCTCCTTTCTGATGGTACGTATCATAGAGCTCTCTTCAAATCAGGCACTGACGATTTGCGCCAGGACTCTATTATGGAACAGGTATTTGAGAAAGTGAACACAATTTTGGACAAGGATACAGAGAGTAGAAAACGGAACCTCCGTGTTCGAACGTACAGGGCAGTGCCATTGGGTCCGAAGGCGGGAATCATTGAATATGTTCCAAATTCAGTGCCATTGATCGATATCATCAAGCCGTATCATCTCAAGTATGATAAGATAAAGGCAGACAAGGCACGGGAGCAAATGAAGGCGTGCCAAGGGTCCAGCAATAGCGAAAGAATCGAGGTATTCAAGTCCATCAGTGGAAAAGTTCAGCCTGTTTTAAGAGAATTTTTTGCTGAAACCTTCTTAGACCTGGATGCCTGGTTTGATAGCAGAACAATGTACACCAGGGGAGTTGCGACGACGTCTATTGTTGGGTATGTGCTAGGATTGGGTGACCGGCACTGCAATAACATTTTGCTCGATAAGCAGAGTGGAGAACCGATCCACATTGACTTGGGAGTAGCATTTGATCAAGGAACGAAGTTGCCAATTCCAGAAACGGTGCCGTTCAGACTTACTCGTGATATGGTTGACGGGTTTGGCATTACTGGCGTCGAGGGAGTTTTCAGGAAATCGTGTGAACACACTTTCCGTGTAATGCAACAGCACAGTGACCACATTTTGGTGATTCTTGATGTGTTGAGATGGGACCCGTTGTACACGTGGAGCATTTCGCCCATTCGAAGGAAGCACTTACAGGAGGAGGTTGAAGTGGTTGGCAATGTAAAGTTGCAGCCACTTGACGAGGCCTCGGAAGCAGGAGCAGCAATATCTACGGTTGCTGAAAAACTTTCTGGCCGAGGCCTTAGCGTCGAAGCTACGGTGCAGACGCTTATCAACGAAGCTACCAACGACGACAATCTTGCATTGATCTACTGTGGTTGGTGTCCGTTCTACTAGCCGCACCTCAACCTTATCGCCGCGCTTGTAGTGCAGGTTTAATAGTATGAGATTCATTTTAATTGCATAAATACCATGGTTGATAAAGGTCTCCGAGGGAATATAGTGTCAGTGCCTTTGATACTCGAGGACCATGAAACACATAGCGTGATAAAAGAAACCAAAGTGTACATACATTCCGACTTCAACTCCCAGACGAATGAAATATGGATAACCGCCATGTGCCAGGAGGGATGTTTCCATGCATTGTTAGATGAATCTGCAGTGAAGAAGGCTTGCAGCAAGGACTATACACATACACAGTGGAGCAAGATTATCCAGCTGCATTTTTCAGGTGCCGAAGAAACAATCGCGTCGCTTGCTGTCAGCGCCAGACACGAGACCCTGAAAGATTACTATGATGAAGATTTGGAACTTCGGGACGACGAGTCAATGCCGGTCGTTTCCGAGACGTTGGTGTTGCTGTTCAAGACACAAGAGACATTGGCCAAAACCAAGGCCAAATTTGAGTTGACCATGGTGGATGCTGCCGATGACGAAACCATACGACAGGAGCAGAATTTGTTCAACTGGATTGATAACGTGTTGCGGGACAATGCGTCGCTTCGAAAACAACTAGCAGCAGCAACTGAGAAAATGGAAACGTTTTCCACAATTACTAAAGACCAGCAGGAGGAACTTGAGACGTCCCATGAAGAGCACAAGAGGATCATACAAGATATCCAAGAAAAGCTCTATGCGGTACTCAATGCCAAAAAGGCACGTATCTGGCAGCTCGAGGGCAAGCATCCGCTGACGCTTGACCACTTGAATGAGATATTCGAGGCGAAACGGGCCCAAGACTTAAACAATAGGACCATCGATGTGGAAAATATTCCCACGACGTTGGACAGTATCTATGTCAGAGAACGAAAGCGCAAAGGAAAAGGAAAGGCAGACACTGGGAAGAAGAAGAAAATCAAGCAAGAGGAAGATGAAGACATGAAATTGACCGAAGAGGCAGTCCAAAGGGCCAGTTCAGACGAAGAGATGGATCGCGCTGCGGAGAAAACTCCGGAAAATTCCCCACAAAAACCCACGAGAAAAGCACGGCACAATAAATTGGGAACAATTGCCTCGCCTACCACCGAAGAAGACACAGCACTGGAAGATGGGCTGAAAACCGAAGATTCGGGTCCAGAAACACCCGACAGCAACGGCGATGGCGACGAAGGATCTACAGATTATGGCTCGGAATAGTCACTGAGTTACTAATATACACTTACTTTTGCTCGCCAATCTCCAATGGGGTCAAACGCAAGTATGGCTTGATGATTCTGAACTTGGGGAACAAAGTCTTGGCCTCCTCGTTGGAAACGGTTGGGTGGACGATGACATCATCTCCTGGAACCCAGTTGATAGGGGTGGTGACTCTGTGCTTGTCACCGGTCTGCAACGAGTCAACCACTCTCAAAACCTCAGCAGTGTTTCTACCAGTAGAAGCTGGGTAAGACAAGATCAATCTGATCTTCTTCTTTGGGTCAATGATGAAAACGGATCTGATGGTGAATTGAACACCCTTGTCGTCGACGTTGGTGGAGTCTTGGTAGTCGATCATGTCGTATTTGTAGGCAACCTTTCTTTCTGGGTCGGCAATGATGGGGAAGGTCAACTTGGAACCGGTAACCTCATCAATGTCCTTGATCCAGGCCTTGTGGGATTCAGTGCCGTTGGCAGACAAACCAATCAACTTGACACCTCTCTTGGTGAACTCTGGCTCCAACTTGGCAAAGGCACCCAACTCAGTGGTGCACACTGGGGTGAAATCGTCAGGGTGGGAGAACAAAACGACCCATTGGTCACCAATGAACTCGTGGAAAGAAATTGGGCCGCTGGACGTGTCAGCTTGGAAATCTGGGGCAGTGGAGCCCAAACGCAAGGTAGTGTGTTCAGCCATTGTTAACAAATGTAATTTTCACCAGAGGGTACCCCGGCTTTTATGGTGCACAAATCACCACTTGTCACGTGCCATGAGCCACTTTTGGGGAGAATCGGGAAACTTGTGGCACGGGGTTGATTGTACCGGTTCAGGTCTTGGGCGGCTAATCAGGGCCCGTGAAAGGTGTGGCTTTTGGGCGATAAGAATTATTATCTCGTATTTCCCATTAGGCTGCAGATGTGTTTGCCAAGAGCGGGATCGGAGCATTTCAGCCTCAACACCCATAGTTAAGGAGCGAATTGGGTGCAAACCCATCAGCCTTCGGTGGCAGTGTCCACGCCAAAGTCCTGTAGCGACTCGCCCATGTCGTTTGTCCACTCGGCACGAGAACCCTCTCTATAAGTGTGTGGTTCGCTGCCGCTTCTGTAGCCGCCGTCTGGTGGCCATGGGAGATCTAGCTGGTCGTCATATCGAATCTCGTAGTGTATGCCGTCCGTATTGGGACTCCCCCAAGGAAGAACCCAGGTCCATGGCTGGCCAATTGCATTGACGGTGTTTTTGTAGAAGCCGAGATCGTAGGGAAACACAAGGTCGTCGGCGGTGATGGGTTCTCCGGGGCGAATCCACGACTGGAGCTCCGGCATTTCTTTGCCATGACGTTCCTGGTAGTTTTCGCGGACCTTGTCCCAGAAGCGTGCTGAGGATATATGGTTCTCGATGCGTTCACTTTCCCAGGCTTCGATCTGGGTAGTGCCTGCCACCACGTGCACGAGGCAGCGGATGAGGAGAATGCCCACGGTGAGAACCACGAATGCAGTTATGGGAAGCAAGAAGATGACGGCCACCATTTCACTCCGGCGCGCGAGGTAGGCCGGCAAGTTGCGGTCGTGATAGAATGCAATGGCGCGCTTTGCGAGAAGCACAACCGTGTACGAGGCGGTGAACACCACCCACAGAAGGAAACGGAGAAAGTGCGGCAAGTTGCCGTGGCCAACGCAGTTGAGTGTCCACGGACAATGGTGGTCCATCTGGAGCACGCACTGGTTGCAGGACTTGCAATGGTGGGTCCGTGGAGGTTTGTAGGCGTTGCATTTGTTGCAAAACCGTTTCCAGTGACCATTATCTGGAGTATAATTGTGTGGTGGGAGACCTGGTTTCTTGAAAATAGCAACCACATACGATACCCACACCATGCTCACGTAAACCTCGTACCACGCCTGCTCAGAGGTGGTCAAATGGTGTTTAAACACGAAATAGTGGGAGCCATACGCGCATCCGGCGATGATAAGACACGGGATCTGGAGTTAGACACGGCTGGAAGGAAACAAAAACAACACCAGCAATCTCCGCACCGCTGGACACGATTTCTGCAGCAAAAAAACCAGGAAAACTTACCACCACCCCCAATATGGGCCATCGGAACCGCACCGCCATCTACTGGCGTCCTCCAGATTTCGCACACAATCCTCACAGGTGGTGGTGTCCCGGTGCGCGTCCTGAACCCAGGACGCCAACCCAGGAATTGCCACTACAACCCCAAGTACAACGAACAGCCATGACATCGATTGGTACGGGCTATGACTTGTCCAACAGTGTTTTCTCGCCAGACGGACGCAACTTCCAAGTGGAGTACGCCATGAAGGCGGTGGAGAACGGAGGAACCTCCATTGGGCTCAAGTGCAAGGACGGCATCGTTTTGGCGGTGGAGAAAATCACCAACTCGAAGCTTTTGGTGCCTGGAAAGAACAAGCGCATACAGACCATCGACAGACACATCGGTGTGGCATACTCCGGGCTCTTGCCTGACGGCCGTCATTTTGTCAATCGTGGCAGAGACGAGGCCCAGTCGTTCAAGTCCATCTTCAAGAACCGGATCTCGGTGCCGCATTTGATGGACCGTTTGGGCATCTACGTGCAAAACTACACCTGCTACAACTCTGTGCGGCCGTTTGGCATTGTCAGCATTGTCGGTGGAGTCGACGACAACGGACCGCACTTGTACATGATCGAGCCTAGTGGTGCGTGCTGGGGCTACACGGGTGCAGCCACCGGCAAGGGCCGCCAGACGGCCAAGAGCGAGTTGGAAAAGTTGGATTTCGAGACGTTGACTGTGCGGGAGGGCGTCAAGGTGGCGGCCAAGATCATCCGCCAGGCACACGAGGACAACAAGGACAAGGACTACGAGTTGGAGGTGTCGTGGTGTTCGGTGGAGGAGACCGGCGGCTTGCACGAGTTTGTTCCCGAGGACTTGTTGAAGGAAGCGATCCAATTGGCCGAGGAGGACGAAGAGATGGAGGAATAGAGAGAGCAGAAGAAAGCCACAGAAGAAGAATAAACGAAAAGGCGACAAGACGAACCATGTGTAGCGGTTACACGAACTGTCGAACTGTACCAAGCACCAACTGTACAAACGTACCAAGCACCAACGTACCAAGCACCGACTCCGCTCTGTACTCTCCGCTCTGAGATCATCGCGCAAAATAAACATCTCCATGTCCCACCCGCTGGACACCTCCGACTCAATGGAGTTCGATGAGACACAACTGCAAGAGGAAGACAACTTCGAAAGCACTTCTGGACCTAGCGATCACTCCAGACACCTTCTTTCCTCCGCAAAGTTCTCGGAATCGTCGTTTTTGCCCTCCCACTCAACATCCAAACAATACAACAACAGTCATCGTACAGCCTCACAGGATAGCCACACGTCCACGGCCGAGTCCAGTGCGTTCATCTCCCACCCAGAAGCAGACTCGTCTGAGTTTGACGTCTCCAACGCCACGGATATGGATTCTAGCCTTACCAGCATGCGTGAATCACTCGCTCAATTACGCGTCAGCTCGCCTCAATACAAGCCAGATGTATCGCCGTGGCGCCAGCTCCGGTCGGCCCAGCCCCAGCCTACTGCGCCCAAGTTTTCTCTCCTGTTGGGTGCACCTCGCTTAGACCCGCCAATCCTGGCGGGATACCAGCCCAGTTCCGAGCGTCTGTGGAGAGCCAGTCCCACGAAGCCAGACCGCAGCTCGCCTGGAGATGCCTCTGTCAACGCTGCCACTCGAATAGACGAGCTCACGAAGCAGATCACAGACTACCGCATCCAGATCCGGCTCTTGCGCCAGTTTGTTCAGCGCTTGGTGCAGCGTCTACACGGCGACGGAGGCGACCTTGATCTAGCTGAACAGTCGTTTTTCCACGAGCTCACGTCAACCTCGGAATCTGCTGGCCACGATGAACAGTTTGACGAAATCTTGAAGCTCAACGAGGACCTCTACGCCAGTCTTGAGGCGTTTGAGGCTCAGCTCAGAGAGAAGGACAAGGAACTAGGCGACGCCAACACCGTCAACAAGGAATACGAAAACGCCGTGGACACTATAATACGAGAGCTCGGCCAGGAACCACCGTCCACCATAGCTGAACGAGTGACTATGGTCCGACAAACGGTCCATGACCATCTTCTGCAATCCATGGAGAAAATAGAGACCCTCTTGGCCGCCCAGAAGGACGAAATCAGTGCGCTAAATTCACGCATGGCCCAGGAACTGGCCACTAGCACATCGGTGAAAGCTGTTCTACGCCAGATAATAGACAAGATCAACAGCATGGGCGACGCCAACTTTGACCCTATAGATCCAGAGGACGCTAATGTGTTGGACGCTGTCTCCAAGCGCCTAGACCACCGTGAGAATACCCTTAAAGACCTAACGCAGGAGCTTGACATGCTTCGTGCAAAGACAAAAGAAACAGAAGAACCAGAAGAAAAAATAACAGAACTTCAAGAGTACCTCCGGACGGTCGAGTCGCGAGCTCGAACTCTCCAGCACGAATATGAACGCAAAATTGCCGCCATCAACTCCCAGATGGACGGTCTACGTCTGCAAGTGACAAAACTACGCGAAGAGGGCAGCAGACAGGGCCAACTCAAAGACGACCTTGAAGCAGCAGTGGAGAAACAGCGGGTCCTACGCGCAGAAAAGGTCCGTTTGAGCCACCAGGTACAATCGTTACTTGAGGAAAAGGAGTCGGCAGCTTCCACCATTGAACGTCTCAGCAAGAAACTTGCTGCACACAAGCACCGCAGCCTACTGCCAGACAACACTGGTGGCAGCAGCGAGCTTCCGCTCTTCCGCTTTGACGTGGAGCAGTTTCAGAGAATGCTAACGTCATTTGAGAAGATAGCCGATGATTCCTCTTTGAAAGACCCCAAGAATCACCACGAAAAACTAAGAGAGCTAGCCTCACAAGAAGCACCGTTGGCACCCAATGCACTCTCGAGCCACCGCTACGTCTTCAAGTACCTCTCCCGAGCCGTAGAAGTGCTCGTCAACGACCATGTCAAGCTACTTCTCCGGGACGCTGAAGTCAGCAAGCAACACGACACATATGTTGCAAAACTACAAAGGCGGATTACAGAACTCAGCCGAGCCAATGACTCGCTCACCAAGCAACTAGACGACATCGAAGAGGGCCATTCAGCCGCATCGGACTCGAGCACCACTTCACCGCGAGCCCGGCTCAGAATTGACGAATTGGTTTCACGCTGGAAAGCGGAGCGAGAAGCTCGCGTATACGAAAGCCGAGAGGCCTCTCGCCGAGTAAAGGAGCTAGAGCTCGAGAACGCCAAGCTCCGGGCCGAGCTATATAGATCGTGATGCTGCAGCTTGCAGCCGGTATAACGCGGGTGTATGGGTGTGAAACTCGGTGTTGATGAAAATTTTCAACTGGAAAGCATTGTAACCATGAGTGATATTGACTACGAAGCACTCGAGAAAGAGGTCCAGTTGGACGATATTGACTTTTCCGACTTGGAGGAGCAGTATGCTGTCAAGCCCGACTTTGGAATTGACAATTTTGTTGTTGTTGATGGTGCTCCGATCGCGCCCGAGTCCAAGGTTCCTGTTTTGATCAAGGTGTTGAAGAAGCTTTTCAGCACTGTGGGAGAGATTGTAGAGGGAGACGAGGGTATCCACATGCCATTGGAGGGCGGCAAGTCCAAGGGCTACTTGTTCATCCAGTTCAAGACAGCCCAGATGGCCCAGGCTGCCATTCAACAAATGCACGGAAAGAAGTTGGATCAGAAGCACAGATTGTTGGTCAACAAGTTGAGCGATATCGAAAAGTACGGCTCAGAAGGCAATGTTCCTGCTGAGTTTGAAGAGCCAGAAGTTGCTCCTTTCAAGAGCCACGGCTACCTCAAGTCGTGGTTGCAAGACGAACAGGGCCGTGACCAGATTGGTTTGCATCACTCGGACACCTTTGGTGTGTACTGGAACAAGAGAAAGAGTCCCGAGCCCGCTATCGAGCCTAGAAAGGGCTTCACCTCCAAGTACGCCAAGTTCTCACCAAAGGGTACCTACCTTTTCTCCATTCACCCCCAGGGTATTCAGTCGTGGGGTGGTGACAAGTTCGAGAGTATCAGCAAGTTCATTCACTCGCAGGTCAGATTAATTGACTTTTCTCCTAACGAAAAGTACTTGGTGACCTTGTCTCCTCAGCCTATTGCGGTTCCAGAGAACCCTGCCGAGAGAGCTTCGTACCCCTTCGGTCCTGAGAGCAACGGCCACAAGTTGGTGATCTGGGACTTGACTACCAGCGAGCCTGCCAGAACCTTTGCCTTGCCTCCTCACTTGGAAGGCCAAAAAGATATGCCATGGCCCTTGGTCAAGTGGTCGCACGACGACAAGTACTGTGCTCGTCAAGGTCCTGGCGCTTTGGCTGTCTACGAAACCCCTTCTTTCCAGCTCTTGGACAAGAAGTTGGTTAAGGTTGACGACATTGTCGACTTCGAGTGGGCTCCAGCACCAGTCTACCTTGACACTAGCAGCCAGAACGGTCCAGGTGAGCATGTTTTGTCGTACTGGACTCCAGAAAGTTCTAACCAAACCGCAAGAGTGGCGTTGATGCAAATACCCAGCAGAAAGGTTCTTCGTACCATCAACTTGTTCCAGGTCAGCGACTGTAAGATGCATTGGCAAGACGAAGCCAAGTACTTGTGTGTGAAGGTGGACCGTCACACCAAGTCTGGTAAGACTATCTTCTCCAACTTGGAGTTCTTCAAGGTGACCGAGAGAGATATCCCCGTGGAGAAGTTGGAGTTGAAGGAGGTGGTTATCAACTTTGCCTGGGAACCCAGATCCGACAGATTTGTCACCATTTCCCGCTTGGACGATGGTGCCCTCAATCCTGCCATCCCCAAGAACACCATTTCCTTCTATGCACCTGAAGCTTCCAAGACCAAGGGCGGTGCTATCACCTCTTCCAAGTACAAGGCATTCGACACCGTTGTCGACAAGCACTCCAACACGGTATACTGGTCTCCTAAGGGCAGATTCGTGGTGATTGCTACTTTGGCCAGATCCAATGGTGAGTTGGAGTTCTTTGACTGCTCGTACGAGGACGAAAACGCCAAGAGCTCTTCCAAGAACAATGTCAAGTTGTTGAAGTCAGAGAAGTTTGCTGGTATGACCAACCTTTCCTGGGATCCATCTGGTAGATTCGTGGCTGCCTGGTCGTCCTCGTGGGTGCACACCATCGAAAACGGTTACAAGATGTTCGAGTTTACCGGTAATATGTTGAGAGACGAGTCCATCGACAACTTCAACGAGTTCTTGTGGAGACCCAGACCAGCATCGATGTTGAACGCTGCCGACAGAAAGAAGGTGAGAAAGAACTTGCGTACCTACAGTGCCCAGTTCGAAGAGGCCGATGCCATGGAGGCCGACGCTGCCACCAGACAGCTCATCTTGACCAGAAGAAAGCAATTGGAGGAGTGGAGAGCATACAGAGCCAACCACGCTTCTACGTCGCAACACAAGAAGGAGGACAAGATGACCATCATCGAAGAGATCAAAGAGGAGATCATCGAGGAGAAGGAAGAGATCGTGGAGTAATCAGTAGCTTTTATATTAGCTCATTAGATATCACTATTTACACACCTTTTGTCTTCAATTGTAGTCCGTGCCATTTTGCAATCTCCTCCTTGAGAACCTCGTTCACTATGCGGTGCTGCTTGATCATGGGGATTCCTTTGAATTTGGCACTTTCCACCTCGATAGCAAACATAGATCCACATCCACCAGATACATCTCTAACCAGAAGGTTTTGCGGACGAAGTTCTTCGCTAAGAATGTCGAAGATTTTCTGTTCATAGTCATCCATCGGGGGAGCAGAACTATACAACCGGTGAGCAAGAGTATTACTCCTCACACTAGCGAGCCTAGTATTCGGTATGTTCCGGACCAAACCTCTCCACATTTGATGACTAGATGTTGTGTCGTTGAATAATCAACTCTTCGCTTAGAAAGCGGTGCAACGTTAGTGGTTGGTGCACAGGTGTAAAAGAAACAGGATGATAAACCAGAGCTATAAGAGTGTCTGGTGGTGACGTCTGAGGATCAAACCGGCTTACTTGCGTTGTGGGTTTCTAAACAAGCACCAATGTGCCTCTTTTGCCCATCTTTGCCAGTGGCACCCTTTGTGTGGGTGTACGGGTGTCGATCTATATGGGCCCAGGCTGCGAACTAGACTACTCTAGTATGTACGACAGTGTTCGAATAGTGATTTGTGGTGATGAAAGTGTTGGCAAGTCGTCATTTATTGCATCGCTAGTGAAGGGGAAGGTTGCTCCGAATCTCCAGCAGGTCTTATCACCCGTCACTATATCAAGGAGCGATTATATCAACGAAGACAATGAACAGAAACAGACAACAAAAGTACGCTCGTGGGGTTCTAGGAGCCGTAGGAACCAGAAAAGCGGTGGAAACGATATTCTGGACAGCATTCCACCTACGACAGTTATAATTGATACGTCAGCATCGGATTTGCCTCGTTTGCAGCGAGAATTGAAACGAGCAGATGTCATATGGCTCGTCTATTCAGACCATTATACGTACGAGAGGATATTGTTGCACTGGATGCCAATGTTCCGGTCCATGGGAGTCAATTTGCCAGTGGTAATTGCTGCAAACAAGGCGGATTTGGATACAGAGAACACGACAAAATTGCAGAAAACAGATGAGTTTATGCCTCTTTTGAGTGAGTTTAAGGAGATAGAGGCGTGCATTCGGTGCAGCGCAAAGACCGGCTTAAACGTATTGGAAGCCTTTTATCTCTGTCTCCGTGCTGTGATATTTCCTATGGCGCCGATATTCGACTCCAAGGAAGGCAACCTCAAGCCGGCAGCAGTGGCTGCGTTAAAACGGGTGTTCTTTTTGTGTGACAAAGACCAGGATGGGTTTTTGAATGCCCAGGAGTACAATGATCTCCATACCAAGTGCTTTGGATTTGCTCCGCCTGATGACGAGTTTACTGATATCGTGAAAGCCATCAGTGAGGTGATATATCCTGAGGTAGACTCCAGCGGCGTAATTCCCAAACACATCTCTGAAGATGGCTTTATCATCTTGAACAAGATCTATGCGGAAAGGGGCCGTCATGAAACTACGTGGGGCATACTACGCAAATTCCACTACACAGACTCGCTCTCTTTGAACGACAAATTTTTGTACCCCATTCTTGAAGTGAACCAAAACTCCAGCGTCGAGCTCAGTCCTACGGGATACAAGTTTTTGGTTGACCTCTTCTTGAAGTTTGACAAGGATAATGACGGGGGATTGAACGATGACGAATTGCGCAATTTGTTCTATCCCACCCCAGGCGTGCCCAAGCAATGGCAGGAGTGGCTGTTCCCGTCGTGTGTTGTGTGCAATGAGGCAGGCTACGTGACGTTGCAGGGATGGCTTGCCCAGTGGAATTTGACCACGTTCTTGGACTACAAGACCACGCTCGAATATTTGGCCTACTTGGGATTTGACGACGACAGTTCCATGAAGGCGATAAAGATCACCAAAGCCCGCAAACAGCGGCAAAAGCAGGGCCTATACTACCGCCAGCCAGTGACGGACCGTAACGTCTTCAACTGCTTTGTGGTTGGTGCGCCCAAGTCGGGCAAGACGTCCCTCTTGCACCTGTTCTTGAGAGGCACCTATAGCGACGTCTACTCGCCGACGATCACCCCCAAGATGGGAGTGAAAGATATCGAACTTCGAGGCGGCAAGCAGTGCTACTTGATCTTGGAGGAACTAGGCGAGCTCGAGCCAGCAATTTTGCTGAACCAAGGACGGCTCGACCAATGCGATGTGATCTGCTACATGTACGACTCGTCAGATCCCGAGTCGTTCCAGTACTTGGTGGATCTCCGGCAAAAGCACGCAGGCATGCTTAACGGAATACCGTCGGTGTTCGCGGCGCTCAAGGCAGATCTCGACAAGCAGCAACAACGCTCCGATATACAGCCGGAAAGCTACACACGGGACTTGCTACTCAGCTCGCCGCTCCACATCTCCTCGTCGTGGCCGTCCTCTCTACATGAACTATTTATCCAGTTGGTCGATGCCGCGAAAGTGCCGCTGACGGCCACACCTATGCTTGTCAAAGAACCTGACCGCACGGACATGGAGAACATGAAGCACATTGTGATGGCCGGCTCGGCTCTAACCATCATGACGTTGGTGTCGGTGTGGATCTGGCGGAGCTCGGTGCAGAATCAGCGGTAGGCTACTGTGTGGGTGTAGCGGGTGGGACTGTTTGGGAGGCCGATGCGATACTGGATTTTTCACCTCATCGCATCACGCTAAAACCATGTCTGAGCCCGAGTACAAGCCTGTGCATGTTGAGCAGCCCATTCCCACCACGTTTGATCTTGGTAACCTTGCTGCGTTTGACCCCAATCCTCTTGACAATGAGCAATTGAAGACGAACCAGGAGCAGTACTTGCAGTCGGTGACGAGGGACAACGTGCAGCTTCTCGTGAACCAGATTCTTTCGCTTCCCATGAAGACGACCACAGACACACACGGCTCCTCCACCGGCCAGGACTCCACCATGAATCTTGCGCAGCTTCCAGAGCCAACCACATTGCTTCCTCGAGAAAAGCCTGTTCCCAAGCCCAAGCCTCCAACCAAGTGGGAGCAGTTTGCCGCCAGAAAGGGTATCAAGGCCAAGGCCAAGGACGGCAAGATGGTGTACGACGAGGCCACAGGCCAGTGGGTACCCAAGTGGGGATACAAAGGAAAGAACAAGGCGTTGGACGACCAGTGGCTTGTGGAGGTGGAAGATGAGCCCAAGAAGCAGGGCGATGAGCTCATTGATCCACGGACGTTGAAGCGTGCCGAGAGGAAGAGACTCATCAAGAAGAACGAGTTGCAGCACAAGAGAAATCTCCAGGGAAGATAGGTGCCTCTGCAGCCCGGCCGGTGGGCCCTGTATAGTAATTCTGCATATATTATTCGATTATTTCAACTCTCAAGCAACAACTTATGGACAACAAGTACAATCCCAAGGAGTATCTACCTACGATAGATGTAAGTATGCGCCGTGTCGTTGGGGTGTCTGTGTCTAACCTAGGCTATATTGAGTGTTGCTGACCTCGAGAAGATCACCGTGAAGAAAATCCGCAATGCGCTTCAAGAGTTGTTTGCCGTCGATTTACAGCCAAACAAAAAGGCCATCAACGAGGTGATCTTGAACCGCTACTATGACCTCGTCAACCGGCGGTCGCGGGAGGACGACAGCGAGGACGAGAGGCGAGCGGAAATCATGAGGAAAGACGAAATCATGGCCAAGAAGCTTCAGGACGAAATGCTGGCCCGAACGCCGGGACGCCGGAAGGCGGCGCCCAAGCGGAAGAGCTCCAGCGCTAGCTCGACGCCGGGGTCTGCGAAACTGCCGTCCAAAACTGGCTTCAACCGAGAAATGGGTCTTTCCAGCCAGCTCCAAGAGGTGGTGGGAGAGGAGAAGTGTTCCAGGCCAAGAGTGGTCAAGCTCTTGTGGGCGTACATCAAGGATAGAGACCTCCAGAACCCGCAGGACAAGCGGCAGATCAATTGCGACGAAAAATTGACCGCGTTGTTCAAGAAGAGTAAGTACTACTGGTGGGCCAGCCGGGCCGCAACGGGCAAATTACTAACGCAGAAACGGTGGGCGCGTTTGAAATGAACAAGTTTCTCTCCAAACACATCTTCCCGCTTGAGGACGACAAAAAGAACGACGAGGTGGTCAGCGACATTTCTGCCGACGAGTAGGGTGTTGCAGCCAAGTCGATGTGCTATAGCAGTGTATAATACGAATCCCAGACACCAACCAAACATCAGCACGCATAAACCCACGATGGGAAGCAGGCTGCAGTTGCCTCCCAGTAGCAATTCTTTCCCTATTGTTCCTCCCCATAATGTTCCTCCTGGTGCCGGTTGCACCACTATTGTCCCCCGGCGCGATTTCAGATGCACTCTCACTGTTTTGCCTCGCCGCAACATCTCGTCTTACCATGATGCTGGGCTCCCAAAAGGACCGCATTCTAAGACACGAGACGTCGTCCAGTGCCTCCAGCCGCGCCCAGAGCTTGGCGTCTGGCATGATGCTCGCCGATGATAAGTCCTACAACTCTGTCGACCACATGGCTGTTTACGAGCAGATCCTCAAAGTTTTGATTCTCGAATACGTGACTGAAACCCGCTTCCGGACTCCGATAGACGACTTGGAACTCACCAAGAGCCGTTCCCCGACCCGTGCAAATGAAAAAATCCCCAGCTACATGATACCGAGTCTCGAGTCCCGCCTAAAGGAAATTGCATTGAGGAAACAGGATGAAAGAGCGTTTGATGAAATGACCCGCCGATCCCTTCTCAGTTTCTACAGCGAGCTTCTTGATCCTAGATTCCGCAACGAGGTCGCCAGAAACAGCACCTTCCAATACTTGTTGATGAAGTTCGTTTCCTGTGCCAGCAAAGAAGTCACCAAGGTTGGCACGGTGGCATCCACCGACGTCAGCGGCGTCGTATTTATTCATGCTACAAAGTTCGTGCACATACTCGAATCGCTCGTTTCCAGAGACGACAAGAGGTCCGACGCGTTGATCCAGACCCTACGTGATGCCCAGCAGTCTTTCAAGCCTTCTGGCAACTCTACTCCTGCTGCGGCTGATCCCGTCAATGCCCGTTATAGAAAGCCGTCGTTCAGGTTGGCCGACATGGACCAGTCCAAGCTTGTCCTCCTACAGGACATGTTTGCCGTGGATCTGGTCAAATTGCAACAAGACGTCATCAGGATCAAGGATTTTGTGCTGGAAAAGACGCTCGAGAAGGACCTTCAGCAGCTCAATTTCTACAGCGGAAAGGACCTCGGCCTCTTGACGCCCAAGCACTTCACCACAATGAAAGCATACAATGAGTGGAAGGAACGATATAATGGCCTCTCCTCTACGCTTGCGCAAAGATACAAGGTGCCTGCCTCCATGAAACTACTTGCCACCCCACCGCTCCCTACAGGACTGGACTACTACATGATTCCTGCCAAGTCTCTTGGTCGGTCGTATCTCGTCATACTAATGTTGCTCTGCTTGCAACTACAGCATAAAGATCATATCATCGAGGACACAGAGACTCCCCTCTTCTCGAAACCAATGGTATCCCTCATTTCCTCGTGTGCCAACATATGGCTACAGGGCCACTCTACTAGAGCTGTGTGCCTTTACACGGCTGCCCATCTCTCGGGCATTCTTAAGGACGACAACGCCGATTCCCATACCCTCGGACCTGTAAATACCGAGTCGACAAAATTAGTACTCTTCCAGTGCAAGCGAATTGTGGAGGACCTTGGAAAAATGGACTGGGAAGACAAGGAAATGTGGGCCACGAGAGACCAGGAAGAATGGACAAAAAATTTGACCTTCTCCTATAATGAAGTGATGTATGCCATCAAACAAGCATTGGAACAAATTTTTAATCCGCATGCCAAACCCAAGTTTGGCCCATACTTGATACTTTTGGGTGACTTTCTTGAGTCTGATTGTCTCTTCCCTCTGATATCTGAATCCGGCTTGTCAAAGAAGTGGGAGAAGAAACTTTCAAAGACACTTATGCGTGCTTCTGAGTCCCGTTACGCAGAGCACTTGAGTAACTTGCCTCGAGACGATACTCTCGACATTGTTCATATCATTGACATTAGCGACAAAATAGTTGATGATGTCAGACGATTACAAAAGAGATATAAAACTCCTCTTCTAGGGTTCTTGGTCGTCCCTCATGTTGCTGCCGCGGTCATTACTGGGATGTTTGCGGCAGATTCGAAGAATATCCTAAAACATATCGCAGCATATTGCAAATCAAGAAAAGAACAGCTTCCCTATGGTGATGCTCTCGAAGCGTATAAGTCCTTATTCGAGATAAGGAGTATCTACAACCAAGTTTCGACTTCGAAATCTGTGTTTTCATTCGATTTGGAATCCTTCTTCTATGAGTTCCTCAAAGATTGGGTAGGTGAGAGTGGTGAGAAATTGAAGTCCATTGTGGAACAAGCACTTGCCTCCGATAAGTACGAAGCAATCAATCTCGAAGAGGATGACAAGAAGCACAGTTCATCAGTTTTTGATATATTCACTTTGGTCAAAGAGTACTGGAAGATCTTGAAGTCTTTGAATTGGTCGAACGAATATCAATTGGCCAAAGTCCAGACAACCCTTCTCAAGGCAATTTCGGATGCAATTCTATTGTACGCCAACTCTGTCACTGACAAGATCATTGCCGAGCTTGATGAAGAAGAACAGAAGAAGCTTCTTGAGTTGGCAGAATCGACAGCTGAGAAGCGTAAAAGCGGTAATTGGTTCGATGAAATGAAGAGTGTCGTGAACAATATTCAGAATGGTGGAGCTGCCAAGCTTGAATCTGAAAGTGCATACAACTTCAAACCACATACATGCATTGCATTAAACAATATTCAGGCAATGATGCAACAATTGAGTAAGCTTGAGAGCGTACTTGACCCAGACAGAATATCAAAGACTGTGACGTCTTACGAACCATCGCAGAAAAGTGAATTCACCAGCCATGTGTTCTCCTTACGTTTAGTCAAGGCCGAAAATTTGCAATGCAGCTCCGGATCTACTGGTTCTAATTTGAGTCCATACGTTACGCTTATTGATACCAAAGCTCGGAAAACGATCGGAAAAACACGAACATTACACAACACACCATTGCCTGAGTGGGATGAAGATTTCGAAATCACATTGCCAGCCAATTCATCCTTGACCATATCAGTCACAGCTTGGGATGAAAAGACTATAGGATCTCACTCAATCTGCGGACGTGCATTGTTGCAATTGGATCCACATCGATTTAAACATGATGGAATACCTCAAGAAATTTATCTTGATCTTGATTCGCAAGGTAGAATTTTGCTCGAGGTGGCTGTAGAAAGCGAGAGGCTAGATGCTATATTTGTCACAGGAAGAGCTTACAGATGCCTCAAAAGATGCGAGGAAAGATGTGTCAAATTAATTGTTGCGAAGTTCTCTCGATTCATTCATTACTGCTTCTCCAGAAATAACTTGCGTTCAGTCTGTGGTAGTGTTGGCAACTTGAAGCCGTCCCAGGAACAAATGGACGAGGCGATGATGCCATTGTACAATTATTTAAATCAGAACCTTGAAGTTCTTGCCCAATACTTGAGTAAAGAGATGCTCATGAAAGTTATGGTTGCAGCCTGGACCGTTGTTGTGTCAAGTGCCGATGAACTTCTCTTGCCAAAGCTTGCTAGTGCTAAGACTTTCCAATTGTCAACAATTGGTTCGAAGCTTTCGCTGGCTACGACTGCCACCTCTGGCTGGCAATCGGCCGTTTCCACGGCTGTTGCAAGTGTTTCCAATACAATGGGAATAAGTGGTTTTGGAAAACTGCTTACAAACAATGAACTTGAGACCGTTTTTGCATGGTTAACGTTTCTCTGTTTCGACTTTTTCCATAATGGTGGCAACGGTCCACCTATAGCAGACTTGAAAAATGAGCACTATCAATCTCTATTATTGGTCCCCGTTTACTATGATCGTGACATAGACTTTTTAATGCTGGAGGTTGACCGTTTGTCTCCGGCGTTTGTTAAGGTTTTGAGGGAACGCAACAATTTTACTGAGGTGGAAACGAAAACGAAGGGTCTGAAGACTGATAGTCGACAACGAGCGTTCAGTCGAGCAGGCAGTGTGGCCAGAAGTAAGACTATCAGTGCAAACGCGACTGCAAAAGCTAGAGAAAGGGCCAAGCGTGAAGCTCAGGAGGCAAAAGCGGATCCCATGGCAGCCCAAGTGCTTACAGAAGATATTATTCTCCGACTCTTGTTGGTTAAAGGCGAGAAAGCGTATGTGGCCCGCAGACTCGACCAGAGAGAAAGATTGGCCCATAGTATAGCAACCGAACGTCTAGCACGGGCTGCAGCAGAAGGGCGACTCGGATAACTAAATACGGCTTTACGATTAAACAATACAAATTACATTTTATTCGTTCAAGTAATACCCGCAACAACAACAATTATTCATCTTGGTTAGCGTTCATAGTTTGGTCTTCTTGGTGAAAGGTGGTGTCATCAGTTGTCGTATCGTTGGCGTCCTGTTGAACCGTTGTGTCATTTTGATCGTGAATGACGGTTGCGTCGGCTTCAGCATCGGCTACAG
>JAJLVE010000004.1:730000-877833 GCA_030570235.1 Meyerozyma smithsonii | reverse complement strand
GAGTTCCCAACCACTTTTGTGACTACCAACTCTGATGGCTCCGTGGAAACTGAGACTGGTGAATATGTTGTGACTACCACTGATGGTCACTTGACCACTTACACCACTAACATTGGTCCTATCTGTCCAGAATGTACCGAGTTCCCAACAACCTTTGTGACTACCAATTCGGATGGTTCGGTGGCTACTGAGACCGGTGAGGTGATCGTGCCCACTGATTCTGACGGCCACTTGACCACTTACACCACTAACATTGGTCCTATCTGTCCAGAATGTACTGAGTTCCCAACGACCTTCGTGACTACCAAGACCGATGGTTCGGTGGCTACTGAGACCGGTGAGGTAATCGTGACCACTGATTCTGATGGCCACTTGACCACTTATACTACCGACATTGGTCCTGTCTGTCCAAAGTGTACAGAGTTCCCAACCACGTTCATAACCACCAAGCCAGATGGTTCCGTCGCTACTGAGACTGGAGAAGTCATCGTTACAACAGACTCTGCTGGGCACTTGACCACATACACTACGGAAGTTGGCCCTGTTTGTCATGTCTGTACCGAGTATACCACCGTGTGCCCAGCATCGACTGGTAATGGTGTGGAAACAAGTAAAGTGATTGTTACCACAAGTGGTGACATAACATATACCACTACCGTGCCTTGCGACACCGTGACAGACATAAGTACCACTGTGGTGACTATTACCAGTTGCCACAACGAGGTGTGTACCGCCGTTCCAGTCACCACAGGATTGACGACTGTAACCAAGGCACACTACGTGTACACCACATACTGTCCATTGCCAACTGGTGCTGCGTCTAGTCCAGGATCTGAATCAGGCTCAGATTCTAACTCTGGAACTTCTGGTGAAGGTTCGAACTCTGGAACTTCTGGTGAAGGTTCTAACTCTGGATCTTCTGGTGAAGGTTCTACCTCCGGATCTTCTGGTGAAGGTTCTAACTCTGGATCTTCTGGTGAAGGTTCTACCTCCGGATCTTCTGGTGAAGGTTCTAACTCTGGATCTTCTGGTGAAGGTTCTACCTCCGGATCTTCTGGTGAAGGTTCTAACTCTGGATCTTCTGGTGAAGGTTCTACCTCCGGATCTTCTGGTGAAGGTTCTAACTCTGGATCTTCTGGTGAAGGTTCTACCTCCGGATCTTCTGGTGAAGGTTCTACCTCCGGATCTTCTGGTGAAGGTTCTACCTCCGGATCTTCTGGTGAAGGTTCTAACTCCGCAGCTCCCGCTGGTCTGGAAGCGTCGTCCACGGCTACCGCGGCTGCTCAATCCACCACTTTTGTGGCTGGTTCCAATTCAATTTCTTCGTCATACTCGCTCGCACTTGCTAGCATACTCTTCTTTGGTATGTTGTTCTAAGCATCTGATGGAAGCACAGACCCATTTTAACACATAAATTTGAGGGCATTTGGATAGCCCGCTGGACCTTATTTTCCATTCAACTTTCTTATTATTAGGTTATTATTTCAGTCTAACAAGAACATATTAATTTACTGTTGTGTAGCTATCCTCTGCATTTTTGCATTTTCCTGTAATGCCAATGAAAACAAATCCCTCTCTCTTTTGGCTGCTATTAATTGTTGATCGACTGCACAGAACTGCTTGCCCGCCAGTTTTGCGTCTCTTTTTCACGCCAGAGAAGTTATTGACCGGCATACAACTCAAACGGCTGCAAAGATTAGGAATTATCACAATAGCGCTTTATGATAAAATATCAAATTTATGCTACAATGCTAGTTTCAAGTATCCATTACCAACCAGCTCTTATCTGACTACCCGGAAAGGTGAATCAATCCGGTAAACATACCATTAGTAATCGTGGATACTTGTACGTATCAGATAAAATGATATTCTCTCATATAGTAATGGCTAAAATCTCATGATGTCATGAACTTTCCCAGTTTGTTTCTAGCGATCGTACATAAAAGTCATCTTGAAAGTATTGTCTGAAGCCAGGAATCTCCAAGTTGCCATCATAAATTAAGGTATGAAAAGATGGAGGCATCTTGGACATATTGATAGCACGGAGATCCCGCCCTAGAATGATCCGGTGAATGTCAACAGCTCCTATCCTATCAAATGAGAATTTTGCAAGTCCAACGTCTGAAATATCGAGAACCTTCAAGCACAGATCCTTTGGTATTGAAAAGTTCGACCCAATGGGATTCCGATTGAGGTGTAAAGTCTCAACATTTGGACCAACCTCGAACGACTGAAGCTTATTATGTCCCACATTTAAAAAGCTAACCGTGTTTGGAATGTCATTCATGGCCAACTCGCTGATACTATTGCCACCTAAGTCAAGATGCAGCAAACCTTGTGGAAGCTGAATTATATCTTTGCTGAGACATGTCAAACCAGAGTGGCTCAAATCCAATCTCTTCAATTTTGATCCTTTGGAAAATTTAACGCCTTTCATACTTGATGAGTCCCCAGCTAGGATTAGTACCTCTAACGAGGCAGGAAACTCATATCCTTGAAGCGATCCTTCACCTCTGCCTGAGAGCGCCAATGCCCTCATATTATTAGGCAAAGGGGGCATCAGCTTGAGATCTATATCTTGGGAGTCCATGGATAGTATTTTGAGGCTATCAGGAAGCTTGGGAAGTGAGCCCAAGAGATTATTATTCAATTCAAGGCATTCAAGTACCGGAGCATCAATGTCAATGCTTTCGAGAAAGTTGGTGTGCAAACATAAGTATCTGCAGCAAGGAAGCTCCATATTAAATTCTGAAAGACAGTTGTCATAAAGTGATAATCTCCTCAAATGTTTAACTTGCTCTCTCCCTAACCAGATCTCAGTCAGATATATATCACATTGAATCATCGTGAGATCTATAAGTCTCAGGGGGAGCTTTAAGCGTTCAAAATCCATGCTTGATCTTATGATAGAAAGCTCAAGCAAATTAGGGGGGAATTCAATATAGGCCACATTGGAGATTGACCATAGTTTAAGGGAAGTCATGTGGACAAAATCGGCCAAATTGCCGCCTTGTCTGGAATTAAAGCAGATAAAAGAGTGGAGCAGACGAGGAACTTTGGAGGATAAATTACCTCTAAAAGTAAGGTGCTTCAAATTGGGAGACTCATACTTTCTAATTCCAAGACAGCTAGATGCTCTAGACGTGGGAGGTGATCAACGTCCAAGTAACTAAAACTTTCTCTCGCTACTAGTTTCTTCAAGCGAGAAGGTAAGGATTCAAACACCGATCGGAGTAATGTCAAACGTTTCAAGCTCGGGTGGTCACAATCAACCTTTATTTGGAAATTGTCACCGTGGAAGGTTTCCATGCAAGGAAACCGGTTCAAGTCTATTTCAAATCGGGCCCAAGTCCTTGCAGAAAGGTACCTAATATTTTCCCTGATAATTTGATCAGGAAATAAATAGTCTTCTAATACCATGTACCGCATATCGACAGTCATATCCAAATCATGGCCTCTGAAGGCTCGTTTTACTTGCTTCATATCCAGGTGCATCTGAAAGACTGAATTCCAGTTGAACCGGAATTCGAGAGGTTGCTTCACAGCAGCTTTCCGAAAGAGTTCATGCTATTGCAAAAAGTGTTCAAAATTGTTCTCATAGTACACTTATCAACCTGGAGAAATGGTTTGTTCATCAGTTATATTTTGCGAATACCGCAAGTGCTTGACACTCTGACATGCTGTGAGGAGTATACGATGAGGAATACCTGGCAATTGAATAATCTTCAAAAGACATTCTGTTTCTAGAAAAGAGAAGCATAATGCTAATATACCCGACGGTAGTTTTTCTAGGTTCATTCTAATAAGGAATGTGGTTGTAACAAATGTAGCCTTTTTGTCCAATATCCAGGACATTATCATTGTGCAGTACGTAACTTGCAACTCAAGATTCTTCACTGGTATGGATATGTCTCCCACTAGTGCATCATAGCTGTTCATGTGACCAGATAGTGTTGAATAACACTTTGAGTTCAATCGATAGGAATTGGGCTAGTTCAAGGTTGCCATAAACCATCGTAGAATCGAGGTCCCATTACAGAAGCAATATACTACAGTTGCCATAATTTGTATGCAGGTCGATCAGTTGCGAAAAAGTGGCCCAGACAGTCTGGTCAACAATCCACGTCGCTGCGAATGTTCGTGATTTCATTTATCTAGCATATGTACGCAACTATACTGGGTGGGTATGCCACTCAATTTTTGGCTTTCATGTTTCCGGTTCTCTTAAATAAATAGTAGTTTCAGTACTGCGCAAGGTGGTGCGTCTGAGGCCCTCGATTTCCAAGTCTCCGACATAGTCTAAAATCTGAAATGATGCAGGCATCTTGGACGTATCGATTGCCTCGAGATCAGACCCTAAACGGAGTTGTTGAAGTTTCTCTGCACCTATTGAATCGAAGGAGAGCTCAGAAATTCCAACTTCTGTAAGATCAAGCACCCTCAAGTCCAGAACCTTCGGAATTGTAAAGTTTGACGCGATAGGATTTGAATTGAGGTACAAAATCTGAACATTAGGACCAATCTCCAAGGACTTCAACATATTGAACTCCAAGTCTAAAAAGGTGACCGTTTCGGGGACGTAATTTTCCTCAAGGTTAGTAAGGAAATTTCCAAACAAATCAAGAGTCCGCAATCCGTTGGGGAGTTGGATTACTTCGTTATTGACAGAACTCAATCGAGCACTGCTCAAACATAATATCTTCAATTTAGATCCTGTGGCAAACTTTATGTCTTTCATACCTGATAAGTCCAGCTCAGATAAGTGTAACTCTTCTAATGACGCAGGAAATTCATAGGATTGAAAGGAACCTTTAAGAGCGCCCAAGAGCTCCAATGCCCTTATATTATTAGGCATGGGAGGTATCAGCGAGAGGTCTATTTCGTTGTGGTTGAGAAATAACACTTTAACGCTGGGAGGAATCTCGGGTACTTTTTCAAGTTCGTTATGACTCAAGTCGAGATATTCAAGGACTGGAGCGTCAAGGTGAATATCTTTGAGAAAGTTGGAGTTCAATCGTAAGTATGTGCAGCATGGAAGTTTGGCACTGAACTCGTTAATAGAGTTTTCAGCGAGCGATAATCGCCGCAAGTACTTTAAATTGTCACCTTCAAACCAGTCTTCGGTCAGTGTGATGTCACAGAGTGCTATCTCAAGCTCTATGAGGCCAGACGGGAACTTTAACTCACTAAAGTCCAAGCATTCGGCTGCCTGAAGCGATAGCTTGAGCAAATTTGGGGGGAAGTCAATGCACTCCACATCGGAGATCGCCTCAATTTTAAGGGAAGTCATGCGGTGGAACCTTGTCAAATCCTCAAATTGACTGCTATCAAACAAGGTCAAAGAGCGGAGCAGACTAGGGATTTCGTCCGAAAACTCACCTGCAAAGCCAAAGTGCTTCACTTTAGGTCCAATCTTAGGGAGCAACCGATCCACATCAGATGCCTTGTCTTCTATGTATCGGAATCGGGTCAAATTCTCGTTATAAAGAAATTGAACTAATTCGTCGCACTCAATTGGTACCATAGTGTCTTTCAATTCTAATACGGTCAAGTTTTCTAAGGGCGGGTGGGACGATAAATCCAAATTAAAATAACATTCTTGGGCGACTAATTGGTCCAAGTAGCACGGTAACGCACAAAATGTCACCTGAGTGAGGTTCATGCGTCTCAATGTGGGATGCTCAAAATCCACAATAATTTCACATTCTTGGGCATGGAAGGTTTCCAACTTGGGAAACTGGTTCAAGTCGATCACCGACTGCACGAAATCGTTCAAATGAAGGAAAGTGAGATTTTGCTTGATAATTTCATCCGAAAATATCGGGTAAGTTTGAAACGCTGGGTCTTTGAGGTCCACTTTTATACCCAAATCCTGTCCGTCAAATGCACATTTTACTTTCTCGATATCCAGTTGCATCAGGATGAATGTGTCCCAGATAAAGTGAAACCAAAGGGGAAGCTTCACGTTTTTTTTTCGAAGAATTTTGTGAACGTGCAAAAATTGGTCAAAGTCAGTCTCATAGCTCACCTCCTCTAGCGGGAATTCACTTTCTTCCCCGGTTATTATTCGTGGGGAGTACCATAGTTGGTTGAGGTGTTGGCATGCCAGAAAGAGTATATAATCAGGAATGTCTGGTAATTGGATAATCTGCAAGAGAAACCCCGTGTCTAAAAAGGAGAAGCAGCGTGTTAGAAGCTCAGTTGGTAATTTGTGTAGATTCATAACATTAGAATTATTCGGAAATTGCTTGTGAATTGTAGGTGCAGGAAATTTTTGGCTGCAAAAGGGGGCATATCACTTCTATTTTGGGTTTGTTCTGCGAGGAAATTTGAATTATCAAATCCGGAAATTATGGATTCAATGTGATGAAAACTATGTTGCGAGAAACAAATCAAGCATAATAATCGTGTTTCCTATGAGGAAAGTACACCCTAAGGGTGATTTTGGATCTCAATTATTGTTGCACGAAAGAGTCCACTATCAGTTATTTCAAAGTTTCTACAACTATCACTTCCTTCAAACTCCCTTTTCTCGGCACAACTACAAGCTATAGTTTCTGCTACTTTTGTGCTGAATTTGAAATGCTCGAATTACTACTTTAGGCATCTGGGCAGATATCAAGAACATCCATGTACGGATTTTAGCTACCTTCAAAACTATTACTCGAGTATGAAAATCCGCAAATGGACTGTTTGGTTTGCCCTTTCATTATCAGGGATACATGCATACCCAAGTGAGAAATTGAGGGCCAGCTCACTTCTAAGAAACGCCCATAGCTTGTTGAATAATTTAGTTGACTTGAAAGAAAATGAACTTGCTAAGGGTATATTGCAGGATATTCAAGACTTCAATATGGTCAAAGAGTCACTAGAACAGATGCTCAATTCCGTGGTGGACACCTCTGAACTTGTAACTTTAGCAGAAACCTTAGACTACATCAAAAGCATATTTGAAAGCCAGACATGGCGCACGTTGTATTCTGGCACTCTAAGACTGGTCATTAATGGAAAAGGTCTCGAGTCTGTCATTATCAATTTCTCAGAACGCGTTAATGATATTCACAATGTCAACACCAAACCTTCCAAAGTCCCGATATTTCCAAAGGCCGATGAGTACGACGCTCCATATACATTGACGGAAAGCGTACTTAGACGGGTATTACAGATTCCTTCTGGCTTCGAGTTTGGAGAAGGTAAAAAAAGACCAGTCCTACTAGTTCCAGGAACTGGCGCATATGGTGGGAATTCCTTCTACTCAAACTATATCAAGTTGCTCGATCAGACTGATTTTGCAGATGTCGCTTGGTTGAATATTCCTCATTATCTCCTTGAAGATGCACAGGCGAATGCCGAGTACGTAGCGTACGCTATTGGCTATCTCTCGGGTATTTCAAACGGCCAGAGTATTAGCGTTGTATCGTGGTCTCAGGGAGGTCTTATTACACAGTGGGCATTAAAGTATTGGCCCTCTTTGAGAGAGAAAGTTTCTCTGTTTATAGCCGTCAGTGCAGATTTTCACGGCTCTAAGATGGCGGTAGCAATCTGCCCCACGTTTCCCAAGTTTCTCTGTCATCCCTCGATACATCAGCAGAAATATGACTCAAAGTTTATTCGTTCACTTTTGAAGGATGATGGAGATTCGGCCTATGTCCCCACAACATCTGTTTACTCTGGCTTTGATTTAGTTGTTGCACCACAATCTGAGAATGCATCTGCTGCTCTAAAGGATACCAGAAACGTGGGAGCAGGAAATTTCGAGTTCCAGAAACTTTGCCCAGGTATGCCAGCCGGAAAGTGTTACACCCACGAAGGAGCACTATTCAACCCCGTGGGATATGCATTAGCCGAAGATGCTATAAAGCACGGAGGAGTGGGAGATCCTGAGAGGATTGACCTTGATCACTTGTGCAGTTTACCATTTCCAGAAAGCTTGGAATATGCGGACGTTTTGGCTACTGAAAGTGAAGGGTTGTATTGCTCTTTCAACACCATGTTCAGGAGAGGTAAGGTCAAGCATGAACCCATTTTGAGAGAATATGCTCAGTAGCGACTGCGAAGCTTGGCCATTCATGGGAAGGTCCTATGTTAAAGAATGATTTCCTTTTGGTATGAACTCAACACTAAAGTAGTTGGCTTACGGTTTTGCTACCACAAGGGATAATTGCTCGAGCTGATGAAGGACTGCTTCCTTCGCAGTACCTCCAATTGAGCTCTTCTGATCAACACTATTGTGAAAGTTGAACACGTTTTTTATATCCTCTCCAAACCTGTTGTCAATGGCCTTGAATTGGTCCACCGACAATTTATCGATTCCTTCGATATCCAACTTTTCAGCCGTGCTCACACACTCACCACTTATGTGATGTGCTTCTCTGAAAGGGATTCCTTTCTTTACCAAATAGTCTGCGACGTCAGTGGCTAGCATGTCCATTGATAGAGCCCCATACATCCTTTCCTTATTTATCAGAAGTGTCGATACCACTCCAGCTGCTATCAAAAGTGAGTCGGAAATGGTCTTGATTGAGTCAAACAAAGGTCTTTTATCCTCAGCCATATCCTTGTTGTAGGTGGACGGAAGTGACTTCATCGTCATCATAAATCCGCTCATATTGCCGAACAAACGACCTGATTTTCCTCTCAACAATTCAAGCGAGTCTGGGTTTTTCTTCTGAGGCATTAGCGATGAACCAGTGGAATAAGCATCTGATAACTTTACGAAGCCAAACTCAGCAGTGGAATACAATATAAGGTCTTCGCTGAAACGTGACAAATGTACCATTGTAAGGCTGCACCAGAACAAAATCTCCACAACAAAGTCTCTGTCACTGACAGCCACTAAAGAATTTCCAATAACACCTTCAAATTTCAATTCTTTAGCCAAGAATTCCCTATCGATGCCATAAGGATGTCCTGCTAATGCACCTGTCCCGAGTGGCAGTTGGTTGACCCTATCTCTTATTTGCCGGAGTCTCTTGTAATCCTCGACAAGAAACGTAGCATATGAGGATAGCCAATGAGACCACCTGATTGGTTGGGCTCGTTGCAAATGGGTATATCCTGGAAACAAAACGTCTATTTCATGTTTTGCTCGCGATATTAGGGCCGTTATCAACGTGCACAAATTGGCAGAGAGTTCATCCACATGCTTTACCACATACATGCGCAAATCAGTTGCTACCTGATCATTCCTCGATCTTCCAGTGTGGATCTTGCCAGAAATATTCTTTCCAATAAGTTCACCGAGACGCCTTTCGTTTGCAGTGTGGATGTCTTCGTCTCCCTTTTTGACTTGAAAGCTGCCAGAATGCCATTCTTTGCAAATTTCGCTCAACCCCAGTTCAATTTTGTCAAGTTCATCCAGATTTATTAGACCAAGTTTATTCAAGCCCTTCACATAGGCTCTGCTTCCTTCTAAGTCTTCACGATACATTGCCTTGCCGTAAGGCAAGGACGAATTGTAAACCTCCATCAAAGGGTCAATACTACCTGAGAATCTACCACCCCATAACTTTTGTGATTCTTCACTCCCTTGTGACATCGACTAGGTTGGATTCTTCTTATCAATGGGTCGTGGTTCCGCTAGACTTAAATACCATACTAGAGCATATTGAGATGGAAAGCTGGCGGAATACGATACTGTCACTTGTTCCGTACCTGATACTTGCGGCATCTGCCAAGAAAAAATGCCCCAGATGTCATAACCAGATTGGGAACGTTCCTATTGTTACCTATTGTTAAGGTGCATTGAATCTCGTGAGGGAAATTCTGACCGAGATAACATCCACGTCAAACAATTGCGTGTTAGAACCACAGGTACTGATTAGATGCAATAAACCAGCGGCCTATCCCAAAATGGAACGACTTCCGCGTGGACAACGAAAATGAGGTTGCAACCTGTCAAGCGAGGTGCAATAAAAAAAAATAGAACGGAAATATACGCTGATAAGGGCCACCCGCTACATTTTCTCCTCTTGATTGGAAAGGGAGACTGTCAGCCCTATGACGCACGGAGAACAAGCAAGAGATAAGAAAATGCATTACAGCATCAATATTTAATGATAAAATTTGCAGCTCCGGATTTGCGAGATATCACCGTTTTGAAGATCCAGCTTGATTCAATTAGGCGAAGAAGGAATGTCTAAGAGCTCCACCGAAAGTAACAAGTACGCAATTGTCGAAGATGAGGTGGAACAGGGAGAAATCTGCGATCTCCGTCACGATATTGATGTTGATATTGCAGCCGATATTGCCAAAAGTTCGGCAATGATAGAGGTAGACGAAGCAAGTGCTGGACGCTTAGTTCGCAAGATTGACATGATTGTATTGACGATACTCTCGTTAATCTCCGCCTTCCAATATATGGATAAGTCGTCCAGTAACTATGCGTCGGTCATGGGGATACAAGCTGATTTGAAGATGGTGGGTAACCAATATAGCTGGGTCGGGACATCGTTCTACATTGGATTCTTAGTGTTTGAAATTCCCTGTTCCTGGTCTTTGCAGAAGCTTCCTCTCTCCAAGATTGTATCAACGTATATCATTGCCTGGGGCCTTCTTCTTACATTGACGTCATTGGTTCAAACCTATAGGGACTTCATTGCCACTAGAACCTTGTTGGGCATACTTGAGTCAGCAATCACTCCGGCATTCGTTCTTTTCATGTCCCAATGGTACAAGAAAAGCGAGCATTTCTTTCGTATGGCCATCTTGGTGGCTTGGAATGGAATTGGAAGTCTTATTGGAGCAGCAATATCTTATGCTCTCTACAAGCGAGAGCTTCTGAATAGCCTTTCTATGACTGCGTGGCGAATCATGTTCATTATTGTGGGCCTCATTACCATTGTGAATGGGTTAGCCATTCTCTTCATTATCCCAGATACGCCAGCGCAAGCATGGTGGTTAAGCAAAGAGGAAAAGCTCTTGGCAGTGGAAAGGATTAGAACAAATAACCAGGGCTTCGGCAACCGTCATGTCAAATGGTACCAAGTCCGTGAAGCCCTCAGAGATCCTCGCTTGTACCTCTACTTTTTTTTGCAGGTGGCAGTAGCAATTCCAAACGGAGGAATGTCAAACTTTTCCAGCATTATGATCGAGGGCCTTGGCTATGACAGAGGCAAGGCGCTACTTATGAACATGCCAACAAGTGCAATTTCCTTCGTTGCATTAGTGGCCTTTGGATATATCACAACGTTCACCAATAGGCGGATGGACATTGCCTTCGTTGGCTTAACCATTAACCTCATTGCTGGTTGCCTTATGGCATTTCCCAAGCAGAACCATGTCCAGCTTGCTGGATACTATCTTTTCGGAATATCGCCTATTCCTTACATTTGTATCTTGAGTTGCATCGCCTCTAACAGCGCTGGACATACAAAAAAGGTATTCATGGGTGCGGTATCGATGATAGGATATTGCGTTGGAAACCTTGTTGGTCCTCAGACCTTCAGACATACAC
Source organism: Meyerozyma smithsonii (assembly GCA_030570235.1). Taxonomy (NCBI): domain Eukaryota; kingdom Fungi; phylum Ascomycota; class Pichiomycetes; order Serinales; family Debaryomycetaceae; genus Meyerozyma; species Meyerozyma smithsonii. Next base: position 866,378 of record JAJLVE010000004.1, on the reverse strand, counting down.
AAGCACCTACGTACGAAGGTGCTAAGACGGCCATTGTGGCCTGCTACTGTGTTGCATATTTGATCCTAGTGGCTATCGTTTTCGTCAACGTTCGAGAGAATAGAAAAAGGGATAGACTAGGTTTGCAGTTGCCTCCGGAGATCGAGAACCCAGAGTTTGCTGACCTTACTGACTTTGAGAACCCGCAGTTCCGGTATTCCTTATAGCTTTATATTCGTGATTCGTATGACTTGACTGAAATATATATATACAATATTAAACACACTCATAGTCTATTTCTAGCCTTCTATTCTAGTGGCTTTATTCAGCTACTCTTCATGCAAATGCTGGCGAAGGATCGAAACCCAGAGCCCAATCGTAGCAGTACCCTTTGTGTTGGTCCGTGGCCCTCTCCTGGCTATGATTCCATCGTGCGCATTCCATGTGTCTATGTATACTGGGATTTTCACCCAGTCGAGTTTGTTGAGGTTTTCGATAATGTAGCGCTTGTCTTCGCCTAGCTTGAGTTTCGATTTGTCAGTGAACACTGGATACTTGGTCAAATCCTTTATCGAAAGGACCTGCAAGTGGCGTGCAACTGCTTCATCGTTGGCATGGCCATCAATGTCGACGGCAGGCAGTTTCTTCTGGGTGAGCTTCAGGATTATCAGCTCGTTGGCATCTGCATCGCCTTCGTCTACCTCAGTTTCGGTATCGTCGTCTTTAAAGTCTCCCACGTTTTCTTCGTCGTTCTTGATTCTGGGACTCTTGCCAGAGATACGGGCTTCGGCGTAGAGCATATTTTCCATAGCATTTTCAGTCAACTCGGAAGTGTCGCCCTTGAAAGTTTCATGTCGAGCGAGCTTCTTGCGCTGTTCGCGTCTATTTTGGCCAATCTCAGCATCCTCAAGATCCACGGGCTTGGTGCCGTACACCGAGCCTTTGACCCTGTCCCAGTGCGATGAAACCTGGGGGGTCAGGATAACTTGAACCTTGAGGAAACTGTAGATGGAAGCACACGACGAGCCCACGAGAATCACCGGAATCCACAACGGAATGAAAAGCAGCATAATTGCAGATACTATCACCAAGCGTGCGATCTTGTTGCGTCTCCAGAACGACGTGCCCTCCTGGACGTTGCCCCTATCGGCGCTGGTTGGTTCTAGGACGTGGGAACGAGTCAAGTCGACAAACTTGGGGCGTATATGGACACGGCCGATGTGGGCCTGTGGTAAATCCTTGAGGTATTTGATTTTGATGACACTCCAGTGATCAAACGGCGAGTATTCGGAAATGAACGAGGTGAAAAACGGCACTGTTCGGTCGTTGCGCACATTGGCCAACAAGATGTGTTTCTGGAACCGTTTGAGGCCGAGCATAAACTTCTTTTCCGGGTCTGCCATCGACACCAACGTGCTCTGGGAGTCGGTAAGGAACATCTGGGTGCCTGTGTAGCCAAAGAGGTACTGGCCGAGCGCATTGGCTGTTTTGTCAAAGATATTATTATTCAAGAACTCGATGCCCACATGGGGCGTGGCAAACGTGGTGAAGAAGACCGGTTCCACGGTGTCGAAAAAGCCCATTTCGTAAAGCATTCCTATGACATAACGCGAGATAAGACCGCCGAGCGAGTAGCCCACAATGCTGATTTTCTCCACTTGCAAGTTGTTTTCCTGACGAAGCGTTTCGATTTCATAGAAAATGTCGGTGATGACGCGCTCTGCGTTGAGCTTGAGCCCATCAAACGTCTTCCAAAACCGAAACGAAGACGGCCGTAACGTGACGATTTTGTGTTTGGACTCGCTCGGCAAAAGGGTCTTGATGCATCGCTCTATCGATTGCATATGGTTAGGACCACCTAAGAGACCATGGATGAGCACAAATAGATGCGCGGGCTTTGTTTTGGAAGCCACAGGAGTGGGTGTCTCTGACGACATGGAAACCTTAGCGATAAAGAAAGTGCGAAAAACAGATAAGATTTGTGGTTGAGTGATAACCCGAGCATGCGCCGCTAAGGGCCCGGGTGTACGGGTGTGCTATATTTGGAGTGGCTTTAGCAAGGGCAAGGGATAGACAAGAGGAGCGATAAGAAAATGGGGAACTTTTATAGGGCAATGTAGATGGCTATAATTGCGTTGCCTTGTTTCACTGCCCTCTTACGCTTTCTATTTGCCAGTAAGCACTCTGAAGGTTGTGATTCAGATGCAGTACTGACCGAGGAAACGGTTCCATCTCGTGAGCCGCACCAGTACATAGATCAGAACACTAAGAACCAGTGGGAGGATACAATCTTGATACTCAAAAGTTAATTATATTTATACTTTGTACACTATTAAAATCACAAATTGATCAGTTTCCATTGTTGGCTGAATCATTCTTTGCAGCATGAAACCTCCTCCAATCTGTCTGGCTCGCTCATCGAAAAGGCCAATTTTCCGAAAAGGGCTCCCAAAATACAACTGATGATGATGTACCCATTGTAGTACATGAACAACAACATGATAAAGTACGACAAACCCCATTGGAGAGTGAAAATAATACTTTTGATAAGGTGGTTGACTAACGAAGCATTGGCCGGGCGGAAGAGCCACTTGTGGCTCAACGTATAAAGAACTGGTTCGTTTATCACCTCCAATTGTTTGACGCGAGGACTGCAGGAACCGGTATCCTTCTCCACACTTGAGTCAGACTCAAAACCGGGAGTATTGTTTAACCGTTGCAAGGCCACGGCACGGTCGAATTCTTTGGCAACACGAGCCAACCATTGCGAGATGAATACTAACAAGAAAACACCAATACAAGAGCCGGCAAACATTCCCTTGGTCCGCGTTTGCCAACTTCTCGCAATGAAACACGAGTCAATCGTGTTCCAATTCCACAACATGGAAATTTTGCACGCATGTTGCGGCTCGCTCATACCTCCCATATCCATCTTTGCTATAAGTTTTAGTGGATTATCTGAGTTTTGGCCCCATATTTATGGGAAATTTTTTGGTTGAGCAAATTATATCCAAACTGGTAATGGAATATAGTTCGCAGCCGCCCAAACAGTTTTGCATATGTACGGGGTAATTCGCTTACGGCACGGGGTTTAGATGAGGCACGGCTGCTGGGCCCTTTGATCACCGTATGCCATGTTCGTTATTCTTGAAACAGGGCTCGAAACAATAATTGTCAATTCTCGAAAACCAAAAGTGAGCAAATTAAGTTGCACAATAGGCTCGAGCATAAACTGGTGATCTCAGGCGGCCGATTTAAGAAATCGTTTCCGACTGCGCGATTATGCTAGCAAAAAATTGGCCCTAGGCACTAAAATCGCATACTTGAGCAAATTACAAGTATACGAATGCACGGCTAGCCAATTTACGAGGAAGCGGAATCCTGCAAATAATATTATCACCAGGGATACCTTTTTTGTTGGTTCTGCCACTCGTAGCAGCAGTCTCTGAAAGTTTCGATGTTGCAGCTGTACCGCTGAAAGCCTTCACTGACGCAAAATTCCTTCCACCGCAAGAATAATTCGACTCAAGTAACGTACCATTTGAAAATGGGAAAGCCGTTTCTGTCAATGACCTAACTGCCCGCTCAGCAAGTTGATACGAGTATCGTTCTATCCTCCTGTAGTTTAGACACTCTTATACTCCAAAATGCATCAGTGTTTTTCATCTCGATTTCGCCCGGAAAATATCGCCTTTTTGCCTAACTCAACATGGTATGATCATGATGAGCCAACTAACTCTGGCAATATTACAGTCATCATTGGCATGTGTAATTAGCAGGGAAGGTCACCTTGGCATTGACTAACATGAATGAACAATATAATTTCCATAAGTACACAATGTAACCAAGAAAGATTACAAAACCTAGTGTACACAATGCCACAAGTCCAGAGAGGAGGTTGTTGAATAAAAGACCGCTAGACTCCTAATGTTTTGGAATATTGTCCTTGTCGTCAGTTACATGGTGTGGTTATTAGGAGCTTCATGCTAAGCGAACGACCGCAATCTTACGTATCACTTTACCAAGAAGGTGCTAATGTGAATATTGACACCTTGTCTGCGCCTCAAGTCATATTTGCAGATAATAGTTGTCAATCAATATACTTGTGAATGATCATATACCTGATCCGCTCGATAAAAACTCTCGCAGACTCTCTTATAATCGTTAATTGTTGTAGCTGCGAAATTGCCATGCTGAGTTGCGTCTACCCTGGCTGCAAATAGGTTTCTACTGGCAAACCGCACGACATTTCGCGATGACGTTTTCAAGCATGAATGCGACGAAATTTTCTCTAAAACAGTATGGCCCTCTTCGGTAGTAGCAAACCCGAGGCTGTAGCGCCTCTGGCGTCATCGTCAGTCAAGCTGCAGATCCAGGAACTGATCGCCCAGGAACTCGCAATGGCGAATGCCACGGAATTGGTGAACAACATCACTCAAAACTGTTTCGATAAATGCATCCTCCAGCCAGGAGCCTCTTTGAGCAACAGCGACGAAGGCTGCTTGACTCAGTGCATGGAGAAGTACATGAGATCATGGAACGTGATTTCCAAGACCTACGTTGCACGTATCCAGACTAACAAATAATGTACATAGAGACGACTTGAGGACAGAGCCACCCTAGTCACACCAAATAAAGGCCATGGAGAAATATAACGTAGCCACTTTTTCGTCCTTTATTTCTGCGTTTGAAAAGCAGTTAGTGGGAGGGCCAGTATATATACTAGGTCTACTGCATAGATGTTAGGCAGCCACCCCGGAAGTCAGCTGCATGCCACACTTCCGGCCGTGTTGCTGCATGCAGCCTTTTCAAGCGCATCCTACTACTGAGGACCCTCTCTTTTCAGAATTGGCCACCAGATTCCTGCTACCAGGACCTGGAGCCTATAAAAGCACCCTGTTCTCCCCTATTCTCTTCGCTCTGGATACGCACCCATACACCATTATACTCGCGTTGAGTGGCGACGTTCACCTCCACTTATTTATCCGTATACATGAACGCTACGGTTGCTTCAGAATATTCGGCCGAACGCCACTCAGTGCCTATTGAGCACAGATTCAATCCCTACTCCGACAATGGAGGTACCGTCCTTGGAATTGCGGGCGAGGATTTCGCCGTGTTGGCGGGAGACACCCGTCAAGTAGTTGGCTACTCGATCAACACTCGGTATGAACCACGAGTGTTCGACGTGGGAGACAACATTGTGATGACTGCTAATGGTTTTGACGCCGATGGAGCTGCGCTCATCGACCGGTTTCGTAATTCTTTAAAGTGGTACAAGTTTGACCACAATGGCAAGCGCCTTTCGATCCTGAGCGCGGCCCGTTATATTCAGCATTTGTTATACGGAAAGAGGTTCTTCCCCTACTATGTCAGCACATTGATTGCTGGACTTGACGACGAGGGCCGTGGTGCCGTTTACTCCTACGACCCCGTGGGATCGTACGAACGAGAGCAGTGTAGAGCAGGAGGTGCCGCTGCCAGTTTGATCATGCCGTTCTTGGACAACCAGGTCAACTTTAAGAACCAGTACGTGCCAGGCAGTGATGGAAAGCAGAAAAAAGAGTTGAGATATTTGTCGTTGGAGGAGGTTATACAATTGGTCAGGGATGCATTTACGTCTGCTACCGAGAGACATATATACGTGGGTGACGGGTTGGAGATCTTGATTGTCACCAAGGAGGGCGTGCGTACGGAGTACTTCCCATTGAAGCGTGATTGAACGCATTACACAGGCAACTGGAATTTCTTTCCCTGCATCACCCGGGTGTAGTAGATATAAAAGAAATCGGAGTATACTGCGGTCTGTAACAACCCAGCCAAAAACGAGATGTAGTCGTACTTGGCGTCAGTGAAGTAGCGGTATATCCAGTTGGGGACGTAGAGCGCCCGGTACAATCCCAACGCGAAGATGTAATGGGAAGTGATGTTTTCAGCCTCCCCGGTTCTCTGGAGAATGAACAACTGGGGAAGAATGGCGACTGCCTCCAACCACAACGAGAACGACCAACGGATCTCGCTGAAGCTGTATTTGTATGTCATCACCAACGACCCCACGAATGCTCCTCCCAACAAGTACCTCACGGGAAACGTATCTATGGTCAATTCAGTTTGCTTCCGGTATTTGCTAGCCATCACATACACGGTGTACACGCTGGATCCAAGAAAGAAGATCTTCATCAACAGGTTGTATAACGAAACATAGTGGGTGAAAAGGTCCATGTACCGAGTGACGAACACAACAGCGTACAACCATTGCGTCTTCAAAGAGATTCCCTTGGTGGACTGATGGAGCTCTATGGAGTAGAGAAGTATGAAAATACTAGCAAGGTGCGACAAATCGCCAAGAAAGCGAAATATGTTCATGCTTGACGTGGAGCTTTTTGGTGAGATTTAACCTGGCGAGGCTTGAGGCTATATGCAGTACAACAATACTATAGTTCCAAGTGTTCAATAAGGTCGTCATCGTCGTCTTCCGGGGCGTCAGAGCGGTCGTTGTTCACGTTGAAGCCTGGTCGGTAATACTTGTGGCCCTCGTATCTGGATTTTGCAATGATCTGGGCCAAGTGGCTCTTGTTGTCGAACCAGCCGTCCGGTTGCTGCAAATTGTCCATAAAGTTGACGATTTCCTGCTCTTCCAAGACGCTGGCTGGGTTTGTGGTGTACGTATGGAGGACCTTGAAACGTCCATCCGCCCCAAAAAAGACCGCGGATGGAAAATTACTCACAAAGTACTGTTGCTGAAGGTCGCTTTTTCCATCAAAAATGTCCACCACGGCGAACTTGGTATCCTTATATGCGCCTGAGGTAATTAGACGTTCCAAAAAGTGGCTTGGTCTGCCAAAATCTTGCCATCCGTCCATGTTCTGCAGCATAAAGATAACCAAAGTGTTGAGAAGATCCTCTTCTTTTGTGTTTCCCGGTATAACAGGCACTTGTGACAGGGCCCTACTATAGTCGGGTACTATTCCTGGCACATTTTGACCGATAAAGTCGATAATTGCGTCCAATGATCGTTGCTGCTTAAAAGTTAAAATCTCTGCAGCTTCTTTATGGTAGAGTTTGAGCATAGGATAACGGTCCACTTTGAACAAGGAGTTGGCCCGGTTGTTCTTGGATCCATTTATCTTGACTATTTGAAACCCAGATTCTTTGTTGCTGCCGTAAAGGAGCGACAAGTATTCGAAATCATTCTCAAACTCTTGACAGAAACGACACAGATCTCGATAAAAGTAAACTAGAGTATGGTTGACAGAAACGAGCGTGTCTATGAAGTTACTGTCGTTGAGCTCTATAACTGCAGATTGTGCCCATGTTGTAACGGCAAAGATAAACCAAAGAAGATGCATACTGGTACTGATGAAAAAGATAATTTTCCAGACGTGTTCACGTGATGCAGCAAGCTATGCACAACCAGAAAGATGGAGGGTGGAAGTGCCAAAGGGGGGTTAATAGGCCGCAGTTGTCATGAGTTGTGATCACATCCATTGCCTAAGACCATTGTTGCCCAAAGGTTCGAGCTCGTGTGAGTTACCGATATGCGACCGGAGCGGAGCCGACAGCTCGGCCGAGCTTGCAGCCTTGACTTGCAGCTATTAATGTGGGGTACAGAAAGCACTATAGACCAAAAGTTACACTTCTAGAAGGGTAAACTTAAGAGGGGTGGCTAGGTGTCTCGTCAGTGATTATGCGAGATACCTCCAATGCGACGTCTTGGTGCCTGGGATAGCCTACCGAGACGGTAATACTTTTGTCATACTATCACCAAGTCGTTTTGAGCATGGTAGAGGGCACAGAAACAGCTCATATTGTTGAGATTCACACGAGGATTTTTCAAGGGCCACTGGCATTATTAGAGGGTTCTGAAAGGAAAGTGAAGTTACATCCACTCGAAGGCTTCGGAAGATATGCGGGAACATCTAAAGAGCAGGATATCCGTTTTGCTTCTTATGAGAATGAGCAGTGCCGATTATGTGTTAAGAACAGCAATCATGGCCACAGGAGCTGATTTCGTGACTATCCGATGCCTGTGCCGATGCCTTGACGATGGAACTTGAGTGATTGTCAAGCAGAAATTGTTAGCCACCAGGGTACATGTCGCGACTGCTGCCGAGTTTCACGAGCAGGATCGTTGCCAACAACTGGCCCGAACCCCACAAGAAATATGCCACTGACATTGTGTCTGAAACACAACCGGCCGCAGCAGACTCGGCCCCCATTTACGGCTGTGAGAAATTCCGCTTCAAATACGAAAAATGTGGCCCGACTCTAGAATTTACGCTAATTCTTACCCCAAGAACAACACCCATAGCAATTGCCTCTGGGTAATCAGCCGAGACTCCACCTGCAACCATCCTCCCGTCTTGGTATATCCTGCACACAGTCCCGATCACTATGGCTGATTATTCCCCGCTATTTGGAGCACAACTCCGTCGATGACCCTTCGATCGGCTCAATTGCACAGACAACGCCCACAATGGCCCACAATGCCACTGACAATGCCCACAATCCACGAGCATCACCCCCACTACCGACTTGCAGATAAGCGGCTTCCTTGTTTCAGTCCTGCAGGCAGCGATGGCTGGTGACGGGATACACCTGTCAATGCGCGTCTGGCTGGCTGCAAAATCGAATCGGTCAAAACGGCCAGCTAACGGCACACTAAACAAGAGGTAATTCCGGTATTGCGGCTGTTTTGGGCACAAAACCAGCTGTTAGTAGCGTGCGCCAGCCTCTGTTTCTTGATCCGATGACGCACGGAGACCTTCGTTTGGGCCACTATATATTGTGGTCCGGCCCCGTTTATTATTCATCTTCAAGGTATCTTCAAGTTATCTTCAAGTTATCTTCAAGTTTATTTTGTCCAGTTATGAAGTTCTCGTTGGCATTTGCACTTTTGAGTGCTGCTTCCTCCTCGTTGGCTGATCTGTCTATTCCCACCATAGTATCGACTAGCATTTGTACTGTGGGATGTTCTGCATCTTCCGGGTCGCCTGCTGAGCTTGCTCCTTCCAGCTTTTTCTTTGCTAACACAACCACCACCAGAGCTGCTGCGGTGCCCACCTCGCTGTCCACCAGAGTGAGATCTACCATATACGACATCGAAACCATCACCGATGGTGATGTTTTTGAAACCACCAGGACCATCTGCGACGCTAGCTCCCACTGCTACGTCACCACCGAGCTCGAGTCCTCGACCACTCTCACCACCACTGTGGACGGAGTGTTGACTGTCATCACCACTGCGGTTCCTGTCACTACCGCTGAGCCTACTGCTGAGCCTACTGCTGAGCCTACTTCTACCGAGACTGTTGAGTCGACCGTGCATATTATCCACACTGTCTGCCCAGCTGAGAAGCCTTGCTACTTGACCTCCGAGCCTCAGACTTTGTCCACCTACACCACCACTGTCAACGACGTGGAAACCGTGGTCACCACCTACTGTCCTTTGTCCAGTGAGACTGAGGCTCCAAAGACCACCACTAACACTGACTACCATACCACTGTGGTCACTATTACGTCGTGCGAGCAGAACAAGTGCTCGAAGGTCACCCAAACTACCGGTGTCACTGTCGTCACAACTACTATTGACGAGAACGTTACTGCCTACACCACTTACTGTCCTATTGAAACTCCAGCTGTAAGCACCAAGACTACTGAGACTACCACTACCGAGCCAGCCAAGCCAGTTGCTACAACCACCTCTACGACGCCTGCCGTTCATACCCCAGAGGAATTCACCACTGTGAATGTTATCACCAATAACATCGTCACTGAGCTGCCTACTGTCGCACACGAAAGCACTTCTACCGCTCCACCTCCTGCTATCATCTCCTCTTACGAGGCTGCAGGTAACGCTGTCAAGGTGGGATCTACAATCGTGGGATTGTTGTCCGTGGTTGTCTACTTGGTGTTGTAGTTTATTAAAATGTAGAATAGTTATGATAATATTAAATAATATAGACTCGTTGTAGAGAACCGTGCAAGGATAAGGATGCAAAAAATGCAGCCAACAAATGATAACGCTGGAAAACACTGGCTTCTCCTTCTGTAAGAGAAGAAAAAACAGCATAACTGACTACTAAAAATAAACTGAATTTTAAAAAGACAAGCATCAAAATGATGGGAAAGTATTTGAGCATGGAATCCACTTCGAGACCATTGCGGACTTTATTAGCGATCAAATCAATCGAAAGGAATGACTACAGCAAGTGCTGAAAGCATCAACTGTGACTGGATGGTACATTATTATGCAACCATCACACCCATAATTAACAAAATATAATCTTGCGGACTCCAAGTGCGCTGTCCGGCGAGATATATTATATATCTTGCAGTATACTTATATAATATGCAGAATAGAAGAGAAAGACCTAACCAAAAATGGGCAAAGGCGACGAGTAATGACTATGCATTGCTAACCAATGTTGCTCAGTTTCATCTGTTTAGTATAACTCTACTATCCTATGGTCTTATCAAGACACTTTTTGTTTTTCGTCGTCTTTATCCTGTCCAGTGGGGGTTTTTGTCCGCAAAGTGCGCACTAATTGAGCATTTGTGTTCCACGATGTGGGGGTCGCGTGAAACGCACCCCACTAGTATGTAAAATTTTCATGCCACCAGCAGCGTCCACATACGTAGGACAATTGAATTCAGCACAGTAGATTTAGTGCCTAGGATTTTCGCGCCGAAGCCGGTTTCCGCCCCCGTTATCGTTTTCTCTCTCTCCCCAATTCCCATCTCGCTAAACATGCCCCCCAGCTGCCGCGCGCGAAAAATCACCAACTTTTGTTCTTTTCAACAACAGGCCCATGGACGCCTACTACGAATTTCTCGAGCCTTCACGGGTTTCGCACTGTATAGGCTGCAATTTCATCTCTCCTACAGTGAAACACTTGGTAGTGGCGAAGACATCATTGCTACAAGTCTTCGAAATTATCGGAACTTCGAAGCGAGGCTACAAGCTTCGTCTCCTCGACCAATTCAAGCTCTATGGTACTGTTACGGCGCTCAAAACCTTCCGCACAGTCGACTCTCCCGACTTGGATTACATATTGGTCGCTACCAAGGTGGCAAAAGTGTCCATGATACGATGGGACCACCAGGCACATTGCATAGCCACCGAGTCGTTACATTATTACGAGAAATCGATCCAGGGAGCAACCTATGAGACCTTAGACGAAACAGAATTGGTTGTGGAACCTAACAGGTACTCTTGCTTCTGTGTTCGATTCAAAAACTTGTTGACTTTCCTTCCTTTTTCCACGCCCGATGACGACGATGAAGACATGGAGGACGAAGGAGATACAAAAAAACAGAACTATGTATCAGGCTACGAGTCCGAGGCATTTGGTTCGAGTTTCATGGTGGATGCACAGTCTCTTGAGCCGTCAATTGGTACGATTGTAGACATGCAATTCCTCCACAACTACAGAGAACCAACCGTTGGTATTTTGTCCCTGAAGGCTGCCACTTGGACTGGCTTGTTACCCAAAGTAAAGGATAACATTACCTATCATGTGATGACCATTGACCTTGCTACTAAGGCAACTACAACTGTGCTCAAGATTGAAAACTTACCCTTTGACATCGACAGACTTGTTCCTTTGTCGCATCCCCTCAACGGGTGCCTCCTTATGGGCTGCAACGAAATCATCCATGTCGATAACGGTGGTATTGTTCGACGCTTGGCAGTTAACAAGTACACCGAAGATATCACAGCCTCCGTCAAAAACTACACCGACCAATCTGACCTCAACCTCATGTTGGAAAATTCATCCGTGATTCCAATCCCCAACGATAGCAGAGTTCTCTTGGCCCTTCTGAGTGGCTCGTTGTACCACATAAACTTTGATGTTGACATCAAAACCATCAAGCGGTTCACCTTGGAGCCGGTTGTCGAGAGTCACTATTCTTCGATCCACTTGACTTACCCAGGTCAAGCAGCATTTCTAGACTCAAACTTGATCTTCATTGCTAATAATAATGGAAACAGTCCATTGGTGGAGGTGAAATACTTGCGAAATGAAGAAGTGACGGAAAAGGCGGAACCAAATGGCAAGGAGGATATGGATGGCGATGAAGAATTGTATGAAGATGATAATTCAGGCAAGAAAGTGGTCATCAGACAAGGCGATATCAAGTATATCAGGCATGATGAGCTCATAAATCATGGCCCAGTCTCTGATTTCACGCTCGGAAAGTACTCCACCGAGAAATTCAAGGCCAACCTCATCAATCCTAACCTCAATGATGTCTGCATAGTCAGCAATGGTGGCTCCCACAAGCAGAGTTGCTTGAATATCTTTGCTCCTAGTGTTCAACCGGCTATCCGCTCGTCACTTACGTTCTCCCAGGTCAACCGTATGTGGAACATTAACAACAAGTACTTGATTACCTCTGACGACGTGAACCAAAAATCAGAAATCTTCCAAATTGAGAAGTCCTACTCCCGCTTGAAGTCAAAGGATTTCATCAACAACGAAATAACAATCTCCATGCATGAGTTGAATAATGGAAAATATATCTTGCAAATCACACCAAAGCATATCGAGGTCTTTAACAGCAAGTTCAAGCGCCACATGTCGTTCGACGAAGAGTTGCGCGAGGTCATGAAAGAAGACCAGATTATCAGCAGTACAGTTCACGATGACTACTTGATGATTTTCTTTGCTAGTGGTGAAGTCTTCATATACTCCGTGAATACCCAGACAGAAACCTTGACCAAAATTAACATTCCTCAAATTCTTTCCGATACTATTATTACCACTGGATACGTGACAAACTCCAGATTACTCAACGCTGTCACGAAGTATAGCAATTTATTAGTAAAGGGCACAAAGAGGAAGCATGGTGGTCGTGGTGCCAGTGAAGACGCGCAAACAATGGAACTCGGTGAATTACTGAAGATGTTTGTTTTGGTCACTGGTGACAACAGAGTGGTGGCATTTGGCCGAGACCACAATGAGCGCTGCTATCAACTTAACGATGTGGACAAATTCTCAGACGAGCTCAACTTGGGCTTTTTCGAGCCTAGAGATACATACCCAGATCCTTTCATCAAGCAGATTGTATTCAATGAGATTGGTGATAAGTACTCGAAGGAAGAATACTTGACAATATTGACTGTGGGTGGTGAGATATACATGTACAAATTGTACTTTGACGGACAAAACTTCAAGTTGAAGAAAGAAAAAGACTTGCTTATCACTGGTGCTCCCGATAATGCCTACCCAGCGGGAACCAGCATTGAACGTCGTTTGGTGTATATCCCACTTGTCAGTGGATTCTCCAGTATTTTCGTGACAGGTGTGGTGCCGTACTTTATCACACGTACCAGACATTCGATTCCTAGGATCTTCAAGTTCACCAAGATTGCCGTACAGTCGTTTGCAGCGTTTTCGGACTCCAAGGTCAGCAATGGTGTCATCTTTTTGGATAATGCGAAGAATGCTAGAATCTGTGAGTTGCCGCGGGACTTCACGTACGACAACAACTTGCCGGTGAAGAAGGTCCATATTGGCGAGACAGTTAAGTCTGTGACCTACCATGAACTATCCAATACTTATGTTGTTTCAACATATCGCGAAATTCCTTACAATGCACTTGACGAGGAAGGTAATCCAATTGCTGGACTTAAGGCAGACAAGCCGAGTGCACATTCCTACAAAGGTTCGCTTAAGCTCATCTCCCCATACAATTGGACGGTTATTGAGACAATTGACTTGCGAGAAAACGAGATTGCCATGAGTGTCAAGTCGATGGTTCTCGATGTGGGCTCTTCCACGAAGCGGTTCAAGCACAGAAAGGAACTTCTTGTGGTTGGTACCGGACGGTACAGGATGGAGGATCTTGGAGCCAATGGTGCCTTCAAGATATACGAGATCATTGACATTATTCCTGAGCCCGGCAAGCCAGAAACGAACCACAAGTTCAAAGAGTACAATACCGAAGACACCAAGGGTGCTGTGACTTCGATCTGTGAGGTGAGTGGTCGATTCTTGGTTGCGCAAGGCCAAAAGATCATCGTGAGAGATGTTCAGGACGATGGAGTGGTGCCCGTTGCATTCTTGGACACCGCCGTGTATGTATCTGAGACCAAGAGCTTTGGTAACTTGGTAATTCTTGGAGACTCGCTCAAGAGTGTTTGGCTCGCAGGCTTCGATGCTGAACCGTTTAGAATGATCATGCTAGGCAAGGATCTTCAATCTGTGGATGTGAACTGTGCCGAGTTCATATCCAAGGACGAGGAGGTGTACATCTTGATTGCCGGAAACAACAATGTGATGCATCTTGTGCAGTTTGACCCGGAAGACCCTACGTCCTCGAATGGTCAGAGATTGGTCCACAGAGCGTCGTTCAACGTGAGTTCAACCACAACGTGTATGCGGATGTTGCCCAAGAACGAGGAGATCAATACGCAATACTCGGACGTTTTCCAGACGGTGGGCTCTTCCATAGACGGGTCGTTTTTCACGGTTTTCCCAGTCAACGAGTTTACCTATCGTCGGATGTACATCATCCAGCAGCAGCTCACCGACAAGGAGTACCATTACTGTGGGCTTAATCCCCGTTTGAACCGGTTTGGAGGCGAGGCATTTGATGACTCGCAAAGTGGCGTGAAGCCTATTTTGGACCACCAGGTGATCAAAAAGTATGCCAAGCTCAACGAGGACCGTAAGCAAGCCATTGCGCAAAAGGTGAGCTCCAAGGGTGTGTATCAGGAGATCTGGAAGGATCTCATTGAGTTTGAGAACGTGCTCAAAATGATGTAGTTTGGGACAAAAGGAGTATGGAGTAATGATATACGGTAGATGATAATAATCTGGTAAGAGTGTGAACGAGTGTGAACGAGTCTGCCAACTAGACGTATTTACATAATAATTTATTCGATTTCCATCTTTACCTTTCTGGTTGCTTGCAGCCATTCTCGCCAATCTCAAACTTCTTTCGCGGAAAAACTCTACACATGGCCAAGGCAAAAAAGAGCGTCTCGTTTACCGAGCTGGAGCAGGAGTCCAAGCCTGAAAGTGCTCCCACGTACGTAGAAAAGTATGCTCTTCAACCGAGCGTGGCGTCTATACCCGTACATGGACTAGTTGTGCTTCTAGGGATGTATTCCGCTGGCCTCACGCGTGACATAACACCAGTCTTGATCAAGGGGTTGGCCACGTTGACGTCTCTCCAGTTGGTATACGGGTACTTTGTGGCCGTGAACACGGTCGTGGCAAGCTCCAACAAGAAGATCAAGTCGGAAAACGTTCCGCTTCTTGTTTGTGGGGCAATGGTGATTGCCTGGGCCGCGGTGATCCCCGTCTTTTTGGTAACAATCTTGATGGGTGCTCCATTGTCCAGCCACTTGACGGAGACGGCGCTCTTCTGTGCCCATTTCTCGGTGCTAGCATTGTTTCCCATGTTGGTTTTCTACCGGTTTGAGACCGACGCTGTCGCTGCCGTGGCCACCGCTGCCAACGGCACCTCGGTGGTGGTTCGCAATCCCGTCTTGTTGGCGATTGTCGGGGCCATTCTAGGAACGTGGGTGGGGGTGTTCCCGATACCCTTAGACTGGGACCGTGACTGGCAACAGTGGCCCATCACCTTGCTTACTGGCGCCTACATCGGACATGCGGTAGGAGGCATCGCTGCTGTTGGGGTGAAGTTGGCTTTCTGATGTGGTCGGCAAACTTACGAGGCGGGAGACAAAGCGGCAAAAGAAGCGGCAAAAGAAGCGGCACCAAGTATCCAGAGACATTGGTGACAGCGGCAGAGTCAAATGAGGCTAAAAAACCGATGACAAGTGAAGAATGAACAGTGAAAAACACAATATCTTCCCAAGTGAGAGAGACTCACAAAATGTGAGCTACACAGAGTTGCATGCTACGCAATGACGACATTGGACCCATCGGACTAGCTGGTGAAAAGCCGACAGTACGCCATATACGAGCCTCGTGACAAGAGGTGTGGAGCCCGGCCGGCCATGTGTGGCTGACATAACCGCACCTTACATGGATTTCACTCCGATGATTAATCGAATTGCACGGTCGATGGCCAGCTGGTCCGCATAGCCTCGGTCGTACCTACGTCGCTTAGAAGCCTTTTTTTCGTTCCCCTGCCTGTCAAAATCTAGGCTCAACAGATCTTTGTCATCCCCGCTTGCGTATTATATAACGCTGCGCACAACCCTTACTAATGACGATTGCTCCAGACAATGTGCGCAATATAAAAAGTCCGTGTTGTCCGAGTTAATCCTACACTACCTTGGATCACATTTCAACCGTCTCAAAATACTCAATTGCAATGTCTGAATTCCCCACTGATATCCCCCTCACCTATGTCCCATACTCGAAGGCTGCTGATGACATTGCAGCCTGTGCCAACCCTATTGCCTTGAACTTGACCAAGTTGTTCCCAGGCAAGACTATCGTCTTGACCTCTGCTCCTGGTGCCTTCACCCCTACTTGTACCGAGCAGCACATTCCTGGCTTCTTGAAGAAAGTGGACGAGTTCAAGGCCAAGGGTGTCGACAAGATCATCATCCTCACTGCCAACGACCCCTTTGTCAATGCCGCCTGGGGTAAGGCTTTGGGCTACAAGGAGGAAGAAAACTACGTGGTGTTTGCCAGCGACCCCAATGCTGCTTTGTCCAAGAAATTGGGTGAAGAATACGTCGCTGACTTGACCAGCCGTGGTTTCGGAGTTAGAACCGGTCGTTACGCTGCTATCATCAAGGATGGCAAGACCGAGTACTTGGCCGCTGAAAACAGCGGAGGCTTTACCGACATCGCTACTGCTGAAAATGTCTTGGGTAGACTTTAGGTATTGAATCAATGACTGAAATTTTAATTGAGGCAGTATCGCCGTATACTTGTAGCTCCTAGTTGCTTTTTGTATTTGCCATTAGACTCTACAATTTACTGATCCGCTTTCTAGATTCTGGTATTCTCACTATTTCCGCTGTTCTCGCCATTCTCGCTATCCTCACTATTCTCGCTATTCTCGCTGTTTTCTGCTCCACCACGTCTCGCAGCCAAATATTTTCAAGTCTCATTTTACTTGCAACGCGTCCCATGTCGTTCCCTAGAGTGCCCTTGGTCACGGGTGATACAGATGACGACGCATCGATACATTTGAATGCATTTGTGGGCAAGGCGAGACCGCTTCCGTTCCGAAAACACGAAAAAGCTTCTTCTGGGCGCAATCCGCAACGCGATGATGAAAGTCTAAACGCCCTTTTTAGGCGCTACCAGGAGAATGGCAGCTTATCCTTCAGGAAAAACGCTGATGCCAGCATTTATAATGACCTGGGCTACGAAGAAGCCGAGAAAAGTCCCATTTTGGAGTATAATAAAGACAAACAAGATGTTTACAGCGAAGAAGATGAAACATACCAACCAAACAATGAGACAATCGAGGATGACGATGAGCTCAGTGACGACGGTAGCCATGTCAGCGACGAATTGAGTTACGAGAGCGAAGGATTGAGTGGAAGAGAACTTGAAGAGATCGAAAAATGGATCGATAAAAGAGATAGACACAACAACAAAAATGCTTCGAAAAGGTATGGGCTCGAGGACTCTTCGTACGCTATTCCAGAAGACTACGACTCGGATTTGGATGATGACTACCAATATTCAGAGCCAGATTCTGACGCCTGGTCTCTCGATCTGGCAACGACAAATGTTGAAGATGCGACAATAGAGCATGTGGGCAAGCCTAAAACAGCTCCCACCGCTTCCTCTCCAAAACGGGTGCTTCAATTCATCAGCGTGATCGCCATCCTTATACTAGTAGTGGTTTTTGTGCCGGTGTACTTTGTTGCCAGGTCTGGTGAATGGGACGGCCAAGAAACGTCACCGCGGTTGAACCTTCTCCTGCGACGTCTAGGCGACTTGTCGAAGAAACACGAACAATTGCAGGCCAGTTGGGAGGACCACAGTCTCCACATTGCTTCCAAGATCGAGTATATCAGCAGCAAGTTTGAGCACTTCGACCTGATTCTCCAGGCCCAGCCCTGGAACACGCTCCAGTCCGAAGTGGAACAACTCAAACGAGACGTACGCAAGCCGGTGATTGACGACACCGGTTCCAAGCTCGAAGAATTGGAGGAGAAGTTGACACGGATATCCGAGATGTACGATACGTTTGAGGAAGCCAAGAGCCTGCTTGTGGCCGACTTTGTGAGCAAGTTGCCAGAGAAGGTGCCTGCTTACATCCAAGACAACAAGATCCACTTTGCACCCGAGTTCCACCGGTACTTGCTAGCCTTCATGGACAGTTATAACCAGCAGAAAAGCAACCAGACCTGGTCCACGTTTCTCGATACCCACCAGCCCCAACTCACCACTTTCATCGCCACGGCGCTCAAAAAATCGAATACTATCACCCGAGAAGCATTCGAAGAAATCCTCCACAAGCGACTCGCCGACAACAACAAGATAATATGGGACCGCTTCAACGGGCTTGTGGACACTTTGCTGGCCAATTCCACCTCGCTCAATGTAGCCGCCGACGGGATCATGTTGGAGAGTCTACTTGACGTGTTTGCCAAGAGCTCCAAGTCTGTCAACTACGCAGACTATCAGTTGGGGTCTCGGATACTAGGTTTTTTGACGTCGGGTACTACAGAGGAGAACAAGCTGTTGGGTCGGCGTGTGTTTCTAGGCTGGTACGACTATCTTTTCGGGCTCTCGGGCCCTTCCAACTGGAAGTACAACGCGAACAACGTTTTGATCGACCAGGGTAATTATTGGCAATGCGGTGCCCGTTGCAGTCTTGGTATCCGGTTATTCGACTCGGTGATACTCACGGATTTGGTGTTGCACACGAGTAAGGCCACCACGGTTTCGATATATGTCAAGCCCCGATACTCCAAGCACTTTAGCCAAGTGCAAAAGTATGCCTCCGGGCTCAAGTTCAGGCTGGAGGAGCTTGGCAGCAAGTATGCATTAAAATTCATCAAGGTCAAGGAGGCCAGTCTCGTTGGCGATGTGAACCACATCCACATGCCTCGGAGCCTAGTCAATATGGAGGTGCCAGTCCGAGACATAATTGTCGAAGTGGTTGGAGAGGATGCTGCTACGGTGGAGAGTGTCAAGGCATACGGAGTTAAAGAGATAGGCGCACGGTACTTGCGCCAAGATTTCCAGGCCATGGTTGACGGGCAAGACATACGGTTGGGCGAGGATATAGTAGTTGATTAAATAAACTTTATTGGCGATTGGACCCGGGGAGCTACATGATGTTGAAACATATCCATGAATTATTTAAACCTTTTGAAGACCGAAGAGTGTAATTAACCATTTAGCTAACGAACCTAAAGAAGCGACAAATTGACGAGCCGTGCAAGCTCAACAGTCAATTGCTTAGTAGAAGAAAGACAAAACGGCCAACAAACCGGCAGCGAGAGCTGGAACAGCGTTAGCGTTACCAGCGTTCTCAGCGGTGGAGACACCAGCAATGGTGGATGGAGCAGCAGAGGACTCTGGAGCAACAGTGGCTGGGGTGGACTCACCGGCAGCGGTGGTTGGAGCTGGAGGAGCTGGGGCTGGGGCAGCAGAAGATGGAGCCTCAGGAGCTGGAGCTGGAGCAGCGGAGCTTGGAGCAGGAGCTGGAGCTGGGGCAGCAGAAGTTGGGGCCTCTGGAGCAGGAGCTGGGGCAGCGGTGCTTGGAGCTGGAGGAGCTGGGGCTGGGGCCTCAGTCAGGGAGACTGGGCAGTAGGTGGTGTAGATGGTGTCGTTCTCAGTGATGGTGGTGACACCGGTGGTGGCAACCTCAGTGTGGCACTTGTTGTCGTCACAAGAAGTGATGGTGACAACGGTGGTACCGACAGTGTTGGTCTCGGTCTTGGTAGCGTCAGTCAATGGGCAGTAGGTGGTGTAGATGGTGTCGTTCTCAGTGACGGTGGTGACACCGGTGGTGGCAACATCAGTGTGGCACTTGTCCTCGGAACAGGAGGTGATAGTCACCACGGTGGTGTGGATATCAGTCTCGGTGGAGGTACCATTGGTGTAAGCAGCCAAGGCTGGGGCGGCGGCGGCAGCGGCGATAACAGCGGTAGAAAACTTCATTATTAGCGAGTGAATGTGTTTTGGCTTCTGTCAGCGCGGACGCCGTCTTATATAGCGCAATCCGCGTGTGAGCCCGTGAGTAAACATGCAAGGTGCGGTTGTAGAGGAAACAGCTGCAAGTGTTGCATCTGCCGCACGTGACGTAGCCGGTTGGCAGCACGGCCTCAGGCGGGGAGGACGGTCAGAGGCCTACGGGGCGGGCGGGAAACGGGCGGGATTTGGCAATCGTGGAGGGGGTGGTGGTGGCAGTCCGGGCACCCAATTGCGGCGTCTGGGCGACTCTGGAAGGTGGCGATGCTGCCGGTCGGACTGGTTGTTGATTGCCAGATCACGGCACTTGTTTTGCATATGGTGTGTGCGGCGCAATGCGTCTGGACCCAGTTTCATGCACAACGCGAAACAAAATTCGCGTAGCGAATAAGGTTGGTGCGTCAGTGTGGGGGGAAAATACAGCGTGGTCGGCTACGAAAGCGTCAGTGGGTGGTCACGCCAAAAGGCCGTCGTCAAAAACACCAATCGCCGGCAAAGGCGTCCATGCTGGGCCCGAGTTTGACGCACATTCCGTCGGAGCTTGGCCCAGGTGCAGCACGGTTGCTTGCGGCACCCAACCCCTGTGCACGTGACGTTTGTCGGTCGCGGTTGTCAGGGAAACAGCTTATTTTTGGTTTTCCAGGGCTGTGACGACATGCGTGCAGGGCGGCGCTACGCGGGCAATTAGTAAATATGGCTCGCGACGTTCCCTGGCGCAGCGATGCCCGTTCGGGGATATAGGGGACATAAAAATTTTCTATCCTGTGTAGTGGGGTGGGGCCGCCGGCCGCAGTGATTACTGGCACTGGGTTCGTAGTGCACTACAATAGCGGAGGCATTCTTGCGGTAATAAATCCACGGCTTATTTAGGTAAGTAGTTGTCTCCATCGAGCGGTGCATCTGGCCATGTTCCAGTGCTCCGGTATTGTGTGTTTACACCGGGTGGAACGCCGATCGGACCGTGGAGCAATTGTAGAAGGGTAGTGTACGCCCAGTGTAACTGGTGACACAATGTGAGTGTTGCTTTGGCGGGTTGCTGGTCTAGACGTGGCTGTAGGTGACCGTGGGTCGGAATGGTTTACTTTTAGTGTTAGGTATTAGTGTGTTAGGTATTAGTGTTGGTGGCCCATTGCACTTTTTCGTGCACTTTTCGGGCACTTTTCGTGCTGCGAAAAGGGCTGCAAATTTCGTCTTTCTGAAACTACCGCTGACCACGCCTAGCAGGTATCAGTCTCAATCGGCATATGTTTGCGTGGCCCTGCGTGGAATTGCGTGGCTATGCATAGTTGACAGGTTGTTTCCAGAAGCGGCAGGAGACTCGCTGGATTAGAACTGGATTAGAAATTGATTCAGCCTGGTTCTCTCCCGGTTCAGAAATTGAATTCGGCCTGGTTCTCTCCCGGCGTGCGCTGTTTTTCGTCCGAGATTTCAGCAGGAACCGATGGGTTCAGGCTGAGAGGTGTCTGTTTCGTTTCTTCTTCTTCTTCTTCTTCTTCTTGTTGTTCCTCGGCGGCGACCATGGAACGCACCGTTTTTGGCAAGCGGTCGGGTCTGTAGAACCGCAAGTCGGCTCGGCCTACAATGTAAAACAAGCTGCAGATGACCTCGAAAGCTCCCCACACGATGTACGCCGCGACCGGCTTGGTGACGCCGGTGCGCTGCTGGTATATCTTGGCTTGCATCACCGAAATACACCGCACGATGGCTCCCACGAAAATGAGGAAACTGGTCAGAATCACGATGAAAAGCGACACATTGTGTCCCAAGCCTCCGCGCTCGTTGGTCAAGCCCTCCACCATGTTGTAGTGGTGGTGGGTAGCGGCAATCACTCGCTTGGCTTGGCGGTGGTTGTGGTTCCGCTTCATGAACGTCTCCTCGGCGGCCTGTGCTGCGTGCGCCTTGACAAAGTAGAACGGATGGAAAGACTCGATCCACCACGGCTGGTAGGTGTACAAGTTCTCGTCGCGGGCCGTGGGCTTGAAGAAGTACGACAAGCCGATCAAGGCGATCGACGTCAACGAGTACATGATGATGAGCACCGCCGACACCAGCACCACCACCTTCCAGCTGTGGTAGGCCTTGTGGGACAAAAAGTAGAGGTATGGAATTGCAGCCGCGATGATGGTGATTGCTGCAACAATGCACACGGTAGCATAGATCGCCAACATGATCACCCAGAAGAGCCGTCTGGTTCCGCCCACCGGGTGTCTCCAGGTGAACAACCGCTGGGCCAAAATCAAGTTGAACGACACCACCATCACCGAGGAGATGATCAAGAAGACTTCGGAGGTGACGCCGGCCTGCACCCGCAAGATGTCCTTGGCCCAGTATGCTCTGAGCGCCCAGCCAATGACTCTCAGCATGCAGTAGAAGGTCCAGCCGAGCGAGAGCCAGAAATAGTGGCCGCGGGAAAAGTTGACGGACCAGATGACGAGGTGCAACAAGCCCAAGATGCCAAAAAGAACAGCAAAAAGGATCGACGGAGCGATGTCGGTGCTGGTGGGGTAGTCGCCCAAGATGGTATTCTGTCGGGAGATGACATAGTCAATGATGAACTGGGGAATGGGGTTGCCCACCAAGTTCAGCGTCTCGGACCTGAGATGGAACACACCCGTACCGTAGTCTGGCCCATTGTTGAAGGCTGTGAAGTAGACGTGGAGCCAGTACACCGGCGGCTGGCCTTCGCTGCTCATCTCTTAACAATGATGCCAGTGATGCTGCCACATGAAAAGGTGGGGTTGGCTTATATAAGTCTGTTGGGTCGCAAAGCGGGCCGCATATTTACCTCTGCGTACATGGGTCCAGTGGTGCGTCAGAAATACCTAATTGAGTCGGCTGGTGGGTAATTTCCTGCCTTTGTTGGGACTTGGCCATGCAGCGAACACACCGTACGATTTCGGGCGGCAACGAGTCAAAGTGGGACACGGGCGCATTTTCGACGCCGGCGGTTTCTACGGTGTCCAGAACCCCTGGTGCTTCTCGGCAGCCACTACAGTGGCGACAGTCTGCCGTCACCACCAACAACCAAAGAATTGCAGCCGTATACGGTGCATTACGTCCGAAATTATGCAGCCGCGCTGCACGATCTTGAAAAATCTTCCGAGGTGCATCGGCTCGATATTGGGAATCAACGGCGCCGGCGCAAGCCCTGGGGCCGCCACCACCATTGCTGCTTGTAGAGGCTATGGCATGCCTGTACGGCCTGTGTCTGTCTGTCCTGGTGCTTTCTCGCTGCCAGAACGGCCAATAGGTATCCAGCCGGTGCGTCACGTTATGCTGCGATGATGCATGCCGGCCAAGCACCGGCCTGCGCCGGCACACTAAAGTAGAAACAGGACTTACGAGATGGAGTTAAGAAAAATACCTGCAAGCGACTAAAATATGCACTATTTTTTCGCTAGCGTTTTAACGGCTTTACATATTGCTTGTGGTCGGGGTTGCGTATTTCTGCATTTTTGTAGGTTTGTGTATTTTCGTGAACTGCAAAATACAATCTGGGCACTCCGCAGCACCAGTCTTGGTTGACAATTTGCGGCTCAAAATATGTCCCAGTTTGCATGTTGACATACTGATAGGTCAACTCTGCCAACACCTTCTCTCTCTCTCTCTCTCTCTGTCAAAGCATACTATTCATAGAATATTTCCTATTTATTTTGCCAACACAAACTTGAACGTTGCAACCTCGAATCCTCTCAACCGGATATCCAACTCCTGCTTGCCATTGAGTTCCAATTCTTCCGTCTCGTCTTCCAAACCAGACGTACGGAACACCTTGGCGATCTTGAGAATTCCAGGATCCACAACCAACTTGCCCTTGCTGGATCCACCTAAAGACTCATACACTCTCACGATGAAAGACTGTTCGTCCTTGGTGGGGATGTTTTCGTGGGTCGACACTTCAGCGTCGTTTTCTGATCTCTTCAAGTGGGACAACACAAGACTGGAGTCTCCAACCAACTGGATAGCATGGGGAACTTGCCCGCTGGAAGACAACAATGGGTAGTTGAAGTTCCATCCCAAGCGCACAGTGTCGGCTCCCAATGGTCCTCCATGAGGATAGATGGCGTACTCAAAGTCATGCTCACCCATGTCGGCCTGGTCATCGGGTGCCTTTGCCGAGCGGAGAAGTGAAAGACGGATCAAGTTTCCGTGGATCAGACCTCCGTACTTGCTGTTGTTGACGATGGAAACACCGTAGTTGTGCTCACTCAAGTCCATGAACTTGTGATGGCACACTTCAAACCTGGCCACGTCCCAGGTGGTGTTGTAGTGCGTAGGACGCTTGGTGACTCCAAATTGCGTTTCGTAGTTGGCGTCCGTCGCAGTGTAGATGGTGGTGGGGAACTGCACCTTGAGGAACTGGTACGTCTCGTGCCACTTGACGTGGGACTTGAACCGGAGGAAGCTGCCCTGCTTGTCGTCCACGGCTCCGTCAAGCGAAATGACAGTCTCGATGGAAGACTCCGCCGAGATTTCATGCTTGACCACCAACGACGAACGAACCCCGTTGTTCTCCAAGATGGACACTGTTGCTCCCGTCAAGAACTTGATGGTGTCGAGAGAATAAAGCTCGGTGTCCCACGCTGGGTACGTCAATGGCTGGTCCTGAACCAAGATGAATTGATTCCCACCGCCGGGAGTTTCCTTGGTAACCAGAGTGTCAATCACCTCTCTGTCGTTCACGCTGTCGTAGAGCGAAGCCAACACACCCTCGTCTGTGATCTTGGCCACGAGAAGTTCATTGCTCAATTCATAAAAGTCTCCCACTTTCTTCACTACTGCAGGGTACTGCAACTGGTTGACGGTCTCGCTTCCCGCATCGGTGGTGACCGAGGCAATAAGCTTGTCTCCAGAAACCACAGACTCCTTGCTGGAACTCAATGTCCTGAACGCAGCATCGTCCTTGGAAACCTCCACCACTTCCGTACGAGCCCAGGGTAAAGTATTGACAAAACTTGGCTTGCCGCTCAACTGCCCAAGTGCATCTTCAATCAACTGGTCAATCTTTTTGAAAAACTTTTGGAACAATGGGAAGACCTCCTCATAGTAGACCATACCGATGCAGCTTCCTGGCAACACATCGTGGAACTGGCACAAGCAAAGATCCTCCCAAAGCGCCTGGAGCTCCTTCTTCGGATACTTGTACTTCTTGTTGGTAAGACTCAACAATGTAGCCAAGTACTCCAAGTCGTGGAGCTTGACTTCACCCACTCTCATGCACTTCTTAACCTTGGCCTGCGTGGTGTAGGTACCACGGTGGAACTCAAGGTACATTTCTCCACGCCAGGTGGGAAGACTGGCACCGTTATTGCTCTTTCTAAGAACGTCATCGTAAAAGTCGTCGATGGTCAGTCCAACGTGAACGGTAGGAATAGCAGCAGTGGTGTTGGCAAGTCCACGGCACCGTCTGAGCTTTTCAATCATCTCCTCTGTTGGTCCGCCTCCACCGTCTCCGTGGCCGTAGAGCAACAAGCCGGTAGGCACGTCTCGCAAGTTTTGGTGCTGGTGCTGAGAGCGAACCACATCGCCAAAGTGGGCGCCGGCTGTATACGTGTTGGCTGGAGGCATGTGGACCAACACCTGGGAGCCGTCCAAACTGACCCAGTTGAAGGTGGTCAACGGGAACTGGTTGATGTTGTTCCACGACAACTTTTGGGTGAGGAACCTGTCCATACCGGCGAGACGACAGAGCTGAGGAACCTGGGAAGAGTAGCCAAAGGTGTCGGGGAGCCAGAACGTGGTGGCCTGGATGCCAAACTCGTTCAATTCGAACCGCTGCCCCAACAAGAACTGTCTCATCAAGGATTCACCGTTGGGGATGTTGGTATCGTTTTCCACCCACGAGCCTCCGACCGGCAAAAATTGATTGGTAGCAAACTTTTGCTTCACCTTGGCAAACACATCTGGATGGTCCTGTTTCAACCACTTGAACTGTTGCATCTGTGAAGCCACAAAGACATACTCGGGGTACTGTTCAGCAATCTTCAACTGCGAAGTCCATGAACGGACAATTTTCCGTCTTGTCTCTGCAAACGGCCACAACCAGGCGGTGTCGATGTGGCAGTTTCCCACGGCATAGACGTCGATTCTGCCGTCGCCGCCGCCCTGGTGGAACACCTCGTCCGAGTCCACGTCTTCTCCAAGTAGCGTTCTGGCCAACTCTCTGCCGGTGTCCACCGTCGTGGGGTCGTTCACATCAAATGCATTCATGATTTTCGTGCACAACAGCGCTGCCTGGTACTTCTGCCACAGCCCTGGCAACTCGCGAGCAGCGTCGCTGAGGATCCAGTAGTCCCAGTACAACTTGCGGGCAGCCACATTGGGCAAGATGAGGTCGCAGGTGTTCAACCGGAAGTAGCGGTTGGGGTCGGGTCTGCCCAGGTCGCCAGTGCCAAACATGCCGTTGCAGGCCATTTCTAGGTAGAAGCGCTGGACACCCAGCTTCCAGAACTTTTTGGGAAAGTAGCACACCGACCTCTGGCCCGAGCTGGAAAACGCCTGGATCGGGACACCGTCTTCGTCGTACAACAAGCCTTCGTTGTCGGCCTCCCACTCAAAGATAATTTGTTCGGGGGTGTCCGTGAGCCACTTGGGAGGAACTTCCAAGTCCACCTTGAACCAAAAAGTTTTCCACGAAGGGCCGTACAGAAACCCTTTATTTGCATCTTCCCACGGGATGTTGGCCCAGTCAATGTCGCTGAAAAGCGGGCGCTTGGTTTCGCCATTGGGTCCGTCAGGCACCTTCCACGACTTTATGTTGATATACTCAGTGTTGGTGTCGACTCTGTCAAGGTCATACAATTTAGGGAGATTGAGTCTGCCGTACTGGCCGCCGCCGTCGGTGAAATGACGAAGCCTGTCCATGTAGATATGGTCAATTGGCTTGTGGGTGGGCTGAAGCGACCGTGCCGCATAACCCTGGTCGTTGGCGTTCATTGCAACACTGGAGTAGCACGGATAAAGAGAAAGCCAATGAGGCTACTTGGCACCTGGAGCCGTGCGGAACCGTGGGGTAGGCTGACGTAAGGCTGGCTGGAACCATGACTGATAAGGGGCATTAGGGGCCGACCTTGGCACGGTGCATTTGCAGCCGCTGGCTGCACGGTGGATGCGCCGTGGGATGCGCTCTGGAATGCGCTTTAGATGCACATTGAGGAGTTATGCTGCCGCGTGCTTCCATGCATGGGTGGCGTCTTTTACAACCACTACAACCTGAAAGGCTCAAACATCTATTTGTCTAAAAGTCATAGCTACAGCTGTATGTGCACCTCCTTGTCCTCCTCGATGGTGCTGACGTGCTCGTGGTCCTCCAACAGCTTGGAGTGCACCTCCGGCAACTTGGCTGAGAAGCCCTTGATCAACGAAAACTCGTTGGTGATCTCGCCGCCAAAGTCCTTCACCTTCTGCTTCAAGGTGCTCAAGTCGGCACTGGTGGCAGACTCCTTAAGGGTAATAATGTAGTGTTTCAATCCCGACATAGTGTGGCAAAAAGTAGGAGAAACTGCCCCTGGCAAACCCAAATCCAGGACACCGGGATCCACACCCGTGCACCACCGCCCTCCACAGCACGCATGACACTGGCGTGCATACAGCCACGCACCTGCGCACCCGTGCACCCGCGCACCCAGCAACGATAAGCCTGGGTTGCGGATCAGGACACCACCGTCATCATGGCGTACCAGATAGTATACCACCCTGCTCCCAGTCTGGGCCTAGACGGGTTTTTCCTCAAGATACGCCGCAATGGCTTCATGCTCTACACGTCCATAGTGGTGATCTCCACTCTTTACGTTTGTTTTGTGCTAAAACCACCCAAACCAGGATCGCAGCCAAAACCAAAAAGTGCCAATGCGTCTACATTTACCAGCAGCGAGTCCAGCTTTGAGAATATCCAGCTCGAGGACCTTGTCCACCCGGTGGACCGGTGGACGAAGCGCGAATTGTACCAGTTTCTTGCTGACAACAAGGTGTATCCGGAAGTGGAGGAGCCGTTGCTGCACGTGCGCGAAACGGCTAAGAAGTACTACCAGGGTAACTAGGAGGAGAATAAATGGAGCGACAACTGCTGAAAACCACATTTGTGGGTGTGTGCTGCTGCAAGTGCGTAGAGTAGCGACTGTGACTCGCCGGACAAAAAACAAACGTGTGCTGACACCGTGCTGTGACTCGGGCCAGCCGTGTTGCACTGTGGGGCTAGGCCCGGAATTGGCCCAGTATGAAACCCGACCGGTCGGGCTGACAAAGCACTGAAAAACACAGGCCCAAACACCCGCACATTGCGGCACGGTGGGAGACGAGGGGGGAGCCTGGCAGCGGTTTGCGGCGGGCGGTGGTGGTGGTTCAAGCGTGCCGGAGGGTCCAATTGCGTGTCTGGGTTATGCTTGCTGACTTTGGGCGCGCAATCTCCGCTGGTGCTTGCTGTGCAGCGCCGGTGCTCGTTCGCTCCCGTGACCGGAATGCCCCGCTGGTTCACGTGCGTCCGGTTGCTCTGACAAATCGGGGGTATATAAGAGAGACGAGAAAAACAGGTTGGATAACCATGGTTAAAGCAGGTATGTGTCGATGAAACAAAAAAGTCCGGGTTTTTGCAGCCGTGTGGCGGTAGTGGAGGTGTGAGCAGCCAGGTGTGAGACACTGGCGATTGATTGACCGATTGGGAACAATTTGCTCATTTGTGTCTTCCCTCAAACGAGCAATAAAATTGCTCAACTGGTGATGGCTCGTGATGGATGAAATAGACACCAGTACATCACGATGCCATTGGACCAGGCTACAGTGGCTATCCGGCTAGCCAATGGCAAACTCGTTTTCTTGTTTTCATAATCTAACCCAGTTGCTGTATTGAGAGGAGACGCTAATGTGTCCGGTTTGGTCCACTTTGAACAGGCCCTGGAGTCGGAGCCCACCACCATCTCGTGGGAGATCACCGGCAACGACGCCAATGCGTTGAGAGGCTTCCACATCCACCAGTTTGGTGACAACACCAACGGCTGTACCTCTGCCGGACCCCACTTCAACCCATTTGCCAAGACCCACGGAGCTCCCGAGGACGACATTAGACACGTTGGCGACTTGGGCAACATCACCACCGACGCGCTGGGTGTGGCCAAGGGAACCAAGCAGGACTTGTTGGTCAAGTTGTTGGGAGAAAACTCGATTCTTGGCAGATCTGTGGTTGTGCACTCGGGCACCGACGACTTGGGCAAGGGAGGAAACGAGGAGTCGAAGAAGACGGGAAACGCTGGTACCAGGCCTGCCTGTGGAGTGATTGGTTTGAGTAACTAGGTTAATCTATGCAGAGAGAGTAGGGTGAAGTAGGAGAGAAGTGGGAGAGAAGTGGGAGAGAAGTGGGAGAGAAGTGGGAGAGAAGTGGGAGAGAGAAGCAGGAGGGAGAAGTGGGAGAGAGTGTGTCATGATTTTCATTCTCTATTGCTGTTTCTTTTCTTCTTTTCCTATTCTCTATTCATGCTTCTTTTCTTCTTTTCTTCTTTTCCTTTCTTCTTTTTCTTATCTCTATCCTATTCCTATTCCTATTTCTTCATGCTTCTTTTCTTCTTTTCTTTTCTCTTCTTTTCTTCTCTCCTTTTCTACTTTTCTCTTTTCCTATTTCTTCATGCCTCTTTTCTTCTCTTCTCTTTCTCCACTCTTCTGCCGCTCATGTAGTGCAACCTGCGGTCCGGACTAAAAATATCCACCCGATTCCCAGCAATGCCGATGCTCATCTCCCCAGCATAGCACGCACTGAGATTCTTGTACTGGAACCGCTCCACCGCCATTCCGTTCTGGGCCATCCAGCACATGGCGAGCGTCACCATGTACGGCCCTTGGACAACGACATCGTCAAATCCTTCACTTTGGGCGTAGACGCTGTCCAAGTGGATCCGGTGCAAGTTGTCGGTCAACGCCGAGTAGCGGGCTATATCGCCAGCCGTCACGTCTATTGTGGTGGTTTTTTCGTGGTTTGCAAGCACCGGCGCCTGGCTGGTGCGCGAGTACAAGTCGTTGGAATACACCAACGAACGCAACTCGGTGACTATGGGGGCTTCTGCCGCACTCAATTGGCGTTCTATTTCCACGAATACCGACTTTCCAACCGTTCGGATGCTTCTGATGCGTTCTTTGCACGATATCTGCTCGCCCATCTTGGGGTACTTGTGCTGCAGCAACTCGCCACGGACCCACATTCGGCGGGAGAAAAGCAGGTTTCCCGCGGCGTCCACGGGCGCCTGGTAGTTGTCGTAGCCGTCGCTGCCCACCACAGAGTTGGAAGGGTTGCAAAAGAGAAAGTGAAAACCGGGCACTTGGGCCGGGGCTGGAAAATGGCGCTGGAGCAAGCTGGAGAGGTGGGCAACGGCAGCGGCGCTCACGGTGTCCAGCCGAGACCAGCGCTGGCGTTTGGCCGCGTTTCGCCAAGCAGAAACCATCTGGGCCCAAAAACTGCAGAAACACCAGAAAAGGGTTCCCCACACTCATCGCATCGCGAACGAAAAAAGCGAAAAATCACCCTTGTGTATTTGTGGCAACATGGACAGCGAGGCCATCAAACGCATCAAGAACAAGCAGAGACGGCAGCGGGTGGTGTCGGAGCTCAAGCACAAGCACAACAAGGAGAGACATGCGCTCCGCAAGGAACGGGCCAAGGAGGAACGCGCCAACCCCGAGCTCCGAGAAGAACGCATCGCCAACAACATTCCAGAAACACTCGAATCCAAGCGTGTGTACGACGAGACGGTGGGCGCCGACATCGAGGGTGTCGACGAGTTCCAGACCTACTTCGAGAACCCGCGAGACCCCAAGATCATGATCACCACCAACGCCAACGCCAAGAAACAGGCGTACGAGTTTGCCGACATCATGATGGACTTCTTGCCGAACCTGACGTTTGTCAAGCGCAAGAAGGCGTACAGCATGAAGGAAATGGCCACGTTCTGCGCCAACCGCGAGTACTCCGACTTGGTGGTGATCAACGAGGACAAGAAAAAGGTCACCGGTTTGACGTTCATCCACCTTCCCGAGGGTCCCACGTTCTACTTCAGTGTGTCGTCGTTGGTGGAGACCAAGCGGATCGACGGCCACGGCCGCGCCACCGACCACGTTCCGGAACTAGTGCTCAACAACTTCAACACCCGGCTCGGAAAGACCGTGGGCCGGCTCTTCCAGTCGATGTTTCCGCA
Organism: Meyerozyma smithsonii; assembly: GCA_030570235.1. Classification (NCBI taxonomy): domain Eukaryota; kingdom Fungi; phylum Ascomycota; class Pichiomycetes; order Serinales; family Debaryomycetaceae; genus Meyerozyma; species Meyerozyma smithsonii. Next base: position 835,129 of record JAJLVE010000004.1, on the reverse strand, counting down.
CCGGCCCGAGCTCCAGGGCCGCCAGGTGGTGACGTTGCACAACCAGAGAGACTACATCTTCTTCCGCAGACACCGGTATGTGTTCCGCAACGAGGAACGGGTGGGGCTCCAGGAGTTGGGGCCGCAGTTTACGTTGAAGCTCCGGCGAATGCAGCGGGGAATCAAGGAGGAGGTGGAGTGGGAGCACCGTCCGGACATGGAACGGGACAAGAAGAAGTTCTACTTGTAGGAGGAAGGAGGGAAGGAGGGAAGGAGGGAAGAAGGGAAGAAGGGAAGAGAAGGAAAGGGAAGAGAAGGAAAGGGAAGAGAAGGAAAGGGAAGAGAAGGAAAGGGAAGAGAAGGAAAGATACAAGAAAAAGTTGTCTTTTTCGTAGGAGAGCATGGCATAGATTAATAAGTTGCAAGGCATTCAAGACTTTGATTCAGTGGTGTGTATTCTTCTGTAGTACAGTCGTATTATGACTGTAACTCGTTATTCTGATTAGCTGGCTCCTCTCTTACAAGTCCGGTGCGAACAGTCCGGTAGCGAAACTCAAAGTTACAAAAGTTACAAAAGTTACATATTTACAAAATTCCAAAATTCCAAAAGTTACAAAATTCCAAAATTCCAAAAGTTACAAAAATCACAAAAAACCAAAAAACCAAAAAAACCAAAATCCCATCTCCCAATTCCTCTCCTCCTCCTCTCCTCCTCCTCTCCTCCTCCTCTCCTCCTCCTCTCCTCCCCGGTCTCCCTCCACCTCCCATTGCCCGCTCCTCATCCCTGTGCCTGCACACAGCCCACCGCCTCTCACCAACCTCCACCGTGCTTCTTTAGATAAACTACTGCCCAAAGCTAATCCACCACTGCCCGCGTTATCCGGACCTTTTTTTTGGTACCCAGTATCCTCAGTGCCCCACAAGCAGGAACCGCTCCCCATTCTGCCCATGGACACCGCCGGGGTGTCTCAGATAGTGGCCGCGTTGGACGTGGTCTACGAGCCCAAAACAGATAACAGCCAGAGACGTGACGCCCAGGTTTTTTTGGAACTGGTCAAAACAAACGACGACGCGCCGTACTGGGGATACCAGTTGGCCCTTCCCGAGAACTCCCACTCGTCGGCTGTGCGCCACTACGGCCTTTCGTTGCTCCAGTTCTGGATCACAAAACGCTTCCACACCCTCGACCGCGAGAAAACCCTCGCCATCCGCGGCTGGATCGTCGAGCTCTCGCACAAGGTGGCCGACAACGAGGCCCACTACATGAAAGAAAAGTTGGCCTACTTGTGGGTGTCGCTCGCCAAACGCACCTGGGGCTCGTTCTTGGCCAAGCTGGCCGACGACTACTTGCCGCAGGCCAAGGCCGAACCCGCGGCCGTGGACGGGTGGGCCGCCATGGACTCCGACCTCTGGGCTCTCTGGAACCGCTCTGTCGCCTGCCGCGACTTGTCGTTGGTCATCGTGCGCACGCTCTTTGAAGACATCTATCTTCTCGACGACCCGGTGGCTTCCAAGCGCACCGCCATCCTCAACCAGCTCTGCGTGCTGATCGCCACCCCGGACTCGGTGCTCAACCAGCTCTACGAGCCCAGCACCCCGTTGTCCCTCTGCAAGGCCTCCGCCGACGGCTGGTTTGTCACCTGGAGCAAGCTCTTGGTGCTGACACTCCGCCTGAACAACTTGCACAGCGTCGAGTGCCAGACGTACGTGCCCAAGATCTTGACCACCTTCAAAACCTGCTTGCACTGGATCCAGCCATCCGTCCTCCGAGAAGAAAACATCATGAACACCTTGATCAACATCCTCGAGCTCGCCGACGTCAGCCTCAAGACCTTGGCCATCGACTGCTTGCACATCCTCTTCACCCGCCACTACGCCTCCGACGAGGACTTCCAGTTCTTTGTCGGCTCCATATACTCGCCCGACGGCGTGGCCAAGCTCACCCAGTTCTACCAGTCCCTCCAAATAGACCCCGACGACATCGACGAAAAGGCCTACGCGCTCCTCAAAAAAACGGTGGAAATGATCGTCTCGCTCTCGGAATACCTCAACGTCTCCATACCGCTGAAGTGCAAGATCTCCTGGGAAAGAGCTGACCTCGACGACTACCTCCGCCTCGTCCTCGCCACCACAAACCATCCGAGTTTGATCATCTCCGGCCTCTCCCTACAGATGTGGGTCACCATACTACGCTTCGACGAACTCTCGGCAAAAGTGCCCATCCTCAACATCTTATCAGACCTTTTGGAAATCGCCGCCAACCGCAGCATCAACTATTCCATTGTAGGAGACGACAACATATCAAAAAAGTTCCTCGACGTGGACTTTGACTCCAGCTCTGAAGCCAGCTCCTTCTTGAACAACTACAAAAAATTCACAGAAGACATCGTGAGAATAACGGTGTGCAAGAAGCCCGAAGATGGACTCCTGTGGCTCGAGAACCGACTCCAGCAGTTCTTCTCGTCCGACTTGGGCTCCAAGTGCATCCAGGAGTACCACCTAGACGAGAAATCGGACGCATTCAACTACGGCAACACCCAGTTCAACATCATCGAGAATTGCATTCGAGGGATTTCCCGTTGGCGAATCTGGTACCGAGGGAGCGATTTCGACGTGGTCAACGACAGGCTTAATAAATTGGTGGAGAACCTAGGCGAGCGATTATTGGCGATGAATTTGCAAGGCCCCCTTCTTATAAGAAAGCAAGTACAAACAATGGTGCAATTCGCGCCACTCCTCAAGGATGTCAGCCCTCTCATGTTCCAAGTCCTCGAGAAGATCATCACCACGGCAACATTCGAATACCCAGCAAACATAAAAGACGAAGATAAGGAGCTCGTGCGTGACTTGCGAACTAGTTGTGGAACTGAACTCAACAGATTGGCATACATAATGCCTGAATCGTTGCGTAAGATTTTCACCGAATTGGAAGATGTTGTGACAAACATCTTATCGTCAAAGAAGGTCAGCGACCACGAGGTGGTGTCCTTCAAGTCATTTCTTCTTGTTATAGCATCGAGACTGTCAATTAGTGAAAAGGATGAACTTTTTGCCAAAATTGTTGATCCTGAGCTTTCTGCATGGTCGGCTCCTGACACCGAGAAGGGCTTGACTGACTTACACTGGTTTATGGAGAGAATGGGAATAGTTGAAATAGCAGCATACTTCCAGAAGCGTGGGATAACAGGCCAAACCAATCTCTTGGAAGCTGAGATGGATGAAGAGGGCAAAGTATTGAAGAACAAGCTCAAGGATCATTGGCTGTCGATATTCCCAATTAGAGCGACGAGAATCTTTATCCAGTACAGTATTGAGAAGCTCAGCCACGATTCGACGGAGTACTTGAACTTGCTCAAATTGTGGAAGCCTCGTGTACAACCTATTGTGCCGCATATTCTTCAGCTCTTATCACAAATTCAGGCATACCATAACCCTGAAAACTGGAAAGACTTACCAGATGCAGTGCAAACGTTTGTGCGCTACAGTTGCATGGAGAGATTCTGGCAACAGGGAGTTTCGCTTCAAAGCAAGGAGACCTTCATTGAAGAAAATGTCAAGGCAGCTTTGACGTTGCGTGACTTTGCTGACTCGGTTGGTCACTTGATACGGTATACGAGAGAGTATGCTTTCTTAACGATTGGCTCGCTCTCCCAGCTCGAGGATACGCTTTATGAGGTTCCTGGAATGGCATCAATGATATGGAGTGCAGTAGCAGGAGACACGACAGGTATCACTCTTCATAGCTGGAAACACATGATCAACAGCTGCTTGAGAAGTGTCGTCAGAAACTGTCCAGTCAAGTATGTCGATGTATTCATGGCCGAGCTTCTCCCCAAGGCATTTGTCGATATCGACAAGTTGATTGTGTCCAAGTGGGAAAAGGTCTACATCAATGGGCTTCAGTTGCAAGGAAACGAGGACGATGAAACGTTGTCGGAGGAGATGATGGAGGAGCACATGTTGCGCCAGCTTACAGCCACTGTCGTCCGGTTTTTGATGGACGTGGTGAGCCAGTACAACGCCAGAAACGTTACCGATACCCAGTACGCATGCAAGAGGCTTATTCTCAGCAACAAGGAAGTGATGGCTCCTTTCTTGCAGATATGCTGTCACATCATCACATTTAAAGACACCAAGTGTTCGTTCAACACCATATTGGTTGTGAGAAACCTTCTTCTGGAGATACTATTGAAGGACGACGAGGTGGACCGCTACTTGTGTAACAACCTCATCAAGGCGTTGCTCCACGTGTTGAAAGACGACTACTTTGTGGAGACCCACTCCGAGGCTGCGGTGGTGTTGACCACCCTCTACTGTGCGTTGCGGTCGCGGAACGACTACCCTGCCCGGGTGATGATCCTGTCGTTGGACAACATTAGCACCCTACACATCTCGAACTTCGAAGCGCTTTTAGGCAGCTCCAAGTCTCTCAAGCACCAGCGTTCTGCGTTGCTCGAGCTCATCCGCATATCCAAGGAGGGAAGCATCGACAACGACGGCGAGTTGAAGGAGAGGAAAAAGCAGTTGGATGTTGTTGCAAGGAAAAAGAGAGGCACGGGGGTGGATGTGATGAACGATCCGTTTACCGAAAACGGTGCCTTGGATAATCTTTTCGACCAATAGTCGTATATAGAGTAAGATTACGAGGTTTCTGACGGCCTCTGTAACCAGGGCGCACCCTGTGCCGGCATATATAAGGACATAGAAATAGACGCTGCGCACAGCTGGCTGCAAATGGAGGGAGAGAATTCGGTTTGCAGAATCACCCCCAACTTTCTGAGCAGATTTATGGAAAATTGGGAAGGTAGACCAAACACTGGCCCAGATTCCAAACCTGCTACTACTTTATGACAATTGCCATTTTCCAGCTCGAAAGCTCAACTGAAACAAAGCCCACTCCAAGTACAGGCCCGACCGTTGCGCGATATGCAGGACGAAAGAATGGTGCCGCCTAGAAGATACGGGGACTCCATTGCTGAGCCAAGCATGAAACCCAGCATGAAGCCCGACGCTAGGCACACAACGGCCGTCTGCGGCACATGTGCCTCACCCCAGGGCCCGGTTGTTTCTGCCGGCAACCACGCCCGGAAACCCGCTTCCCCAGGCGGTCGTGCGCGCACCGCGCACCTCAACCTTCACCATTTCGGTCTCACAATCAACAGATAAACGCCACGTCAGGATGCCCGTTCAGTCGCTCGAATCGTATCTCTTCGAACGCAAACTCGTCAACACGAGCTCCATCGAAATACTCCAGAATGCCACCATCGGAATTGACGTCGAACACTACCTCAGCCGGATCTACACGTTCAAGAAGGAGCAGTTCTTGGCCGGCACTGGCGGCATTCCCAGCTCGTTGCGGGACTACATAGCGTCGGACTTGCAGGTGTTTGCCGAGTTCAACATCAGACCGTTCTTCATTATCGCCGGCCTCAACATCCAACTCCAGGCCGACCAGTACAAACCCAACGAACTCACGCCCCTGGAAAGACACCTTGAATCGTCGTGGATCAAGCTCACAAACAAGCAGATGAACCCGTACGGCTACAGCTCGCTGAGCAACGAGTCGTTCAGACTTTTTACAGACCCGCTCCCCGTGCGGCCGATGATCAACGACCTCATCAAGTACTTCATTGACATTGGAATCGACTACATGGTGGCTCCATACGACCCTTCGTTCCAGCTTTCATACCTCTACCACAGCGGCATCATAGACACCATCTACGGCTCGACCGATCTTTTGATGACCAACGTGGACCGCTTCATCTTGGGCATGGAGTTCCAGTCCAAGGACTTCCGATACGTGGACAAGACCAAGGTGCTCGGCGAGCTCAAGCTCACGGAAAGACAGCTTTTGGACTTGTCCATCATGGTGGGCTGTAACGTGCAGCCCACGACGTTCCCCACGCTTCCACCCCTCCCCAAGCCCACGCCTCTCCAGCCGTACCCCCAGGTCAGCTACATCAAACTCGGGTTGGACATCGTGTACCAGTTCATCGCCTACACCGGCGACAGCGAGTCCAGTCTCTTCGAGTACGTGGCGGGCATCGGCGACCCCCGGATCATGGACTTGTACATGAAGGGCCACGCAGCCTTGCGGTTCATGCCGGTGATGAACAAAGATGGCCAGGTGTCGTTGTACGCCGCGGAAATGGTCAACTTGGGCGTCAGCATTGCCGCCTTGGACGCAGAAGAACCCACCGAAGAACCGGAAGACACTGCTACCAACAAAAACTCAAAGGGCAAGAAGTCCAACAAGAAAGCCACCCCAGAAAAGACCCAGAGCGTCAAGATTCCTAACGATGTGCACGACATAATCTCTCAGAGACTCCCTCCCGAGCTCTACTACTACCAGTCCATTGGACTCATGCCTCTTGGGATCCTTGAATCCATCACTCTGGGAGTGTTGAGCATCCGTCCGGCGCTCGAGAGCGGCTTGAGCGACTCCTACAAAAGACTCATCACGTCCACGTCCTTCACCGACTCGTTGGATGCCCAGTTCAACTTGATCACCCAGTTGCTTGCCAGATACTACCAGGTCAAGAAGATCCTGGTCAAGTACTGGTTCAAGGAGGACAGCGTCGAATTGAACAACCGGATGAACCCGTCGGTGAATCGCCAGATCAACCACTTGATTGTCGGGGACGATGAACTGGATTCTTTCTCCTTGAACAGATTCTTGCTGTCGCTTCTGGACCGCTACGAGGCCAAGAGGAGCGCGACCGAGATCAAGTCCGTGTCGGGCATCGTGTCGACCGCCTTGTTGCGGAGCTTTTACTTGGCCGGCATTGTCGACAAGAAGAACGAGTTGACTGCCACCGGCAAGATATTGCGGGACTTTGTGGACCAGGAGAAGGACGTCAGCGAGGAGGACCTTCAAAGCTTTGTTCTCTTGTTGCTTTTGCTCCGCACCAAGTCCGTCAATCTCAACCAGCTGAACCGCGAGTACACCAGCGTGCCCAAATACTACAAGGAGTTGGAGAGCATCAGCATCAGCGCCGACGATCAGAAACACGTCACATTGGTGTCGCGGATCATGTCGATCAAAAAGTTCCACATTTCACCGATCAACTACCAGGGCCCCATCTCGCGGAGTCTTCTCAACTTCCGGAGCCACCTCAAGTTCATTGCCGGCGATTTTATCAACAGTCTCCAGTGCGTGTTGGTGGACTTGATTGCGCGGCAGGAAAACAACACGCTCAGGATCCAGTTGACCGAGCGGGCGCAGTGGAACAACGTGGTGGACCAGATTCCGTTCTTCCGGGACTGCAACAACACGTTGTTGGGAATCGTGGGGGAGATCTACCTCGAGTACGCCGCGAAGCAGAAAATCAAAAACCCGGAGGTGTCCAAGGAGGAGGTGATCGAAAGCACACACGCACACTTGCGCAACGACGTGTTCCAGATCAACAACAGCTCGTTCAACATCAACGTGCACGGAATCAACAGCATCACCAGCGAGCAGCTTGTTGACGACATTGCGAGCGGCTTCAGGTTCTGGCGGCGGTTTGTGACGTTGGCCACCATCGGCAACGTGCACGACAAGGGCTTGGTCAGCGACAGCTTCTTGGCCGAGATCAAGGGCACCGCCGCGTGGGTAGACAGCTATACGTAGTAAAGTAGCCAGGCTGGGTGTACCGGATGTCGCTGTAGAAATCACCCTACGCAGGCGGATTTGGCCAGTTTACAACATTTACAGCCAAGCATGAACAGGGCAATGCGACGGCTTGGGACTTTTTCGCGGGCACTCCAGGCTTCCGGCAGCGGCGCGACGCGTGTGGAGCATTTTGGCGAGCTCGCGACCGGAACTGGCCGTGGACCGTTTATCCAGCTTCCAGAATTCGAGCCGGTCGGGACTCCCGGGAGTCTTTTGAAGATGAAAATCCCGGTTTCGTCGAGCATCAACATGCGCAGCGGCAGCATGATTGCGTTGAACGGCGACTTGCAGCATTTGCGGTTGCAGAAGAGACCCAATTCCGAGTTTGAGATGCTCGAAGCCATGGCGCCGGCCACCATGTTGATGAGTGGGAACTACGACCAGGCGTTCCGGGTGTTGGAGGTGACGGACGCGCAGAAGTGGACGGTTATGCGGGGCCGCGACATCACGGCGTGGTGTGGCTACGACATGGAGTTGCACCGGCATGCAGCGATAGCGGACAATACAGCGGTAGCGGACGATACAGCGGCAGCGGACAATACAGCGGCAGCGGACAATACAGCGGCAGCGGACAATACAGCGACAGCGGACAATGCCGGCTACCGGACTGGTGGCCGAGGGGTGTTGGTGGTGAGCGGCGGCAGCAGTCTCTACGAGGTGGTGTTGGCTGCTGGGGAGGAGATGGATGTTGCGCCCCACAGCTTGGTGGCCGTTCTAGGGGTGGAGAAGATGGTGTTGAAGACCACCGGTTCGTTGAGCAGCCACTGGGTCCGGACCAACTTGTCGTTCAAGGTGCCCAAGGTGCGCAAGGCGGTAGCCAAGGTGGTGCCGGAGGTGGTGCAGATCACCGCGCGGGCGTGGCAGCAGCGGGTGCGCGACCGGTGGCAGCAGTGGAAGGCCAGCAGCGGACTCGAGAGGCAGTGGCAGGCGGTAGCAAGTCCGGTTTCGCGCGGGTACCGGGCGGCCGCGAGGTACGCGAACCGGCTCAGGGCCCCGGCGGCGTACTTGCAGGTGGTGGGGCCGGCGCGGCTTATAGTGAGCGGGCGGTAGCGTGCTTGGTGCTAGGTGGGCTACGGTGAGCTGTCACTCTTAGCTTCACGTAGTGCTTTACTGCTTCACGTAGTGTTCACTCCTGGTGCCGCACGGAGGCTTTTATAGATTGTGCGCAGTGATCCCTGCAGCGACAGGCGCAAGCACCCGCAGGGAACCCGCCGCGAGCACGCCGCGAGCACGCAGCGAACCCGCGACCACGCAGCCAACGGCCCGCCAGGCACATCCCGCGGCGCGACCGCCCCGCCCCTGGCTGCCGCCGGGCTCGCTGGCAGACACTATCACCCGGTGCATCGTTCATAACCACGCACTGAAAATACACAATAACTGAGGGAGACAGCAGACAAAGACACACGACAGCACCGGATATGGAGATCTCCAAGATAACCATGCCCGGCGACTGGTGCTACTTCGCCAAGGGCAACGCCAACATCCTCTTCAAGTACACCGGCACCAACGACTACTTGAGACACAAGCTTCTCCGGCTCCGGTTGCTCAAGGAAGACGAGCAGTACATCTCCACGTGTGAGTTGTACGACTTCATCGAGCTCAAGTGCAAGCACTTGTTCCCGAAGCAGATCATAGACATCCAGCTCGTGGTGCTAACGCGGGACTTTGTCGACCGGTTGGACGCGGCCGGCTTCCGGGTCAAGCTTCTGGAACGCTACGGCTTGTTGATCCCCAACATTCTCGACGGCATCTACACCAAGTACCCGCTCAGCAAGAACTGCCACTTGTATGTCGGAGACGGGCGCGCCACCAGCAGCAGGGACCAGAGGGGGATCATCGCCGACGGGGCGGCCGCGGGTGGCGGCGGCAACATCGAGTCGGTGGTGTTCGAGATCAAGCCCAAGTGGCTCTACGACAACAGCTCGTGCCGCTACTGCCGCACCTGCTCGCACAACCAGCTCCGCGGCTTTGGCCGCCACTTTTGTCCGCTCGACCTCCTCTACGAGTCCACTGTCGACCGCGGCATCGACGACATTCTCCTGCCGGTGCCGGACGAGGTGCTCACCACCGTGGAAAAAAACCACATTCCCGTGCGCCTGCTCTTGCGCATCTTCTTGAGCGACGCGTCCAACGTGTTTCTCAAGCTCAAGGAGTACCAGCGCATCAACAACAAAAACGACCTCATCGCCAACCTCACCCTGATCGCCGACGTGCTGCAGAACCTCTCGTTGGTGATGACGCTCCGCGACGTGGGACTCTTCATCAAGATCGAACGCTACGACCGCAAGAACAACAACCACAACTCGCACAACAACATCCACAACATCATCGACGTGCCGCAGTACGGCAAGTTTGTGGTCACCTGCAACATCTACGACCTCGACCTCAAGTCCAAGTCCAAGTACAAGCACTGGCTCGACATTGAAAACAAGCTCCAAGACATATACAACTCGTACAACCCGGAGTGGCGGGACTGTGTGCGGGTGGAGGGGCTGGGGCCGGAGTTGGAGACGTAGGTGGACTGAGTGGACTGGACTGAGTGGAGTGGACTGAGTGGAGTGGACTGAGTGGAGTGGACTGAGTGGACTAGAGTGGACTGGACTAGAGTGGACTGGAGTGGACTGGACTAGAGTGACTCCACTGGCACTAGCCTCGGACACTGGCCCGATAGACTGGACTAGAGTGGACTAGCCTCGGCTTGGCACCTGCCGCCTGAGCCTACGCCTGACTGGACTACTCGCAGCATTTAATATTGTAAACTATATAATTTACAGCTTGTATCACGCCCCTGGTACCTGCGTCAATGCCCTAGACGCTGGACTAGAGTGGACGGACTGGACTGGACTAGAGTGGACGGACTGGACTGGACTAGAGTGGACGGACTACCCTAGACCCGACTGGCCTCGGCCACGCCTCGGACCTCACCACACGTCCTCCTGGTACCGGTTCTGCGTCTTCAATGCCCTGATAAGCTCGCCGGCCCGCTCCTCACTCACCCCACGCTCGTCCACGAGGATCTTGGTCAACGCCTTTTGCACGTCCCGCGCCATCTTCAGCGCGTCTCCACACACATAGATGTTGGCCTTCTCCTCCTCCAACATCCGGTTGATTTCCTTGCCGTTCTTGGCGAGGTTATGCTGCACGTACACCTTGGCGTCCGGGTCCTGTCTCGAAAACGCAGTGTGCATCTCGAACGAGTCCCCCAACACCTTGGCGTACTCGGGCCACTCGTCCTTGTACAAAAAGTCCTCGTGCTCGTTGCGGCAGCCGTAGTACACGAGCGTCTTGCCGATCTTGGCGTCCTGGCTCTTTTTCTGCGTCACCCGCTCCCGCACAAACCCTCGGAACGGCGCAATACCGGTGCCAGGCCCGATCAAGATTACGGGCACCGCCGGGTTGTTGGGCAACTTGAACGTGGACCGTCTCACGTGGACCGGCAACTTGTGCTTGGCAAACTTGCCGCGGGGGCCGTCCAAGTCGTAATGCACAAACGGCTTGTCCTGGCTCTTGTTCTGGTCGATCTCAATGTGCTTCAACAAGTTGGTCACCACCCCGGACACAAGCACGTCGCCCTGCTTCTCGGCCTCCACCACCGCGGTGATGTGGATCAGCTGCTTCTCCGACAACGACGACGACGAGATCGAGTAGTACCGCGGCTGGAGGTGGCCGATCAGCTCGATGATGAACTCGAACGGCACGTCGGTCCACGGCGTGTTGTCGCTGATGTACAAGAGCGCGTTGGCAATGTTGAAGTTCTTGTGGTGGATCTCGTTGGCAAACGCCTCCTTGTTGCTGCCCAAGCGTTTGGCCTTGTCCTTGGCGTCCTCGTTCGGCGCAAAGCTGGCGATCGACGACAAGAACTGCCGCGACACCGGGCCCGAGATCTCCAAGTGGTGTCTGATCACGGCGCCGTAGGTGATGGGCGTGTGGAAGTGGAACCGCGCGGTGCTGTCCAACACCTTGAGGTCGAACACGGTGTCGGTCTTGTTCTGCAACCCGAGCGACTGCAAAAACACCGCCACGTTCTCGTCGCTGTTGGACGGCCACACCGCCAAGTGGTCGCCGGTGGAGTACTTCAAGTTGGACGCGGACAAGTCGAACTCGGCGTGCACACACGAGCGGGACGCCGACGTGAACAACTCGCGCGAGGCGGTGATCTTGGAGATGTACGGGTTGAGGTGGTCGTAGGGGCCGTCCACCACGGCGCTCTTGATGTAGGCCTGGGTGGGCTCGCCAAGAGACACCTCGGCGTCGTCCGCGGACAAGGCGCTGTTCTCGGTGAGCTTCAACGTGGGCTCGTAGTGGGCCTCGATGCGGCCGAGCCCCAAGTTGTTCTCCAACGAGTCAAACACGGCGTCTTTCCACGCCAAAAAGTCCTCGTCCATGGTGCCCAAGCCGTCGTCGCCCTGCGAGTACTCGGCAAACCGCTCGGCACCCACCTCCTCCAACTTGAGGTCCACCTTCTTGCCGATGGCGTTGTAGAACTCGTACGTGGAGTTGCCCAACCCGAACACCGAGAACCGCAACGTGGACAACGTGTCGGCCTCGTTGTCCAAGTAGTTGATGAAGTCGATGGCGTTGTCGGTGGGCTCGCCCTCACCGTACGTTGCCAACAAGAAGAAGCAGAGCGTGTCGTTGCTGATGTCGCCGAGGTCCTCGTAGTCGTAGTCCGCGACATCCGCCGTCATCGTCTTCAACCCAAAGTTGGACGACAACTCCTTGGACAACTTGGACGCGTAGTCCTCGGCGGTGCCGGTCTGGGTGCCGTAGAACACCACCACGTTTTTCTTGGTTGATTTGAGCGTCTTGACGATGCTTCGCGACGCGCCGTCGCCGGGGCCAGACGCCACAAAGCCGGCGTCGGTGCCGTCGTCCAGCGACCAGATGTAGTCCTTGCCAAAGTATGCCAATACGGCGAGCGCCAAGCCCACCATGACCGAATAGTCCAACGTGTCAAGCGCCATGATGGAGGGTTGACTATGTGGGTCGATCAATCAATCTCTCTCTGGGTCACCGAATGCACAATTCGATGCGTGTACGTGTCTATGGGCCGTTCCGGTCTATAGCAGTCTATTGCGGATCGGTAGCTGATGCGGGAACGCTGCGAAACGTTGTAGTTGTGTAACGGGTTTGCGGGTTGTCGAGATTATAACGGGCGCCTGCAGGAGTGTCTTATGATTTTCATTCCGGCATGTGATAGCGAAACGCGGGGGGTGGTGCGGAATTGCGCACCGTAGTCGCACGTCGACGCACCATGGGCGCATCCAGAGCTGCCACAAGCGGCAGCAGCGGCAGCGTGCAGCAGCATACAGCAACAACGCAGCAGCAACGCAGCATCCGTCGAGCCTGCAGGCGGCGCCCACGCGGCTCCTACTCCTGCTGGCGCTCCCGCTGGCGCTCGCGCTCGCGCTCGTTCCCGTCGCGGAAATGCTCGCGCGCAATATGCAGGCCAGGTGCCTCTGCATCACCGGACTCATCCCCCTCCTCGTACCTCGCCCTGCCCGCGTCGGACATCGGCGCCATATCCAGGACACCCAGTGCACCAGACAACACCCGCAGCACCGTCACCATTGCCTGTTCCCGCTGCTGGGGCCCAAAGTCCGCGCCGTAGAGGGCGCCGATGGCTGCAAACACCGCGCGGGCGCTCAATTCCACACGGGCCCGGTCGCCGAGCTTGAACGACTGCGGCGTGTCGCGCACGAGGTAGTCGAGCTTTTCGAGCTCGGCCACGACGCCGGCCGCCCCCAACCCCAAGCTGCTGGCGCCGCCGTCGTTCTCCCCCACCGGCACCCCCCACTGCTGCAAGTGCGCGTGGAGGTCCGGCTCCAGAATGTGGTCCGCCCCCACCACCGCCACCACGAGCACCGCAAAGGTCACGCCGCCAAACACCAGCTCCCGGCTGCTGGCGGCGGCGCCGGCGCGTGCGTGGCGCGGCAACAAGAAGCGCCGGTCGCCCTGGGTGCGGTTGTGGCCGCAGATCCGGCCGCTCCTGCGCTGCCACAACCGGCCCAAGACCCCACGAGCAGCCGGTGTTAGGGTGTTCTGCACCACGTACCGGGTTCGGGGTCTGCTCTTGCCGCCGCCGTCGGCCTCGACCGCCGCCAACTGCATGCCGTACACCTGCTGGAGCTGCTCCTGGACCAGGCTGAGGATCGCGTCGAAGCCGAGCCGGGCGCCGGCCATCGCCTGGCTGAGGTGCTCGCGCCGGATCACCTGGCCTCGGAGCTCACGTGCAAGCACCGTGCGCACGCCGCGGGCGACCATGTCGCTGTCCGGCACCCGCCGCGGCACCTTTGCTACCGGGAGCGCTGTGTCGTTGTCGGTGCGCGTGCGTCGAGCCATGCAGATCAGGCTTGCGCTGGGTGGCCTGCTTGCGCTGGGGTCGCGCTCGATGCGGGTGTGCGGGTGCACTGGCGGCGCGGCGCGGACGGGCGGCATATCTTTCCCGAAACGCGCGGGTGCGGCGTGCCGCTCCCCAGATTACAACGGCTGCACAATCGAGTCATTTGCAGAATTGTTATCTTCTGCTGACTCGGATCTGCATCTTGTCGTTTGTGCTCTCATTGAGCCTTTGTCTTTCGCTTGACTGATCTTACTTGACTTCAACTTGACTTCAACTTGCTTCACTTCTGCTTCACTTCTGCTTCATGCCTTTTATCAACTACCCCTCTCGCCGCTCCACCGTCTACTCGACAAGGGGCGTGGTCGCTTCCAGCCAGACTCTCGCCTCGGCTGCTGGAATAGAGGTGTTGGCCAAGGGAGGAAACGACATGGACGCTGCCATCGCCACGTCTGCGGCGTTGTGTGTGACAGAACCAGGGTCCACCGGAGTGGGAGGCGACTGCTTTGTGCTTTTTTACAACCAAAACGACAAAGCCGTCCACGGGTTGGACGGGTGCGGCCGCGCAGCACGAAACCTTTCCATTCAGGACGTCTTGGACGCCGAAAACGGCGGCCGGCCCATGCACAGAATTCCCGAAAAATCTCCGCTCGCCATTACGGTCCCAGGAGCCATTGCCGCCTGGGTGGACGCCTTCGAACAGTGGGGGTCTGGGAGGGTGCTGCTTGAGGACATACTCGGCCTGGCCATTCGTCTTGCCGAAGACGGCTTTCCTGTTGGCGAAATTGCTTCCCACATGTGGCGAGCTAGAGTGCCGGCATTGCAGCTGCAAAATGCAGACTTGCCCGAAAACCCGCTCTTGGTCAATGGAACCGGTCCCAACGAGGGCGACTTTGTGGAAAACAAACCGTTAGCAAAGCTTTTCCGCACGGTTGCGAAAAACGGCAAGGACGGCTTCTACAAGGGTCCGGTCGCAGAAGCCATTATCAGAAGAACCGCGGCTAAAAACCACAAACTCGACCTCCAAGACTTGCTGCTGCACGAGTCGGCGGTGGTGGACCCCATCTCCATCGCCTTCGAAAACCATCGCGTGTGGGAGATTCCGCCCAGCGGACAGGGTCTAGTCGCTCTTCTAGCACTCGGATTCATCCGTGAACTCCACAGCAGCAGAAAGGTCGACTTGTATTCCTTGAAGCACAACTCCCCCGAGTACCTCCACCTCTTGATCGAAGCCTGCAAACTCGGGTTCTACGACTCCGACGAGTATGTCACCGACCCTAAATTCCACGAAATCCCGTTGAAGCAGCTTCTCGACGTTCCATACTTGAAGGCCAGAGCCGAGTTGTTCACCCCAGAAAAGTCTTTGGACGCCAACGACATCTCCCACGGAGTGCCCGACCCCAGACACCGGTCAGATACCGTCTATTTGACAACCTCGGACTCAGAGGGTAACGCCTGCAGCTTCATCAACTCCGTATACCACGGCTTTGGATCGGCCATTGTGGTCCCCGAATACGGGTTTGCCTTGCAGAACAGAGGAGCAAACTTCAACTTGAACCCAGGCACGGCAAACAGCTTGGAAGGAGGAAAAAAACCATACCACACCATCATCCCGTCGATGGTCACAACCGACGAAAATGACTTGTACGCAAGCTTCGGCAATATGGGTGGCTACATGCAACCGGTAGGCCATGTCCAGCATGTCTTGAACATGATATTGTTCAACATGACTCCACAGCAGCTGATCGACCTGCCTCGGTTCTGTCTCTGCGCTCACGACGATACTGCTACAGATCGTGGACGTGGTTCGGATGGCCCAGTCAGTACACCCGTCACGGTTGTGGCCCTAGAACAGGGCATTAGTGAAGAGGTTGGTCGCAGCCTCGAAGCGTTGGGCCACTCAGTGCGTTTCGTGAACGACTACGAAAGAGAGGTTTTTGGAAGAGCACAGATCATCAAGAACGTTTCCAAGGACGGCAAGCTCATGTATGCAGCCGGATCAGACTTGAGGGCAGATGGAGCTGCCGTTCCCTACGTCTAGTCAGCACAACTTGCAGTCTTATTATGTAGCGGGACATTCTATCATAACTACTGGTTGTATAGTGTAGTGGTTATCACTTTCGGTTTTGATCCGAACAACCCCGGTTCGAATCCGGGTACGACCTTTCCCTTTTTTGTCGCCCGATGCACCCGGTCGTGCGCAAACCATATGGCGTTAAGCGTCCCCACAAAGTTGACACAAGTCTTATCTATGGGCCATGAGCGAAGACACTCTTGAGCGGCTCTCCAACCTAGATCTTGCAGAAGCTGAACTGCCACATGCCACAGATCCGGACAGTGAAGAAACAGAAGAATCAGAGCAAGAAAAGACTCCAAAATATCAAGATGACGAAATCTTGGTTCCAGGTTTTGACTTTTCTGACAGCTCAGCCCATCCTGATATCCGCAATGCCAAGTACAAGACACCTGTGGACCACTTGAACTGCCCAGTATGCCAGCAGCCCTTTATCAAGCCGGTTACAACCATATGTGGCCATACATTTTGTCGAGAATGCATTCAGGAATGCTTCAGAACTGCCCGCAACGGAGATAGCACACCTTTGAAAGGCTCATGTCCGTTGGATAGAACCCCTATAGACACCGCAAACCCCAATGATCTTTTTCCCACCCCGCTTATCATCACAAATCTCATCGACGACCTCAAGGTTTTCTGCCTCAACCAAGACCGAGGATGCGAGTGGGAAGGCTGCCGGTGGGAGTTGGAGAACCATGTGGAGCTGTGCGAGCATACTGGTGTGAGGTGTGGAGGCAAACGTGAATCTTCCTCGGACGACAATAAGACGTGCTCGTTACTCGTGGAACGCCGGTACGTTCTGAACCACGAGGGCAAGTGTGCTCACGAGGTGTTCGACTGTAGCTTTTGCAATGCCGAAGTCACGCTAGTGAGCCAGCAAAATCACTTGGAGACCGAGTGTGTTTACAATTACCAAACATGTGATCTTTGTTTGAACGACATGATCCCGCTCAAGCACCTCGAAAAGCATAAAGAAAACTGCCAGAAGAGCGGCCACCATCAGTGTCCTGCTCACACCATCGGCTGCACATGGACCGGCAACAGCGACTTTGCTCTTGAAATACATCTTCAGAACAATAACTGTCAGCTCAGCCTGTTCCTTCCATTCTACCAAACATTGAACTCCAAGGTCGATAACTTGACTAGCGAGAACACATTCCTCCAAAAACAGATCAACAAGATTCTTGACCTGATAATCCAGGGAAAAATCACCAACCTTGGTTATACCGAGTCAATTGAAGAAATAAGCAACTTTGACCTTTCGTCCGCTGAAGACCAGGGCAAATTGATCTACCTCAACTACGAACTTGACAGACTCAAGTTTGAGTTGGACAACCGCATCATTCCGTACATTACCAACTCGGAACGCGAGTCTGTCATAAGCAATCTTGTCAACGACAACTTTGCCATGCGTGATGAACTCAACATGCAACGAGTATACATCAGCAGCCTCCGAAAACAGCTCCAGTTCTTGTTGTTCACAAGGAGGGGAAACACGCCCTACATGGGACTCAATGCTGGCGAAGCAGACTTGGAGTTTGACTTGCCCTCACGCTCCAGCTCAGAAGAAAGGCTCAATCTAAAATTGTGATGATTTACGAATACATAAATAAATATAGGCATTCAAATGCTACCTGGCACCTACCACAACTTGATGAGATCGTCCCAGTCTTGCCTCTTACGGCGATTCCAGTACGATTTTTCTCCGGTGATATAAACCCATTCTCCAGCGTCGGCTGATGTGCCTCCAGTATGCTTGAAGAATTTTGGTTCATGGTCTTTTTTATTGTCCTCCAACTCCTTCCTTCTCGCTCTTTGGCCCTCTTCCAACTGGTTCTTCAACGTTTCTGCCTCTGGAATATTGCCCTTTTCATAAACACTCATGTCGGGTCTCAATCTTGAGTCAGTTGGTGCCATCTTGCCGTCCTCAATCGATGTGATTTTGTTCAAGGTAGCAGCATATTCAGTGTATCCGTAGTGCTTTGGTGGGAGAAGATTTCCACACTCCCAGATCAACTTTTCGGTGCTGTTTGTCTTCAAAGTAAGCGACTCAGTCCACGTACCATAAACAGTGTACGCAAGCTGGTTCTTGGAGTTATCATAGGCCTTAATTGTGAGACTCTCCGATCTGCCACTGAACATACCACCTTTAGCAAATTCAACAACCGCACGGTGGCCGTAGGAAGACTTGACAGTGATAGAGGAGCTTGGTTCGGAATACTTTTCACCAGCAAACAAGTTTTTGATCAGCGAATCTGGCTGGGCCCACTGGAAAGTTTCACCAGTTTTCTTGAACGTCAATTTTGAATTGCCCTTGGTCGAAACCACAGCACTCTTACCCCAGAACTTCTGAGCTGGAGCAGGACTGAAGTTGAACGACCAGTCTTTGGTTTCGGCGTGGAGAGCGAAAACTGGAGGTCTGTGGCAGACCTTTTCGGAAACAAGTCTCATTCCGATGTCTTCACGAACCAATTCAAAAGTCTCTCCCAATAACGGGTTGAAAGGTTTCCGGAGATTTCTTTCCTTGGCTCTCATGGAGGAGAGGTAACTGACAGCAAACGCTGCCACTCGCAAAACCATCTCGCCCGAGTCATGAGGCACCAGCAAAGCATTGTTGATGACGTTACCGTATTCGAACATTTCTGCGTACCGCTGGAGAATAGTCAATGGTTCGTTGACATCCACTGGCATGGCAATAGTGCTCATATCTTTGCCCACATTCTTGCGCACAAACGATATGATACTAGGTGGCTGGTGGTCACACAATGGTATACTGGTGTCTCGCTCGATAGGGTCCAAGGGCAAGGGATAAAGCTCATCACCCTTTTCGTTATCATCATCTTCATCTTCCTCTTCTTCTTCCTCTATCACATCCTCTAGTTGAGCCGTGTCATCGACAGAAGACAAGGAATCGTCGTCGTCGTCGTCGTCCACCACCTCGTCCTCTGCAACGTCAAAAAGCGATTCCTTCGAGGTCTCACCAGTTCCGTGAACCCAAGGAGAAGCTCTAGGCACACCTTCAAGCAAGACCACCGACGACTGGGCATCCACGTTGTCCTCAGCGTCTACAAAGCCGTGCGAGAACAACGAGCCGGTGTCGCTAGCCAACAACTCGGACAAGTGGGTGAGCAAGTCCTCCACCTTCTCGTGCACACGAGCAAGGTCTGCTGAAAGCGCAGGGTCCAGAGAACTTTCCCGTAACGCTCCTAACAGCTTGTGCACGCTGCGAAGCTCCGACATGGCATGGGCGTTGGAAGCCGTCTCGCCGTCGAAAGTACGCTGCACCTCTGCATTGGAGCCACCTTTGACGCTGTTGAAGGCGTCTACCCACACTTGGAAGTCCTCGTCGTTGAGGGCCTTGAGGTGCCAAACCTCGACCCCAGAGTCCACAATAAGCTCCCGTTTGGCAGCGTTGGCACTCACAATGGAGTCCCGAATGGGCATCTGGCCTCGAATGGTAGCCTCGTTGACCTGTGAGTACGTGAGCGTGCCGTACTTGAAGTTGAGCACGAACAAACGCTTGACGAAGCCCTGGAGCTTCTTGCGTCGTTTTTTGAGGAGAACACTCTGGAGAAACTGGCCGTTCTTAGCCTTCATAACGTTGCCAACACCAGTGCCGCCCAGAGAGCCTTCCAATCCTGCTTCAATAGGGGCCTTTGCAGCCGCAGCCGTGCCGTTTTCACGTGCCAATGTCTTGGAGCTGAACAACACCTTCTTGCTGATGGTCTTGGAGAACGAATTATCGAAAACAAACGCATAAGTGCCACCCTTTTCCACGTCAAACTTGCCGTGGACCAACTCGTTCGAGATCAATTTCTTGTAATCCTTGACCAACTCGAGGTTGGAGCTGCTCACCAACAAGGAGAGCGAGCTGGAGCGGGATTTTGTTTTGAAAATATTCGAATCGGAAATCTGGTTCACCGAGGCCATCGACTCAGAACGCTTTCTCAGCACTGGTGTTTCGGTACCCTCGGACTCCTCGTCTCCACCGGTTCCCGTGGAGCCAGGGTCCCCGGATGACGCCAAACTGGTGTCATCATCCTCGCGCATGTAGATAGCCAAGTTGATGGACTTTTTCAAGGGACGTGCTTGCCAGTCTATCACGCAATTATCTGGTGCAGTGACCCATTTCACCAAGTAGTCCTTGGAATGCACCTCCAACGTCTCCATATTGGACTGTTGGACAAATGTGGGGTGCGGTGATGCGTGCGGCCACTTATATTATCCGTGGAACATTTCCACATGGCAGCTTCGTCTCCGCATTCGTGTGCAGGAAGGTATCTGTTGAGAGATTAACGACAGCACGGTGGAGATAGCAGTGGGGGGATGTTCCCCGTTCCAGAGGGGTATATTCCGGCAAAGAAGGAAATAAAGACTGTTCATATTCCGGGTTTTCGTGGCCATGCATATCAAAAAACGCACAGTCCCCCTTACGTCCGCCCCATGCATATCCGCGCTGCCGTTTGCGTTTTCTGCTGCAGTGGAAACCGGGGCCCAAAAATACGAGCCGGCCTGACTTGTCCGTGTTTTTTTTGGTTGACAGGTCTTTGTGCTGCATATACCTGTTAAGTATTAGGGGGTAGATATGGTTGTAGTGGTGGTTCTCGTGTGTTCTGGTTGCTGGAAATAGAATGTAAATCGAGTTACCGAACCCCTATTGCTACCCGAAACGATAACCGAAAGTCCAACAAAAGGATAAAGGATACCCGAAGGACACCTTAAATGGTGATTGTAGAATCCCCAAAGGACGCTTGGAAAGGAAACATAGTTCTTGTAGTATCTCCGGTTCTTGGTCCTGCCAAAGAACTAATCGTTGTTAGTCTGTTACACTACTTGAACTCACGGGTTTCCAGTTGAACAAGCTAGAACAAGCTAGAACTAATTGTTCCGTGAAATAGTTCTGCTTTTCTATTGGTGGTTGTCTCTAATTCTCTCCTTGAAATGACAACAAAATTGGGTATCACATAATGACTGGTCATAAAGTCAGCTACAGAACTATTAAAACCAAATAGAAAGCAGTGGTTAACTGAAACACACAACCATGAACGCAACATTGTGGAATACTATACTAGCTGTATAATCTGCGTGCTTCCATTCTTCAATTCTTCAATTTCTCGGAAAACATTCTTCTTAAATGACTCGTGTTCGCAGATCTCAACCCAATCCGCCCAAAATTTTTGCAGCCATTTTGGGAACCTCCTTCCTCCTAAACAACATACATACAAAACCGTACCACAGATTGCACAAATATCTGAGCAAGTAGAGACCTGATCAATCAGAAATATGATTCTACAAGATCAGCACCAGCATCAGAACAAGACTAAAGAGTTTCCATCATGTTCATAACAAATGGTACAGGTGTCCCTCTACTCTACATTCAAGGAAAAAGGAACTTTGCATAGCGACTCAAATCTATAATCAATCCAAAGACAATCCCAAAGCTTCTCTTTGCGACTTAGAGTTCTTGTCAAAGAAAGGAACATCGGCAAGCGAAGTCACTCTGGTACCATGTCTTGGCTCGTCACCCTCGTGGTCCCACACAGCATTGTGTTGGGATACTCTGTTGTCCCACAAAGCCGAGGTTCCCAACCCGGGCTTGGACTTCCAGTTGAAACGAACCTGGATATCCAAGTGCTTTTCGTAAACACTAAACAAGTACTCCAAAAGAAGCTTGCTCTCCTCCTCCTTCAAGCCAACAATTCTCAGCGTCATAGCACGATTGACGTGCAACGACTTCCAACCAGTGGCAGGGTGGGTTCTAACAAGTGGGTGCTCTCTCTCAATGGGCTTAGGTCCATTCAATGGATTTTCACGGTCAATGTACGAGTGAGCAGAACGGTAAATGGCAGTCTTACCGTCCAAGAACTGCTGCAAAGCTGGCGAAAGCTTGTCGTATGCGGCATAACCAGATGACCACACGGTGTCGCCACCAACGCTGGGGATGGTGTCATTGTGCAAGTGGGTGATACCTGCTGGTTGGAACTCGTGCACCAAGTCAGTGTGCCACTGGGAGTTTCCACCAATACTGTTCTTGAAAGTCAATGGCAAGCCATAGATCTTTCTAGCAAAGTCCTGCCAGATGACAGAAATACCGTTCAAGTTCTCCCCGTCCTTGGCATTTGGAACACGAGGAACCTGGGCGTGGACCTCAACCTGACCAAAGTATTTTCCCAATTCCAATTGCTTTTGAGGAGACAAATCTTGGTCTCTGAAGAACACGACCACTCTTTCAGCAATCAACAAGGCAAGCTCGTCCTTTTGCTTGTCGTTCAACTCACTGAGCTGGAGTCCCACAATCTCAGTACCAACGTGCTTGGTCAAGTTGATAACCTCCTTGGCGGCTCCAAACAAAGCCTTCTTTTCTGGATCAGCATTTTTACCCCGCTCAATGTAAGGGTACTCCTTGTTTCTGATCTCGAACGCTTCATCCACAAACTTTGGAATGTCCTCGTACTTGGGCACAATTGGGTACCCGTTGGACAAGTCAATTCCGTACTTTTCAAACCTAGCTCTGGTGGGCTCAGGCAAATGGTCCAACCAAGAAATGTCCTGTCCGGGCTTGATAGACTTGCTTGCCTTGGTAAAGCCCAAAGGCTTGTACTGAGCAAGCTTAAGAGTGGTTTTTTCAACCTCGTCTTGGAAGTTGGTTTCTTGTGGTGTTGCAATCAGAGATGGAGGTGCCATTATTTGCTGTCTGTCATCCTTCCCGTGAATCAATTTAAATGATTTGCAGATTACTAATTAAAACCCCACTGAGGACTGTGGAGTCGATATATGTATGCCACAGATAGATAACGGCCCCGGGGTGGGACGACCCCCGCAAGCTGTGGCGCCAAATCACGCTCGAGGGTGCACACAAGCACGGGGATAACCAATGGGTCTATTGACGGATTTAGCATCTGCTTACGGGCTCGGGCGACGGACCTAAACGGTCGCAACCATGCAAGCATATGCGCGCAATTATCTGATCCGGGGTGGTGCAACCTCGTAAAATGCTATCTACAGCCACAGTACGATCCGGAACACTTCCGTCTATGTTGATGATTCCTAATTGGAATGAACAGTTGCTTAACTTCGGGCTGATATTGTGGGTCAATAGACGAAGGCTAAACTCCGCGGCATGCACTGAGGTAGCGGTGTGGCGTCGGTCTCGATTGCTCTTGATTCGGTGGTGTGGTAAAACGCTTTGAGAAGCGGCACTGCCCATCGTAGGAGGAATTTGGTACCCAGATAGCGATCCAATTCTCTTGCAAATGGCTTGAGTTGGAAGCACCGTTCAAGAAGCAGGTCCACTATTGAAGTAACCTCCTATCGATGGAGAAGCAAGAGGCGCCCTGGCTGCGAAAAATACGCAGGACCGTTATCTGGTACATAAATACGATGTCCATGCTACAACTCATTCTTACCCCGGTTTGAGGACAACTACGTTTTGTGACCTACGAAAAGGCGAGACAGAACGGTAAATTAATTTGGAGAGCATTGAAAACTACTCAGCACAAAGTTGCTAGGAATGTTGATTTCCAGTTGAAAGCCATTTAGCATGGTTGCATTTCCACCGTGATTACGCGATCCCTTTCTAGGATCCTGCAAAGTCAAATACGCAATTGCTGCTTGCATTATACCATCGAGCTGTCGACCGGACAATCCTACGCTAACCCGAACATTGTTTGAAGCCCGTGTTTTGCAGCCTTTGCAACTATTACCGCGGCAATCAGCCTGTATGGGGATGATCTGATCGCGCGTGCTTTCGCAGCCACAGAAGTGTCTCCTGACAGATAATACTCCACAGTATGGCTAGGTTGTACAAAAGACGTGAAAAGGCCAAAACAGAGGCAAAATGCCTAGCTTAGTAAACGAGCATAAAACCGTCCAACATGTACGTTCGGTAGCTGTTATAGGCGGAGGTGCCTCTGGAGCCGTTGTTCTTGATTCATTGTTGAAGGAAAAGCGGTTTGATCAGATCACTTTATTTGAAAGACGGCATGTTTTAGGGGGTGTCTGGTGTCTAGACGGCCCAGAGAACCTCTCCCAGAAAGCTGGAGTTGGCAGCACACCTGAAGAGGCTGATCCACAGTTGGAGAATCCATTTGCCAATGCCAATGGAGAAAACAGTGACCTGATCTCGGTTCCGAAGAGCAAGCAGGATCGGTATTTGGAAACGCCATCGTATCCTGATTTGACCACAAACATCACAGAAACACTCATGACTTATAGCGACGTGAATCTGTGGACCGGAGAAGCCAGCGACAAGACCGAGTTTGTGGACGGGCTCATTGTGAGAGACTACATTGAAAAGTACATTCTCAAGAACAAAGATGCCAGTAATGTTGAGATCAAGTTCTCCTCCACCATCGAGGACGTCGAGCGCATTCCGAACGCCAATGGCCACGGTTATAGACTTACAGTTCGACAGTCTTCTGACGATAACGAGGACATCTGGTACCAGCGCTCTTTCGACTCGATTGTGGTGGCTACTGGACACTACCATGTGCCGTTCATTCCGGACGTTCCAGGTCTTCGTGAAGTGCAAGAACGTTTTCCGTCCGTGGTTAGACATGCGAAGTACTTTAGAACCGCAGAACCATATGAAGACAAGGTCGTCGTTGTAGTGGGGTCCAGAGCATCTGGAATGGATTTGAGCCGCCTACTTGTGGGGAAAGCCTCCACCGTCTACCATTCCAAGCGCAGCACCCTGCTGCTTGTCTTGAAAGGTGTTATTCCGAAGGGTGTCATCGCTGAAGCCAAGATTGTCGATGATCAGGTGGTGCTCGTGTTTGACGATGGCAGCGAATTGGTGGCTCCCGATCATATAATATATGGCACTGGCTACCACTTTTCCTATCCCTTTTTGAATCGGCTCTTTGCAGGTGATAAGCAAGCATTGACCCACGACGGTGTTCTTGTGCCTGGGTTGTACCAGCATACGTTTTTGATCAACGATCCTCTCATTCTGTTTGTTGGTGTCCCCGTCGATGGGGTTTCTTTCAGAGTATTTGAATTCCAGGCTATTTTGGTTGCACGCTATTTGGCGGGGCTTGTTGGATTACCTCCGGTGACTGAACAAGAACGCTGGAGAGACGAGAGATTTGCAAACAAGGGATTAACGAGAGGATACCATACCATTGGGGCAGACGATGCGTTAGACTTCATGGGGGAACTTGCACGGTTGGGATATGCCGACAAGCCGTTGGTTACCGGCCGCCAGTTCCCAGTCTTCAAGACTGAAGATTTAGAGAAGTATCTCAAATCTCGAGAACGCTTGCGGGTGTTTTGGGATACACTATAATAATATCATATGTCATTGTAAGTTTTATCGTGTAGTTTGGACCTCGCTAACGAAAGCAGTACCAATGAAGCACTGTACTTCAAATCACTAACTTCATGAAGCATTGTACTTCAAATCACTGACTTCATGAAGCACTGTACTTCTCACTGTACTCTAATCACTACAAGGTTGAACAAGTTCAAGCCATATATTATCTATCTATCAAAATCCTCTGGATCCAGAAGCTTGTCTTGAAGAGCTTCATCACGGCGGGAGAGGTAGAACGCAACAACAGTCAACACCAAGCCCAAGGCAGTAAGGACAGAGGTGTAAGTGTAACCAATAAAGTAGCGGGGAGCATCCTGGTTATTCCAGACCAAAATTGGAACCCAGGCACTTGTGACATAGGCCAAATTGTTCGTGAGAACCACAACAAAGTTTCTCTTCATATCGTCGCCAAAAAGCAAACGATTGACCCAGGAGAAAATCTGAGGCTGGCCCCAGGCACCTGGAGCTCCAGCAAGGAAGTATGTGAACCAGTGGTAACCACGAGGCAAGTCCCAGTACGACAACGAAGCACAGGCAATCAACACACAGACAAAATAGGCACCCACGAAGGCATAGTTCTGGCGCCCTCCTAAAGCGTCATTGAGGTATGCGAAGATAACAGCCAAACCGATACCAGTACCGTTGATGGCCGAAGGCATGGTGTTGTAGATTCTTGGAGGAGAGTCCAAGTCATACTTCATCCAGGTGGTGAAGGTGGGCTGTGACGAGGTGATGCACGAATTGTTGTAGCACAAGAAGATGACGGGGAACAAGAAGATGTGCCAGGTGTTGAAGAAGGACTTGATCTTGGCCCAGGTGTACTTTTGTCTGGTGTTCAACTGAGCACCCACGCGCCGTCTTCTCTCCAAAGCAATCAATTTTTCGTCCGGAGTAAAGTACCAGGCGGTGGTACTGGAAGGCGTGTTGGGGTCCACCAACATGGTGTAGAAGGCGACTGGGAAAGAGATGACGGCGTCAAACACGAACATCCACTCGAAGGCTGGAAGGCTGCTGTTGGAAAAGCGTTCCAAAATAGACTGTTGCAAGGGACCGGAGACCATACCTGCTGCGACACCGGCGACTGCAAAGAACGTGGATCTTTTGGTCAATTCCTTTCTGGAGTACCACGAGCCAAGCAAGTACTCCAAACCAGGGAAGTAACCAGCCTCGGTCAATCCCACGAAGAATCTGATGGCGTACATGCCTGGGAGCGACGTGCACGTAATCATCATGATGGTGAGGAAACCCCAGATGAGCTCCAAGCCTCCAAGATAGTACCGGGCACTGATCCGGTGGAGAAGCAAGTTGGACGGAACCTGGCCAATGATGTAGCCAACGGTCCAGAGCGTGGTCATGTAGTTCAACTGGTTGTCGTTCATTTCGTAGTGCTCCTTCATGCCGTTCACGTAGGCCGTCTGGACGTTGGCCTGGTTGAGGGTCTTGATGAAGTAACCAAGCATGGCCGAACTCAACAAGAAAAAATCCAACTTTGCAAGAAAAACACGTTCCTTGGGGTGCTTGTCGACAGAGTCCCAGAGAAAGAGCTTGGTCTTGAACCACAAGCTTTTTCTGCGCTCGATTTCTTCCGGGGTGAACTCCACCCGGATGTCGATGTAGGGCTCATCCTTGCTGCTGCTGGAAGAAGAGTCACTCACTTCCAAGATAGTGTCGCTGACGGCAGCGCCTTTCTGCTGCGACTTGTCTGGGGGGTAGATGGACTCAGCACTCATTGATTGGAACGCCGTCTGGAGGTGTACCTTTTAAAGTGTAAATTTTGCAGCAATTGTGGTGCTCCTGCACGCACCGCATTACGCAATCCGGCCTTATCGTGATCCGCCTGCACCGGGCGAAAACTATGGCTGCGGGCATGAGGCTCACAATCAGCATTTGTGGAGATGCTGAGTAATTTGCTGATTCGGTGCAAATTACGGGCTTACCGTTTGCAGAGGTTCCAATGCGGAAGGCTCCACAGTGGGAGCATCGGCGCTTGCAGCAGGCGACAGATTTCGCATTGTGGACGGGATATGACGCCCAGAAAATATCTGCCGGCGGCTTTGTTGCTTTGTTCGGGATGATCTCAGGCACGGCGAGGTCGGAAAATATTTCAAAACCAGCTAATAATGGGATTGGTCTGAAATGTCCTGAGAAGTCCTGAAAATAATTTCGCGCATTCAGGGCTCGATTAGCAAAGACTGGCAAAGATGGCAAAGACTGCGTGCAACGGCAGATACCTGCCAGGTACCACTAACTCCGCCGCCGCCGCCGCTGCCGCCCCGACTCCGACGCCAAGTCTTTTGACCAATCGAGTCAGCCCGAAAAGCTAAACTGTCCCACTTAACGGCCTGTCAACCTGCACAATGCTGCCGCTGCCGCTCCCCTCCCGCCGCCGCCGGTGCTGCACAGGCGCATGTGGAGCGCAACGGCAGCACGTTGCCCAGCTCTGCCCAGCCTTCCCCTCCTTGCATTAGTGGCCCCACCGTAAATCCCGCAGTGTTGAGAATCACCCGATTGCCACTGGCAAACAACACACCACTGCAGATGTCTTGTCCCGGGCTTATCTCCTCCACACCTACCCGCGGTCCGGCCCCAGAAGATCGTCCCCGCCTCGTATTTACACGCCGGTGCACCAGGCCAACACCCGATAAGCTGTGGCACCAATTTTGTCACCAGCTTGTCTGAGAAAGTGACTCATTGTGATGACAATCCACCCGTCGATTTTGAAGGACCTGACCACCGAGAGCGCGGGTGTCGTGGCTGCGGACATAGCTGCCGAGGAGGAAGGGTTGATCTCCAAGAAGAACCTCCGGTCCCATTCCTACGGAGCTGCTCTTGTGGACGAAGAAGACGACGCTGCGGGGGACGACGGAGATGACGCAGACAACGACTCGGACGGTGGCTACGCGCTTCCGCGCTTCAAGTTGTATACGGTGATTCTGAGCTTGTTTATGGCTGCGTTTCTCGCCGCGTTGGACACCACCGTGGTCACCACGCTTTTGACGGTGATTGCGTCGGACTTGAACGCCATCGCCAACATCTCGTGGATCGCCACCGCGTACCTCCTCTCGTGCGCTGCGTTCCAGCCGCTTTTCGGCAAGCTCTCGGACATTTTTGGCCGCAAAATCCTCCTCTTGTTGTGCTGCTTTTTCTTCGCGGTCGGCTGCTTCATCTGCGTGACCGACTCGCTCCAGATGCTCGTGTTGGGACGGTTCATCACCGGCTGGGGCGGCTCCGGACTCACCACCCTCGGCACCATCACCCTCCTGGACTTGATCCCGCTCCGTGAACGCGGATTGTACCAGGGCATGGCCAACATCTTTTTCAGCTTGGGTGCTGCCAGCGGCGGCATCATCGGCGGCGTGATAGCCGACTGGCTTGGCTGGCGCTACGTCTTCTTGTTGCAGATCCCGCTTGCCGTGGCTGTCGGCTTGGCCATCTGGTGGAACTTGCAGCTCCCCGAGGGCTCGCCCGGCTTGGGCGCCAAGGGCAACATCCGCGACAAGTTGAAGCGGGTGGACTTCCAGGGCTCGTTCTTCTTGGTGTCGGCGTTGATGTGCGTGATGGCCGCGGCGTCGTTCGGCGGCGACCTCATTGCTTACTCGCTGCCCTACTTTATCGGCTTGGGCGTCTTGGCGTTGGTGCTTCTTGCCGGCTTCGCCTACACCGAGCTCTACGTCAGCGCAGAGCCCATCTTGCCCATCGAGCTCTTGACCGAACGAACCATCTTGTCCTCGTCCTTGACCAACTGGTTCGTCACCATGGGCGTGTTCTCCAACTTGTTCTACCTCCCGGTCTTCTTTGCGTCGGTCATGGGCTTGTCGGCCACCCAGAGCGGCATGCGGATGATTCCCAACTTTGTGGGCGTCGCCGTCGGCTCCGTGGGCGCGGGGCTTGTGATGAGACACACCGGCCGCTACTACCGCTTGAACATAATCGCCGGTCTTTCCACCGTGTTGGGGTCCTTGTTCATCCTCACCACCACGCCCGCGGCCTCCACTCTTCGCCAGTTCTCCGTCTTCTTGCCCTCTGGCTTGGGCTACTCGTGCATCTTGACCATCACGTTGTTGGCGCTAATTGCTGCCGTGCCCATGAAGTACCAGGCCTGCACCACCTCCATCCAGTACACATTCAGATCCACCGGTTCCACGTTGGGTGTCTCGATTGCCAGTGCTATTTTCCAGAGGATTTTGCACAGCACCTTGGTATCCAAGGTGTCGCTGGTGGTGTCCGACCCCACCGAGGCTCGTCACATCATCGAGAAGGCGCTTGCCAACACCACCTATGTCCACAAGGCGCCATTGGCGGCCCAGCAGGCCATCTTGGACTCGTACTACGCTGCATGTCGCGGGGCCTTTGGCTTTGCTACCGCCATGATTGCCGTGGGAATCGTCTGCAGTTGGTTCATGAAGGAGCACAAGTTGCATACCAGTTTAGATAGGGATTAGGAATATATTATCTATTGTCATGCTAGAGAAGCGGCGACCTTTCGTCGTGCTCGGCTGCCTCGTCGTCGGAAATGATCCGCACGAGGTACTTGTGGTTTCTTCCTCCCGTGACTGTAAGGTGCATGGTTTCGGAAGCGTCCTCGTCCTGGTCGTCTGTGTCTTGAGCGTCCCGGTTCAAGTCAAAGCCGGAAACCTTGCGCGTGAGGAAAGGAAACTTGGGAAGGGGAGACCTTCTGACCAAGGGAGACCGGATGCCAATTTGGGTGCGGGGGGAGTTCTTGAACGCGGTGGAGGCAGCAGTGTGCTGGACCAGGGGACTGAGCAACGGCGACAACACCGGCGACAACACCTCGTCGCGGCGGATGGCCTCCTCGAGCGCGTCGTCGATCACCTCCACGATCAACTGGTTTTCCGTGGTGAGGTTCACGTTGATCAAGAGCACCGAGAGCAAGATGCTGCCGATGCCAAAGTAGTACATGACATGGCCCGACTTCGGCGACGGCGCGCCGGTCGCCCACATGATGATCTTGTCGATGAAGATGGTGATGGGGATGGACGAAGACAACGAGAGCGACGTGACCAACGGGCTGGTCAAGAGCATGGCCAAGATGGTGGTGTAGTCAGAAATGACCGAGAAGACGCCGTTGACCACGATCATCACCACGACGGTGCGGTCTGGCGGCGCTTCGAAGCGCTCGATGCCTAGCAAGTGGAGAAGGAAAAGCATCGGGATGCCAAAGAGGAGCGTGAACAAGCCGACGAGGCCAAACATGCGCCGCTCGTTGACCGACCTGGAGCCGGTGCCCGACCGCACCTTCATCACCACCATGTAGAGGGCGTACATGAGGGCGCCGAGCACCGCGAGGGCATTGCCCAAGCGCGGGTTCTTGGGCACAAACTTGTTGCCGGAATCCTTGGAGAGGCCGGACTCGCTCCAGTTGATAAGCACCACCCCGGTGAAGCTGATCACGATGCATGCGAGCTTCTGCAAGTTGAAGTGTTCTATGCCAAGCGGCATCCCGATAAAGAGGGTGAAGATGGAGGTGGTGCTGGACAACACCGTCTGGTTGGAGGCCGACGTGTACTGGAGGGCCAACATGACAAACACATTGTAGAAGTAGTAGATGGCGGCGATCAGAAGCGCCAAGGAGGCGGTCTCACGAGCATTCAACTCGTTGTCAGCAGGCTTCTTGTGGCGGTGGCGTTTGAAGAGGTCTGGAATCAAGTTCAACGTGAAGCAGGAGCCGGTAACAAAAGAAAACAACCACGGCTTGCGGTACTCATCACCCTTTAATACCGCGTTCAACAACTCCAAGCCGAAAATCCACGACGAAATGGCAATGACGATAAACAAGACGCCAAGCTTGAACTTGCGGATCTCCTCGGCATTTATAATGCGGATGACTTCCGAGGGCGTGTGGGACGTGGCCGGCGCCAACCGTAAGTCAGCGGTCGTCATGGCGGAATTGCACCGTTTCGGGTTGAGATACCGGATTCGCCATGTCGCATTCCTGCCGCAAAATGTCGCTGATTTGCAGCATGCAGCGGCAGCACCAACAAAAGCGGAATTCAGGACACAGGCACGGCTTTGCAGTCCTGGTGTTTCTTCCTATTTTTGCACGGTTGGTCGGTGCTAAAATTTTCTAGTTTCACGGCATGGGCTTGGCGGGCTGCTCCTCATCGGCACACGAAGGACCAAGAGAGCGAAGACTTGGCATTACCGTATTTCCTCGCTCCTAACCTCTGCTACTACATTTTGTGTCCAATCACCGAAATCCTTCACACTAACAACAGTCTATTACGCACACAATAATAGCAGCTTTTCTTGGCATACATCGTGCCACCTCTACTAGCCGTTTTTATTGGCTAGAATAGCCGCCTTCTGTCGGGAACGTTTCCATTTACAGCACGTCAGCTTACCTGCCATCCATGGCAGCTGCGGGGGAGAGGGGCTTCGCCGAACGATGATTACACCGAGTAGAGGCTGCCGGTAAATGCACAGACAACGGCGAGACCAAAGGTGCCACGTCCGCGTGTGCTACGCAACAGCTCCCAATGTCCTTTTTCCTGGCTTCAAATCCCTTCCTTCGCCAAGTGCCTGGACCTGCCAAGATATGCGGGTCTTTTTTCCATTTTTCCGACGCTGCAATTAGTGCCGCACATTTCTGTCTAGATCGAACTGATAATTTTGATCGCGATGATCTCAAGCTCCTGGTGAGCCGTTTGGACCGCCAGAAAGCCACCACATGCATGTAGTTCATGGCTGCTCCGTTTGAATGGCACCAGCAGCGGAGAAATGCGTGCTCTTTTCAGTGGTTCCATCTCGCAGGCCCGGCTGCAACAAGGACGGAATTGCAATTTTTTTTTTCGCTATTCATTCATAACGCCCTATTCATGCAACCAGTCCGACTAGTTACGGTTATAAAATGGGCACGGCTAGTGTCTGCACTTCATTAATTCCCAATGTCCCAACCGGTCGAGCCTCAGGTTTCTGCTGAATCTGAAAAGCAAGAGCGCTTGAACTCTGCCGACTCTCACACAGATGTGGTCTCCAGCGTGGAAAGCGAGAAGGTGATTCCCCAGTCGCGTGGTGTGGCCCACATCGAGGCCATCAGAGACACCATGCTCCATGTCGAAAGTGGAAAAAAGGTCATCATCTTGCTCAGTGCTTCCGTCTTGATCTGTGCTTGGGTCAAGGCCCTCGATTCGTCCACGACATATGCCTATGAACCTTTTGCTGCGTCTTCCTTTGGCCAGCATTCTATGATCGGTACGGTGTCCATTGCCAGAACCATCATTGCTTCCGTGTGTCGTCCGGTGATCGCAAAGATTGCTGATCTTACTTCTCGTCCCCAGACCTACATTTTAGTGGTGGCCTTGTACACCGTTGGCTATATTATCGGTGCTGCTGCTCAGGATATTACTGCGTTTTCTGCTGGTATGGTTATGGCTGGAATTGGAGATGCGGGTATCGAATTGGTCAACTCGCTTATTGTCGCTGATTTGACACCTTTGAAATGGAGAGGTTTGTTGACCGCCTTCTTGGCCACACCATACATCATCAACACATGGTTTGCCGGCCTCATTGCCGATGCTATTGTAAAGAGAAACTGGCGCTGGGGTTACGGTATGTTTGCCATTATGATTCCAGTGGTCATCTTTCCTGCCATCGGTGTGCTTTTATGGCTTGACAAGAGAGCACAAAAGCAAAAGAAACTTGCCTTGGCCACAGAGAAGCTCAAGCAGGAGATTGCCCCAGTGAAAAACAAGTGGCTCAATATCGTCTGGTCAGCAGTGATCGAGATGGATCTCTTTGGCTTGTTGCTCCTTGGATTTGGCTTCTCTCTCTTGTTGTTGCCGTTCTCCCTTGCCGCAGGTGCATCTAATGGCTGGAGAAACCCTAGTTTGATTGCCATGATGATCGTTGGAGGTATCTTGTTGATCGCCTATGGGGTATACGAAGTCTACTATGCTCCAATCCCATCGATGCCCAAGAGAGTGTTGTTCAACAGAACCTTTTTCATGTCCGTTTGCATTGACTTTGTCTACTTGTTTGCCGGCCAGATTGGCGGTCTCTATTTTTCGTCCTATGTCTTTGTGGTGACTGACTTGTCGACTCAGAACTGGACCTACTATAACAACACCATGACCATGGCCTTGTGTACCGTCGGTGTGGTTGCTGGAGTTATAATGAGAGTCACCCATAGATACAAGTACATGCAAATTGCTGGACTTGCCATCAAGATTATCGGTTACGGATTGGTTATTCGCCCCAAGGGTACGGTGCCCAACCTTGCGTCTTTGGTGATGAACAGAATCTTAGTTGGATCTGGTGGTGCTTTGAGTGTTGTGGCCAGTCAGTTGGCAGCCCAGGCATCTGTTCCACACCAGGATCTTTCCTTGGCCATGTCGCTCTTGTCATTATGGTCGAACATGGGAGGAGCTGTTGGAGCAGCAATCTCGGCAGCAGTATGGCAAAGAGACTTACCAAGATACCTCGAGGAGTTCTTGCCAGAAGACTCTGTGGACTTGGTACCCACTTTGTATGGATCCTTTGCTGCAATCAAAGCCTACCCCGAGCTGTCGCCAATTCGTCAAGCTGGTATCCGGTCGTATTCGTATTCCATCAATGACCTCTTTATCATCACTTGCAGTTTGAGTTTCATCCCACTTATCTGTGCTTGTTTCCAGACCAATTACTTCTTGGGAGATACCTTGAACGCTGTTGATGAAGATGCAAAGGAACAGTTGGAGAAGGAGGAACTCGAACAGGAGGCAGATCCAAAGACAAGACTTGATAAGCTTGCTGCTTTCTTCAACAGGAAAATGGTTTAGAGTGCTGCAACGGGGATAAAATTTTATGTTATATGATTCGCAGATTTAGGACAAGACATGTTAATAGAGCTGTACAGTGTGTTGATAATCACTAGTGCAAGTTTCATAATAAATTTATGACTCGAATTCAGCTATTGCCTTTTCCATCAAAATGATAGCGTAAGACAATGCGGCCCGATCACGGACTTCAGAATTACGAATGCCAGTGACAACAAACGCTCCTTATATGAAAAAAAATGCAAGAAGTCCATTCGCAACATGGAAAATCCGAATTGAACGGCCATATAGCCCTAATAGAAGCTTCTCCGTTTATCGATAAAATTGCCCCATCTATCCAGCTAAGCCGTATTCCCCGCCGTTTTGAGCTGCATATGCATATGCAGTACCCAACCTTCTATTTTGGACGGGATCTTGGCAACGTTTCTTTGTATATTATCAATTACCATGAGAGCCGTCGTTTTCTACGCCCCGAAAGACATCCAGTTTAAAGACGACTACCCAGAACCCGAAATCAAGTCTGATTATGATGTCAAACTCAAGGTCCACTACTGTGGAATCTGTGGTTCAGACCTACACGAGTACAAAAACGGACCTACCTTCTTTGCTGAAGCTGGCAAAAACCACGCTATATCCAACAAGGCATATCCACATGTTATGGGCCACGAGATGAGTGCGGAAATTGTGGAGATTGGTAAAAAAGTTCAGGATTTTACCGTTGGAGATAGTGTCGTTGTTGAAGTTACCGGCACTTGTTTGGACCGAGACCGGTTTCCTGACTCTCCAACAGCTACCTACGAGAAGTGTGCCGCCTGCAAAGACGGCCATTACAACGCCTGCAAGTTTCTAGGACTTACTGGGTTGGGATTTTCCGACGGAGGATTTGCCGAGTACGTCGTGACAGACGCTAGCAAGTTGGTCAAGTTTGACAGCAGCAAAGTACCGTACGACATTGCCGCCTTGATCCAGCCGCTCGCAGTTTCATGGCATGCCGTGAGGACTTCCAACTTTACGAAAGGCAGTTCTGCTTTGGTGCTCGGTGGAGGTCCTATTGGCTTGACCACCATTCTTGCTTTGAAGGGTCACGGGGCTGGGAAGATCGTTGTTAGTGAACCCTCAGCTGGCAGGAGAGCCCTAGCAGAAAGACTAGGTGTGGAGACTTTTGATCCCAGAAGTTTGCCCCAAGAAGAAACCTTGGAGACACTCAAGTTGTTGTCTCCAGACAAACTCGGGTTTCATTTCTCATACGACTGTGCGGGAACTCAGTCGACATTTGACGGCAGTCTCAGACTGTTGCGGATCCGTGGAGTGGCTACTAACGTGGCGGTTTGGGCCCACAGACCCATTGACTACTTTCCTATGATTGCTACCTGGTCCGAAATATGGTTGAGAGGTTCCATCTGCTTTGTGAAGCAGGATTTCGAGGAGGTGGCCGTGGCCATTGAAGAGGGCCGCATCGCAATCAAGGACTTGGAGATGTTTATCACTGCGAGAATCAGCTTGGAACGAGCAGTGACAGACGGGTTCGATGAACTCTTGCGTGACAAGGAAAAGCACATCAAGATGTTATTCTCGCCCTTGGAACATTACAGAAATAGAACTGACTATGGTGTCTAGAACTGGAAAAAGACGATATGATATTCGAGAAAGAGACTGATATATGAGAAAAGCATACTATCGTTGTTTCCGGTACCGGTATTCATAATGTAACATATAACAAGAAATAAAAACGTTCTACCCAAATCTAATCTATTAGCAAACACACAACTCCCAGCCCAACTCCTCGCAAATATCTGCCCAGTCCATGGAAAGCTCTCCATCTGGATTTTTCTTCCATGTTTCTTGTACGAGCACCCATGCTCGATGAACGTTATGGATGGGGCACTTTCCAATCACTCTGGAGAAGATCTTTTCCATCCTTCGCCGGTCGTATTTGGTATAGCATGCGGTTCCCGCCACAAGGAGCGGGAGACAGAGCACCACAATCATTCTACTTTCCACCAAGTTGTCTATCTTTTCCACCAAGTGCACCAACAAGAGCTGCAGTTCGTTGGACTTGGGGGCGATACCTTTAATGTAGAGCATCCAGTAGAGCTTGCAAACAAGTTTGAAGACCCCGAAAATTTCGTTGTGGATCCTGAACTCCTCCTCGTTGCATGTAGAAAGTAGCACCTCGTCGATGACGCAGTTTGTGATCTTTGTCTCAAACTTCTGCACCACCATCTCGCAATACTCAAGGTACAGCGTTCTCATGAGCTCGAACTCTTGCAAGACGGTGGGATCGTCCTCCACGCCTAGTTCTTCGTTGAGCAAAGAGTCTAGTCTCTGGTGCCTGGTGCGCATGGCAGCCCTTACTTCCAACTCTTCGGCAAGCAACATGT
Organism: Meyerozyma smithsonii; assembly: GCA_030570235.1. Classification (NCBI taxonomy): domain Eukaryota; kingdom Fungi; phylum Ascomycota; class Pichiomycetes; order Serinales; family Debaryomycetaceae; genus Meyerozyma; species Meyerozyma smithsonii. Next base: position 798,614 of record JAJLVE010000004.1, on the reverse strand, counting down.
ACACCGAGTTCAAACATCCTTGCAACGGGTCGATACCGTAGCTGGGATCGAAGTAGCCCGGGATGAAGACCCGCTTGTACTCCTTGACGGGGATCATGGGGCCATGCCTGAATGCGTGCGACGACATGATATCGTGGTAGAAGTAGTTTGAGGCAAGGAACTTGATGTCGTTGGAGTAGTCGAGCAGCACGCAGAGCTCCCGCAAGCCGCCAAAGCGGTGCACGAGTTCTGTGCCCTTGCAGAAGAAGACCCACCACTTGGAGACGTCGCCCATGCAGACGAAAAAGCCCAACACAATCAAGTGGAAGCAGAGCAACGTGAGGTGGTCGTACTTGGTCATGGTGGCGCCGTGCGGGAACTTTCTGGCGATGGAGGCGATGGCCTGGTACATGTGGCGCTGGACATCCACATGGTCATACTGGTGCACGTAGAATGCTCCCCACGAGGCTATAGCATGGCCGATGCTTTCGTCCACGGATGCAAGCAGCAAGAAGGTTTTGCTGAAGTAGTTGGAGGTGCTGGGGCTGACGGTCAAGGCGCTGGACACCTCGTTGTCAAAGTGTCGGACAAAGGACACGCCTTTGGAATCGAGAAACATGTTGAAGAACGTCAGCTGGAGCGGCGGAAGAGGCACGTAGACGTCTTCCTCGTCGCCGAAGAGCGCCAGCAGAAACGGCAGGAGCAGCGGCGAGTCCTCGCGCGACACTATCTGTAGAGTGTTCGAAGCCAACTCGAGAGACGAAGATTCCGATGCAGAGATCTCGACCAAATCGGGACTGTCTTCGTACCCCGGTTCTGGTTCTTGGCCGGCGACCTTGGCTTCGGCCCGTCGCTGGCTGTTTTCCCCCGCCGCCTTATCGTCACCAGCGTTCGGGAAGCCAAACCCGGCGGCGTTCGGCAGCCCAGCAGCTCGGCGGCTATCTGACCCAGCAAGCTCGCTGGCAAGCGCAATGGTGTCTGTGGTGTAATTTGCGTGTTCTGAGTCCGTAGGTGAAACGGGGGGGTTTGCCGGCTGCAAGTCCGGCTGCTGCCCAGACGCCGATGGAGCAGTGTCATCCGGGACTGGAGGGTCTTGATTCCCGGGCGCCACCGTGGGGCTGTCTCGCCACACACAGAGCTGGTTTCTGGCGACGCAGGCGTTGCAGGCTGGGTGGGTTTCGTCGCACTTCTTTCTCCGTTTGCGACACCCCTTGCAACCAGTGTTGGAGCGGAACGTGGGACCCACAAAGCGGTCGAGCGACACTGCTCGCTGGCGGAAGTTGGTGGTTGGCCTTGTCTGTTTGGCTGCTGCCACCCGCTTTTGCAGCTTCTTTTGCGACAGAAAAGAGTAGTCTAGGACTCCAAACATGACATTACCGGATGAGGTAGCACACGCAGACCATATAACAGCCGTCGCTGGGGCAAATAAAAAAAATATGCAGCCCCACCAAACCGGTTGGCTAAACGGCTCTGCAGGCCACCGTATTTTCGAGCGGAACGGGCCCCGCCGCGTTTGTCCCGATTAGGCGCCGCGAGATAACACGCCAATGTGGCAATCGTTTCCCGCTCCCACTTTCGTATAAAGCGCAGATGTCGCCTTGGCGTGACAGCCACCGTTACGTCAACGTTACGAACAGGACCGACCGATGACTTTTGACTTGCAGATCAAGCAGGACCGCCTCCTCCACACCATCCACGACACGGCTGCCAAGTGGGGGGCGGCTGGAGTATGGGGTTCCGAAAAGACCCAGACGGGCGTGCGTCGTCTTGCGTTGACGGACTTGGACAAGGGTGTCCGTGACTGGTTCGTGGCCGAAACCACCGCTCTTGGATGCACCGTCAAAGTCGACGAAATGGGCTCCATCTGGGCCATCTACCCGGGAAAAAACGACGGCTTGCCAACGGGCATCGGCTCGCACTTGGACACCCAGCCCAACGGCGGCCGCTACGACGGCATCTACGGTGTTCTTTCCGGCTTGGAAGTGTTGCGAACCATCAAGGAAAACAACTATGTGCCCAACTACCCGATCGCGGTGATCGACTGGACCAACGAGGAGGGGGCTCGTTTCCCGCAGTCGTGTGCTGCGTCCATGGTTTGGGCAGGGTTGCAGACCAAGGAAGACGGCTACGGCCTCATGTCCATCACCGACAAGGTTCCCGTCTCGTACGGCGCCGAGTTGGAGCGCATAGGCTACAAGGGCACCACGCCGGCAGACTACCGCAAGAACCAGTTGGCGGCGCACTTCGAGATGCACATCGAACAGGGCCCCATTTTGGAACACGAGAAAAAGAAGATCGGCGTCGTGGTGGGTGCGCAGGCATACCGCTGGCAGCGTATCACCATCAGGGGAAACTCGTCCCACGCCGGAACCACGCCGATGCACACCCGGTCTGACGCCCTCCACATTGCTTCCAAGATGATCTGTGCTGCCATCGACATAGCCAAGAAGCACGACGGGTTGGCGACAGTCGGCACCATTTCTCTCGAACCGGCCTCGGTGAACGTCATCCCGGACCTCGTAACTTTCTCCTTGGACACTCGCCACACCGAAGACAGTGCGTTGGAGACTCTCCTCGCGGAAATCGAGCACGAGTTCAAAGAGATTGCTAGAAAGGGCAGCGATGCTTCTGACGCCGCCAAGCCTTTGCAGGTGGAACATACAATTCTCCTCCACTCTCCGGCTGTCAAGTTCGACAAGACGAACATAGCCACCGTTCGCGAGAGCGCAGTCAAGATCTTTGGCGAGGACAACATCCGTGAAATCACGTCTGGTGCTGGCCATGATTCGTGCTCCACTAGCCGCGTTGTCCCCACCTCGATGATCTTCATTCCTTCCAAGGACGGCATTTCCCACAACCCGTCCGAATACTCCTCTCCAGAAGAAGTGGCCAATGGCTTGCAGGTGTTATTGGCAACTATCATCAGATACGACGAGCTTCGTGGCGAAGGCAAGATCTGATAAGGTGCTCAGGTTGCGAGTTGTACGCTTGCCATATCGGGAGTATTTAATATATTCAATGTAATTCAATGTAATTCAGTGTAATTCAGTGTAATCAAGCCAGAAATTGAAGTAAATGCTACCTTGTCATTTAGTCCTTCCACAAGAACTCGTCCTTGTCCAACTTTCTCTGGTAGTTAAAGTCGGGCTGGAAAGAGGCATACATCGTCTCGCCATCGTTGGTAACGAACGCCGAGTATGCTGCGACATCTTCAGAAATGATAATCTTCTCCTTACCCTTGCTGGCTGCAGCATCGGCCAACAACTGGGCTTCACATGTCTTCTCCATCAAGGAGAACAAGTATGCTGCCTCGTCAACGGTGGCACCCATGGTGAGAAGCCCGTGGTTCTGCAAAATCACCGTTCTAGCTCCATCGGCGGCCTCGGCGATTTCCCTTCCCTCGTCGCCCTCTATAGCTACTCCACCAAAGTCCAGGAAAACAGCCTGGTTCTTGTAAAATATACAAGCGTCCTGGTTGATCATTTCCAACGGCTTTCCGAACGCAGAGTATGCCTTTCCGTGGATGGAATGCGTATGGCAGGCAGCATTGATGTCCGGTCTTGCCTTGTGAAGCGCCAGGTGAATGGCAAATCCAGCAGCATTGATGGGTGCCTGATTTCCGTCTGGCAACACGTTGCCCTTCTCATCAATATGCACCATATCTGCAGGGTCAATCATGGCAAAATGTACTCCCAACGGGTTGATGAAGAAGGTTGTAGGATCAACCGGGTCTCTGATAGAAATGTGTCCGGCTTCTCCTTCACTGTATCCCAACCGAGCAAACACACGGAATGCACCAGCGGCATGCTCCAACCTCCATTTCCTCTCCTCATACTTGTCCTCAAAGATAGGCACGCGATGGGGATGCTTTCCACCTTTGGAGATATTGTGGGCGCCTTGAGTGCCGAAATCGTAGCCTTTGCCCGTATGGGGTGTTGCTAAAGGTGACATCGGGAGATCCAGATAGCAAGGTCGTGAAGTTCGCTGATACGCAGATGGTATAGTTTTATCTGAAGGACGGAATAAGGTGATCAAATAGTGTAATTAGAACGGCAATCGCTTTTGGCTAAATCGGTGACAGTTACCTAATCGGGATAGTGGCGACGCGATAAGGTGCGGACTTTATGCACCTTTAATAGCTTTGGCGGCCGTTGTTTGCACCAAAAGTAGTAGGTGCATAACGCATTGCTTGGCGTGTCATGCACCAATCATTCGTTTAGGAAAAAGGCGAATGGTTGAACCGGGGAGCTGATAAGCTACTCCGCATCTTGTCACCCAACTTGCCTTGGAGCATCTCATCCCTAGATATAAATACTCACCAACAAACAATCATTAATCCAATCATCGGCTCCTCATTAGTGCTGCCTATATAAAGACTTGGTTAGATTTTGTCTTTGATCTTGTCTTTGTGAGTGAGATTATTGGTTGAAATAGCTGCAAGTTTAGTTTCTAAGATGTCGGATAACGAAAAGATTCTGAACGAGAAGAACTTTGGCATTGACCATGTGGTTTCTTCTGTGGATTCCATTAGAGAACAAATTGGAGCCGACGGTGACAAGCTTGTTGGTTTGGACTTGTTCGAGAACGCCAAAGATGTGACAGAGGAGGAAGTGGAAGCAGAATTCCGCAAAATCCGTCTCAAGGTCGACAAGCGTCTTTTGCCCATTTTGTGTATTACTTACACCTTGCAGTTTCTTGACAAGTTGAGTTTGAACTATGCTTCCGCATATTCATTGAGAGACGATTTGGGACTCACAGGCCAAAGGTACTCGTGGGTGGCTGCTATTTTCAACTTTGGTTACTTGTTCTGGGCCTACCCCTCCAACTATATCATCCAAAAGGTGCCAATCGCCAAATACACTGGCAGTATGCTTGTTGTCTGGGCAATTATCTTAATAGGGCACATTGGTGCAACCAACTACGGAGGAATGTTGGTGCTCCGGTTCATCCTCGGTATGTTTGAAGCAGGTATTTCGCCTTCTTGTATGATGATCTGTGGTATGTTCTACTCGATTGAAGACCAGCCTTTCCGTATGTGTGCCTTCTTGAGTTGCAATGGAATTGCTACCGTCTTGGGTGCCTTGCTTGGATTTGGTCTTGGCCATGCGAACAATGCTGCAATTGCATCGTGGAAGTTGATTTTCTTGGTCATTGGACTTCTCAACTTCGTGTGGGCACTTGTCTTCTTGTATGTTACTCCAGACAGTCCTGCTTCTGCCAAGTTCCTCAGTGAGAGAGAAAAGACTATTTTGGTCAAGTACGTTTCCAAGAACAACCAGGGTGTTAAGGACCAGCGTTTCTTGTGGCCACAAGCTCGTGAGGCTGCTATGGACATCACTTTGTACATGTACGGACTCATTGGAGTTGCCTGTGGTATCATCAACGGTGGTGTTTCCAACTTCCAGTCTTCCTTGATTGCTGGTTTTGGTTTCAGTGGTTTGGCTTCGACTGCCTTGCAGATGCCTACTGGTGCCATTGAGTTCGTGGTGGTGTTTATCTGTGGTATCATTGCCTTGAAGGTTCCCAACACCCGTACTATAATCTTCATTTTGCTTTGTGTGCCAGGATTGGCAGGATTGATTGGAATCCATGTGATCGAGAACAACAGGTGGGCCCTGGTTGGTTGCACCTGGCTTCAGTACCTTATTGGCGGTCCCGTCATTTTGTCGTGGATTTTCATGACCGCCAATGTCGGTGGAACCACCAAGAAGACCGTTATCAACGGATTCTGGTTCACCCTCTATGCCGCTGGAAACATTATTGGTGCCAACATCTTCTACACCAGAGAAGCACCCAAGTACCGTAGTGCTATGATTGCCTTGATGACCTGTTACTGTGGTATGATTGTCATTGGTGGTTTCTACTACTTCCTCTTGAAGTTCAGAAACATGAGAAGAGAGAAGGAGCAAGGAAGCTACACCGAGGAGATGCGCCAAGAAGCAATCATCAATGGTTTCAAGGGTATGACCGATTTCGAGAACCCTGGTTTCAGATACGCTTTGTGAGCAGCGTGATTATAGTATAAGATAGTGGATATGATTTTGCAATTGTAGACATCAAGTTTTACTTTGGAGTAACTTTTGCAGCCAAACGTGTGAGTGTGGCAAGGGTTACCAACGGGTATTGATGACTAGATCTTGGTTTATCATCACTCGAATCATATAGTGTTCCGTGATACATATGGCTTGCGTAGACCTGTTGACACTTCACCAACATAAATAGACCACGATGTTCGGAGTTGGAGGAAAATAAACCGTATCGCAATTTAAAAATTGTCGCAAATAATACGAGGGCTATACACGTATAACGCTTGGAATATACATATACAAACAAGACACAAAGTCAAACATCAGCATCACGATTCTTTGCAGCACCTCTCGTTTAACAAGCAAGTGACTTACTTTGTGTAACCTTTTCCACTAGTTCCAAGCCTTCATCTCACCCCGCACGTCATCCGTCTGTTTACGATCTATACGATTGCTTTTATGGTATAAAAGAATTGCACAATTCCCACCAAAACACAAAATGGGTTCCAGTACATTAAATCCAAAAACCCGCAATAAAGAGTTCTTTGGTATTGTGGGCGTTACGTTTGTCACCTTCGGATTGCCACCGGTTATCGTGTTGCTCTACCTTCTTTCAAACGAATCTTACTGTCTTGAAGGCATTGATCTAGATCTCGAAGCTGTCACAAGACAACTACCAACGACCAAAAGTGACCTTTTTTCATTATGGTTTGATAAACAATGCTGGTTGGCATACATTGGGTGGTTTAGTACCATTGCACTTTTGACCTTGATCATTCCTGGCAAGGTCGTCAAGGGGACACAATTGCGAGATGGTACCTACTTGAACTACAGGCTTAATGGAAGGACACTCTTTTCAACGCTTATTGTTGTTCTTGCTGCAAGAGTCTTCCTGTCTCCCACATACTTTGTTCCTGAATTGCAGTTCGTATACGACCACCATTTGCAATTGATAGCTGTGTCTATCATCTCAGCCTTTGGTTTGTCTGCATTCGTATATGTTTGCTCGTTTATTCCTCTTACCCACGATAATGGTGTGGGGACGAGAGAGCGGATTCTTTCCGTGAACGGCAACAGTGGTAACCCGCTCTACGACTTTTTCATCGGCCGTGAACTCAACCCCCGGATTGGACCTTGGGATATCAAGCTATTCTGTGAATTGCGCCCAGGCTTGCTTCTCTGGCTAGTCGTAAACCTTGCTTGTGTCCACCATCGATACCACGCATATGGAGAAGTTACCGACTCGATTGTCTTGATAACCTTTTTACAGGTGATCTACGTTGCTGACGGACTTCTTAACGAGAATGGCAATCTCACCATGATGGATATAACTACCGACGGCTTTGGTTTTATGCTTTGTTTTGGAGACTTGGCTTGGTTACCTTGGACATACTCGCTTCAGGCGAGATTTTTATCACTTCCTCAAAACACCGTGCGCCTAGGCTTGTTGAACCTGGTGTTACTACTTGGAATGAGTGCCCTTGGATACTACATTTTCAGCTCCGCTAATAGCCAGAAGTCCGCTTTCCGTCAAGGGAAATTGACCAATATGAAGACCATAAAGACCAAAACAGGAACTGAGATTCTCTGTGACGGGTGGTGGGCCATGTCCCGTCATATCAACTACTTCGGTGACTGGTTGGTTGCCTGGTCCTGGTGCTTAGCTACTGGGTTCCGAACACCATTGACCTACTTCTATGTGATCTACTTCGGTGTTCTTTTGGTCCACAGACAAATAAGAGACGATGCCAAATGTCTTGCCAAGTACGGAGAGCTGTGGGAGGAGTATCAGCGGCGAGTGCCTTATAAGATAATTCCGTATGTGTATTAATAGCGCATCTAGTCGCATGAAGAAGACGGAAGAATATGCATGCTTTGGCGTACGACAGAGAACAGGCAATGGCTCACTGTAAAGCATACCAAAGCATACGATAATGACGAGCGATCTTGCTCGTGTGACTACTTGCGGCTCATAAGTCTAGGATTTTGTCCATCCATAGGTAGCTGCGAGTCTCTTCTCAAGGTGCTGCTTGGAAGTTATTGGTTTTTCTTCGTTATTTGCACCGCGTCCCTTGATTGCTCTCGTGAGGTCGCTAGGCACTGGTTCGAGTATTGTGTCGTCGTTGGGGTGGCTAAAGAACACAACCGAGTAACGGTCTTGACCAGACTCTTGTACCTTGGCTGGGAACTTGACTCTGTGGATGGTGGATTTCAAAAGGCCTGCAGTCCAGTAGCTCAACTGGTCTCCTATGTTCACAATAATAGGTGGTGCCTCGGTAGGAAACTTGGTCTTTTTATTGGGCACGAAAGGAACCGGTTCCCATTTCTTCGACACCTGAGAGTGGATCTCGAGTCCTTCCTGGTTTTCCTGCTGGAACAAGAGAGTCACCAGGCCATAGTCTGTGTGTGCTCCTGCCCTAATGACTGCCTCGGGATTCAAGGACTTTTGGCCCGGATAGTGGAGAAGCCGAAAAGTGGTTCCTGAGGCTTTGCGGGGATCGTATCGGCTCTCAAACCAGTCACTATTTTCCATTTCCAAACCAATTGCAACTAGCTTCATGATCCTCAAGGACAAGTCGTAGAGCCGTTTTATTATGCTCTCCAATGCTTCCTTTCTCTCGCCAGAAAACCAATCAGGAATAGGCTTTTCCGACTGGCCGGAGACGAAGTCTAGGAAACTGATGTTGAGTGCTTCCTTGGGATCACCAGCTTTCTGCTCTCCTGGAGCAAGGTTTTCTCCCCCGCTGCGCACATACCCATGATTGCTGCTATCAATGGCATACCTGTCCTTGTACTCTTGTTCCAAGCCAAAAAAGTCTGTCGACATTTTGAAAAGTTCCTTTATTTCAGTTTCCAGGAACCCATGGCCCTCCACAAACAAAAAGCCCTGAGACGAAGAAGCCTGGAGTAGTTCTTTGCCTGTCTTGGTGTCCAAAGCGCTGATATCCACCACCTGAAGAGGGTTTGACATCTTGGTCTTATCAGAAGATTCACCAGATTGACCCACACACCGGCCTTACCAGTCGATACATCCACACACCGTATAAATACCGCGTATGGGTGCCAAAAGCGTACGCGCTCTTCATGGACACTTTGAGGCTCTCCAATGAGGTGCCTGAGACAGCTGTGAGTTTGTTGCCCATGCACATACAGTATAGTGGGCCAGCAAATACGAAGGACTTCTTTGCCGACACAAAAAGCACCGAGAAGATAGGCAACGAGGAGCGTGAAGTGGCGTACTTTCGAGGATGTCGATTGGTAGGTGACAAGACCGATTGGGGCCAAAAGTACAACGGCTATATTATGAACAAGGCTGACACGATAGCACATGCGGATCCGGCGGATACCGAAGGCATAGCAAACGGAACTGCAGAGATAAAGAATGTCAAGGTGTATTCGCCAGTAGGAAAGTTTGATCAAATGACGCTCTATGGGCACGACAATGTGCTAGAGCTGACGAGTCAATGGCGGAACATCTCTGAATGGTCAGAGATAAGTGATGCCATTCATTCGTAGACGGAATGATAATGATAGAGGTGATCAAAGAAAAGAGGTTATGTCCTAGTAATGTAATATAGACATAGACGCTGGCCCATGAAACCTCGGGAGGTATGTCTATCTGGAGGAACGTGTGTTCTTGTAGATCCATAAACTATAAACTACTGGAAAGCATATCCATTCTAGTTAAGCTGCTCATCTCTGCTCATCTCTGCTCATCTCAAATCGCGACCCCCACAATTTATTTATCTTATCTTAGTTGATGAATCCGTTTTTTGTAGATGAAGATCTGGATGATGAAGGTCGAAAAAGACAGAAGCTAGAGCAACTACCAAGTCAGGAGAATGACGTGCAAGTTTTTGATCCATCCAATACGTCTGATTCGTCTGACTCGTCGGATGGCGAGTTGGAAGATATACCACTACAGCCTGAAAGCTTCACTATCGAAATATCGAATACAAGAAATGAGGCCAAAGCTCGTGCTTTAGAGGAAAGGCGACGAAAGCTATCCATTAACTATCTTGGAATGGTGTGTTATATGCTCCACATTAACCTGAGGAACCGTTATATGAACCAAAAAGCAGTCTTCAAGACACTACGCAAGAATATACCAGAAACACTTACCAAGAAAATATCAAAGTTAAGGAAGCAAATGAAAAGGAGTAAGCCTCAGGAAGAATTGTATGCTCAGCTATGGTATATTTTGAACTATTTGATCAAGTGGTTCCGTCATAACTACGAGATAGTATGCACTGGAATCCGTGTTTTGGGTTACTTGCCGGACAAGACGAACCCTTCCAGCTACTGCAGCTACTATTCCTATAAGACACCACCCTTGAGTGCTGAAGGGTTTGCAAAAGTGTGCAAGTCGTTCAAACATAGCCGTGATACCGGCGCACAATTATTCACAGCATTACTCCGAAGTGTTGGTTTTGAAGCACGCCAGGTGTTTTCTCTTCCACTACTTGCGGTTTCTAAAACTACCCAAGAAGCTCCAAAATTAGACTACAAAAAGTTAGCACGAGTGAACGACAGCGATTTGCTCTATCCATATTTCTGGACCGAACTAGTAGATCCATTGGACCAGAAAAAACTATTTATTATTGAAACCATGTGCTTTCACGACAAGGAAAAAAGAATAAGGCATATTTGCAGGGCAACTGACAACCTTTCTGACACTTTCATGCCTGGGTTTTATCCAGAGCCCAGTGAATTCAATCTGATGCAAATGAGCCATGTTGTGTCTGTTGCAGAAAATGGGTCCATGATGGATGTCAGCGCCCGGTACATGAGCAATATAAGCTTCCGCTGGTTCAACCGCTTAGATCTTCGAACGGTTCTGGGCCGCAGTGAACTTCTTTTCCAGACGCTACTTCGTCACTTTAACAGGAACCACGATTATACACCGTCAGAAAATGAAGAATTGACCGCCTTAAGACAATTGGCACTAAGAAACTACTCCATCCCTATCAGTTATGCTGCGATGAAACGAAGTCCGAATTTTGTCACTAAAGATACCTTGAGATATAACGAAGAAGTATCGCTGACAGCCAGACCAGTGGGCGAAGTTTCCCTCATGTCAAAGGCTGGCATGAAACCACAGAGAGTATATTCCAGATCTGCAATACTTGTTGGTAGGTCTGAGCAGCACTGGAAACAACTAGGAAGAGCTGTCAAAGCTGAATGCATGGGCAAGCCTATGAAGACAACATACTCCTTGAGATCTCGAAATGCAGCCCGAAAGCTGTCCAAACAAGAACCTACCAACCTCTACACTCTAGCTCAAACAACAATCTATGTTCCTCCAACCGTCACGATTGACAATGGTGGACCAGTACTTCCGAGAAATAAGTATGGCAACATCGAAGTATACAGACCGTGGATGGTTCCCCAGGATACTGTTTGGCTCAAATTGCCTCAAGTTGAAAGCATCCTCTCAAATTATAAAAAGAGAACATTTGACTGTCCCATTGACCAAAGTGTTGAGTTCGTGCCTGTTGTAGTGGGGTTTGAATATGTGTCTCGCAACGGTCAGGCGGTGCCAGTCAAGAAGGGAATCATAGTTCATAAGAGCCAGGAGAATATTTTCAAGAAAATATGGCTATATGGCATGGCCCATAAACAGCGCTGCATTCAGAGAGAATCTGAATTGCGGGCTCTTCAAGGATGGAGCTTGTTGGTGAACAGATTACGGATCAATTCGAGGCTAAATAAGAGATACGGTTCTAGTTAATTAGGTCGTTAGTTGCGGAATACAACCTCGTGTGGAAGCTGGAACGTCACACAGAACATAGGCTTTGTAGGCGCAACTCTGCGGACGAGATGGAAAGAGCACTTTTCGAAGGGAAGATCAGACTTGAGTAGATCTGTTATTCTTTTGTGTATGCGACGGTGGAGTTCCTCGAGGGATGGTTCTGGCTCGTGGGGAGAGAATTTCTCGAAACAGTGCACGTTGACAGTTGGCGGCTCAAAGTTGCGTACTTTCTGTACAGCAACTTTGACGGCGGGATCGCTGTAAAGGCCAATGAATTCGTCAAGGAACGTCAATGCGGAGTCTGGGAGGTTCATCACGTAGTGCGTGATATACTTGGGTATTTCCACCGTGGTGATCTCGGTCCCTTTAGAAGTGACTTCCTTCTTCGTCTCTGGGTCAATCTTTCTACGCTTGACCAACTTTTTCTGTTCAATGCTTTGTACCGAGTTGGCCCAGTCTAGCAACAACTGTGGTGACTTTCGTATGAACTCTCTGCCGTCAAGGTTGTATGGTTTGACAAAGTCGTCGGTTTTGTTTAAAGAGATGTTGGTCTTGAGGTAGTGGAAGGACTCTGGGTTCAAGTCGTTAGCCAAGACGACCACGTTTTTCTTTCCAGCGGGGACAGCAAAAGGGCCGACGCCGGCAAAGACGTCAGCCACGGCCTGGTGAGGTTGAAACAGGTCGATCAATCTTTCGTGTTCAGTGTTCAAACGAGAGTTCCAGTAGACCTTGCTGAAGTCAAACTGGAAGCGGCATCCGCTCTCGCTCTGTTCGACCTTGAGATCGTCCCGTCCTGCCAAAACTTGCATTTTGAAGGTGCGGAATTTGGTATCGATGGAGTCGAGTTTGTCGACGACAGTTTCCACCTTGGAATTCTTGTCGAGGATCACCTGGCCAATAAGCTGGCCATATGGCTTGAACTCGTTACGCAAGTTCAAGTGTGCTACATGGCCCGCCTGGGCAAAGCCAGTGGGGATTTCTTCAAGCAAGTCTTCTGGAAGAACTGCTCTTAGAATGTCGTCTGCTTTCCAGAAGCTGTAGTCCAAGGACATGGTATACGGTTTGATCTGGACGCCGAACTCGTCTATGCGTGCCTGGGTCTCGGCGGACACCTGGCTAGCCTCCTCTATGTCGTCTCGAAGAAGAACCGCTTTGGACTTTTCCATGGGAACAATGTGCTTGATGGAGGGCAACATCAAGATGTCTTTTTTGCACTCCTTGACAAACCTGGCCAAGTGCTGGGGCTGGGGGAAGTAGGCGGCCAACACGGTAACGTCCTTGTGGAAAAAGCCCCGGTCCAACTGGGTCATTTTGCGGTTTACGGGAGGGCCGAATTTCGACATCATGAGAATGCGTCTTTCTGTTTTGCTGATGGAGTGAAAGTAGCGGCAAAGTAGCGGGCGTGTTGTCCAGAGCATCCACTGTGGTTTTCAGGCAAAAACACTCGCTAGAAGCTGCTGGGGAGTGCACCGAAGGATTTCTCTGGTTGTAGACAAGTCTCAAATCTCAGCTTTGTCGCTGCAAATTCGCCGCGCGATGAGCGAATTTCCACTCTTGCACAACTACTCCCCGATCCATCCCAGCACAAAATGTCAGTCATAAGCATATCGGCGCCGCTGAAACTCGATTCGGACTCGGACATGTCCGACGACGAGGCTGGCCACGCCATAGTCACGCCGGGTGAGGTGGTGACCGATGATCCGTCCTGGATGAAGGGCCACGGAACCTACTTTTTGAACGAGAAAACGTACTCGTCGGTAGCGGGGAACGTCTCTCGCGTGAACAGGCTTCTCAGCGTCGTCCCCTTACGTGGAAAGTACCAGGCAGAAACCGGCGACCACGTTGTGGGACGAATCACCGAGGTGGGAAACAAACGCTGGAAGGTGGATATCGGCTGTCGCCAGGATGCCGTGTTGATGTTGGGCTCGATCAATCTCCCGGGAGGGGTGTTGAGACGGAAGTCGGAAAGCGACGAGCTCCAGATGAGAAACTTCTTGAAGGAGGGAGACCTCTTGAACGCGGAAGTCCAGAGCACATACGCCAGTGGAATGGTGGCGCTCCACACCCGGTCGTTGAAGTACGGGAAGCTCCGCAACGGCATCCTCCTCCAGGTGCCGTCGTCGCTCGTCGTCAAGTCCAAGAACCACTCCTACGACATGCCGGGAAACGTCAGCATCATTCTCGGTGTCAACGGATACATCTGGATAAGCAAAACCACGTCATACCAGCCGCTGCACACCAACGCGGCCACCAACAAAGCGCAGGCGTCGCTCGAGTCACAGCTGGGCTACAACCCCGGCCAGGCGTCTGTGGCCATCACCAGACTCGAGGAAGAGAGCTCGTGGGAAATCTACTCGGACAAAAACGACCCCATCTCCGACGCCATAAGGAACAACATCACCCGCTACTACAACGTGATCCGGGCGCTCAGCTTCGGCGAGTTGGGCATCACCGAACAGCGCATATCCATGGGCTACGAGGCCAGCTTGGCCTACACCGACGACGTGGCGTTGATCGACAAGGAGCAGATGGAGATGCTCTGTCTGGACGTGATCAATAACGAACTAATGAGAGGAAACTGATGCATTGTAAGATATAAATATAATATATATCATAGAACGTTGATTTTCTTCAAGTAGGACCGCATGTACAAGATCGGGAGGAATCCGAACACAGCGATCAATATCAAGAAGGCGACCGACACCTTGCTGTAATTGGAATAGATGAGTTCGTTGGCGTCGCGGAGCTTCGACTCGTGGCTCAAGAGCGACTGCAAGGTGCGCTCCGCGCTGTTGAGGTTGTCGATCACCGCGTCGAGCTGCAGCTCCAAGGTGACGAACAGGTCCTCAAAGTCCAAGTCCTGGACCGCGCCCGAGCCCGAACCCAGCTCAGTGCCAAGCGACTGGAAATACTTGGTGAAAAGTCTGTAGTTGGTTTTTTTAAGTGCGTCAAAGCTGCGTGCTTGGAACTGCAACTCCAAGTCGTGGCCCTGCGGCTGGAAGGACCATGACTTGTCAGCGTAGATGTTGTCGAAACAGACAAAGATCCGGGACTTGCCCTCGTTGCTGTGAAGAACCTCCTCCGCGAGCTCGGTGTCCGACTGGCCCAAATGCGAGAGCTTGTCGAGAATGTTGCTTCTTTTGATCTGCACGAGATCTGAGTGGAGATTGGAGAAAATGACGTTGGTTTCGCCCTCGATGTCCCGCACGAGCCGAAGCTCGTTGCCATCGGAGTCGAATATATGCAAGTTGAGCTGCTGTCCTGCAATCTTGTCCTGCGAGTGGACGCTGACGGAGATCACGTCGTTTTTGACCGTGTCGTACGCTACGCAGTTGCCCAACTGGTGCCGGCTGGAGTACCTTTTGGTGTCGCCGGCCTTGATGGGTGGGATGCTCATTCCAAGAGCTAGCACGGATAGCACGTGGGCCAAGAGAGCTACCACGACTCGCACGCAAACCATGGGTATTATTAGACGGGAAAGTGGGTTTGAAGTTGTTCAAACTTAAATAACAGGCCGAGGACTAGCGGCTAAAGACAAAATGACCAATACAGCTGGCGGAAGCTGAGAAGAAGCGAATAGAAACACAGCCAGGTGCGTTTCTGACTGGTTGGGGATCCTTAAACCTTCCTAAACAGTCTGAAATGAGGCGATGGAGGATTGTTTGTGTCTCCCAGCCAAGAAAATGAAGAATAGCGAGTGTGGTGTATCGTCTGGTACAGTCAGACTATGTGGAGCAGTGCACGAGCAGTATAGGTAGAGCCTTCAAGGCCAGAAACCGTAAAAAGCGACCAACAGATGTGGGGGAGTAAAAGTGCTACTTGTGCTGGCCACATGTATTTTGGCGACCACTCGCCAAGCCTGCACACACGGCGAAAACAAAAATAGCGTTTGGGAAGATCAAGGTACTGGGTTATGTACAGGATGATAGAAGAAATGTGGGATTATGTGCAGTCCGGGATACCGGTAGGCGTCTCGGCGGTAGGCATCTCTGCTACCGTCCTTCGCGGATGAGCGCCTCGAGGCGGTCCTCGAGCTCGCGCTCCTCGACCTTTTCTATGATCTCCTCCAACCGGTAGCCCTGCATGCATCCGTTGATGTCGTGGAGCGAGTAGCCGCAGCGGTGGTCGGTGACTCGGTTCTGCGGGTAGTTGTATGTTCTGATTTTGTCGGAGCGGTCGGTGGTGGTCACCTGGTCTGTGCGGAGCTTGCGCTGCTCTGCTATCTCCTTGTCTCTTTCGAGCGCTGCCAAACGAGCACGCAAAATGGAAAATGCCTTCGCCTTGTTCTTTGGCTGCGAACGTTCGTCCTGCTGCTGGACCTGGATGCCTGTGGGGATGTGGGTGAGTCTCACGGCGGAGTCGGTGGTGTTGACGTGCTGGCCGCCCTTTCCGCCTGCTCGCATGGTGTCTATTCTGACTTCGCCCGGTGCAAACTGGCGTTCGTCGTCCTTCAACGACGACTCAGTTCCGTCGGACATTTTGGGAAGCACAACCACTGCTGCTGTGGAGGTGTGGATGCGGCCCTTGGTCTCGGTGGCAGGGATTCGCTGCACCCTGTGGACCCCGCTTTCGTGGCGCAAAAGGTTGTAGGAACCCGGCGCATCGATGCTCATGATCACCTCGTTGACAGTGCCGCTGTTGGTGAGTGCTTCCAGCACCATGGACCACTTCCACCTCTTCTGGTTCGCGAAGTTGATGTACATGTTGACGAGGTCTCTGCAGAACAAGGCGGCCTCCGAACCGCCGACACCAGGACGAAGCTCCAACATGGTGGGTTTGTCGGAGTGCGAGATGGGCGGAAGAAGCCGTCCTTGGAGCACCTTGACGGAACGCTGGATGTTGGGAACGACCTCGTGTAGCTCCTTGACAGCCTCCTGCTGCATTTCTGTGTCTGTTTCGTCGGCTATCATCTCCTGAAGCGCCGCCACCTGCTCCATGTCTTGCAGGTACCGGCTGTAGTTGTCGAGTATCACCGAGAGATTCGAGTACCTGACGCTGGTTTCCTGGTCAAAATTGCCCTTTGTTATGGCCTCCTCTAGTGCTGAGTACTCCTTGCCCATGGCATCGGCTCGTTTTTGCAAAAGCGGATGCAATTCAGGAACGTCAACACCGAGATCCGGAGCGTTGCAGCACGCTTTTGATGACGAAAACAATCTACTATGTATTCTGGCACCCTTATTAGCAGATTTCCCAGCTCCGAGCCTCCAGAACGAGCTGGTGGTGCAGTTGGAGCTCCATGCTCTTCCTAGTCGAAGCATACAAGTGACGATTTTTTTGCTGCGCGGCGAATTTCTTCCCCAGATTATGTCGGCAGAAACAAAGCCCATAGCACCAGAGGCGTTTTCGGCAGCTATTCTGGAGCTCACAGACGACAACCTAGGTTCCATCCACGCGCAGTTGCTTCTTTCCATCTCCAAGTTGTCAGAAACCAACGACATGTTGCAGCTGGAAATCGAGAACGCAGACTCCAGCGACGAGGCCACGGCGGATGTAGCATTATATACGGAAACCGTAGAGGAGAACAGGGGGGTGCTACGGAGCCAGCAGGAGCGGGTGCGCATCCTAGAAGAAGAGCTCAAACGAAGAGGCTTGTAGGAACAAAGTTGACGTTAGCTATGCATTTATACAATATATATACTCCACCTCTGGATCCGACTGTCCTATGTACATTTCTACAGTCTTCCCTTGCTGATGTCGGTGGTCTCGCGGCCGAGCAACTTGTACAAAAATGGCTTTTCTTCGAGCGCCATTGGGTCTTCGGGCCGCTTGCAGACAAGCATCCAGGTGGTGCCCAAGTGCACCCGCTTCTCGTAGGTGATGTCAAGCCCAGCGTCGTCGATCAACTCGCCAATGTCCAAGTTCCAGCGACACGCCCACGTCTTCATCCGCTTGGGTGCACGGAAATCAAGATGGTTGTTGACAAAGTCCCACGTACTGCGGCCGTGTTCGAGAAGAACGATTCTTCCGCCGGGCTTGAGTAAGGCACACATGTTCTTGAGCGCAAGAACGGGGTCCTCGTGGGCACAGAGACCAAACGCCTCGACAATGGTGTCGTACTTGACCTGTTCTGAACCCTGGAGCTTGACAAGGTCTTCAGCACGGCCCACGGTAAACGCAGCATTGCTGTATCTCGGGTACTTTTTCCTGAACTTTTCTTGGGCGAGCTCCACCATCTTGCGCAGCGAGTCGAGAAAGGTGATAGAATTGACCTCGTTCTGGTCAAAGTACGGAATGTTCCGGCCCGTTCCACACGCCACTTCCAACACATCTCCACGGAGCTGCTTCATGAGCCACCTTCTTCGGCGGCCCATAAAGATGCCGCGTTCTTCCCACTTGACCTCGTTGTCGTAGTCTGCCGCTTTCTGGTCAAAGAACGCCGTTGTGTCTTCGGGCTGGCAAATGCTGGGGTTGTCCTTCGCCTTGACCGACTCCTCTGGCTCGTCGCTGCCGCTGTTGTTTCTCACGTCGTCCACAGTGACAGCTGCAGACGTCTTCGTGCGCGCCTGCTGGCCGTACCAGTCCTGGAGGTCCTGGGGAGTGGGTTCAAACATCACCTCTCCGTCCCAAATGTGCTTTCGCCGGAACTCTTTGCGCATCATCTGGTACATTCTGTACTTCTTCTGTTCGCGGGGCTTGAGCTTGTCGCTGCTCAAAGCCTTGAGCTTGAGATACTCGTACTCCAGAAGAGAAGCTGGGTCTTCGTCGTACTTGGCTCTGATGTGGTCCATCTGTTTGTCTTCGTAGTAGCGGTCTCTCATATAGTAGTAGAACGATACACACATGACACCAAAGCCACACACGTAGTAGATGGACATGCCTCTTTTGAACTCGTTGCTCTGGAAATATATGGCCCATTGCTTCCACTTGGGAAGCTGTTTGAGTTTGTTCTGTTCTTGGAATTCCTTGGAACCAACGGGAAATGGGTTTCCCGAGTAGTTACGCACACCAAACTGGATCTTGGGTACCAAGAGCGACGCTGTGACCGGATGAACTGCTCTGGAAGCCGCCAACTGGCGTGCTTGAGGCAAGAGCCCAAGCTGTATTCTCAGTCGAATCATCAATTGGTCGCGAATAAAATTCCTGGCCAGATATAGCTGGGTGTGTGGTTGCAAAACAGACTACACTATGAGCGACACAGCGTAACAAGGGAAACTTGATTTGCTTGTTCTGATGGTGGTGGGTAGCGGCTGGTGTTTTGAAGGCTGGTATGATCTACGGCTATGTTTTGCTGACAAATTCTTTATAAATTTTTATAATTTTTTATAAACTTTATAAAATTCTGATAAACTTACGTTTTCTGTCGTGGCTGCAAAACACCTCACTCAGGACGTCAGATAAAAAAGTTACTCGCGTCTTCTTACAAACGTATAACAAACAGCCAATGACAGACAAAGATACGCTCCTTTGCCTCATACTCCACGTTTTCAGTGCTACACAAACCACATACTTCTTTGCGAGACTACGTTCCCTAAACTACACGTTTCACGATTGAGAGAAAACATTGAAAGAAACAAAACACAATACTTTATCTAAATATCGACGATATTCGAGTCGCCAGTGTACTTGGGAAGACCAAGCGACACGGTACGCTCATGCAAATCGTACACTGCATAAACTCTTCTCAAGAACGTGTCTCCGAGGATACCGCCACCAGGGAAAACCAAGTATCCACAACCAAGATAGTTGCCGTTTTCGTCAGTGACATTGTTGGAGTATGCATCTGCCACCGGAACTGGAATGGTGATGCCATCAAAGTTAAATTCAAGTGACAAGTCAGAAACCGGAGCCTTACAGTCAACCATGAAAATACCAGCCGATGGGAGGTACTCGGCTCCAGGAAGAGTAGAGAACAAGCTGTTGACAATATTGAAGGGAAGATAGATAAGCGTGGTTCCAGAGTCGAGAAGGACGTTCTCGTTCACGTTCACCTTGTCGTCACCAAACTTGATGGACTCAAGTTCCACCGTAAGAGCATCCTGATTCTGGACGGGAAGACTCACCAAATCACCGTCTACTTTGGCCAAGTCCTTTCCTCCAAAGATAACCGAGCCGGTCTTTGCCTCTGGGGAATCAAGGTAAAGGGAGTAAGCAGCCTTGGAAATCAAACCCTGGTCCTTCAAGGCGAAAGGCAAGTTGGTGTAAGCTGGACTTCCCTGTGGCACAGCTTCGGCATAGTAGGTGTCAAAGCCGATACCAAGAATCCCAAGCCCAGCGTCGTTGCTGGTAGCGTCACCAAACTGAAGGTTCTTCACCACAGCACTGGAGTCCGACGAGGCAAACCCAATATCGTCGGTGTAGTAGAGACCATTGGCAGTGGTTTGGTCACCATAGGTGATGGAAAACACTTCATTGCTCTTTACCGAGGTAGACGAGTCCAGTGGAGTATAAGTGCCGTACTGGCACGAATTCTCGAGGCATCCCGAAGCCGTATCGACAAACCACAAGTCGGAAGAACCAGTGTCAATGTCGACACCAATCTTTTGCTTGTTGGAACCAGCATAAAGGTAGGTGATGTAGTAGCTGTCCTTGTTATAAAGAGTTTCGGTGATAGTGCTGTCGCTGTTACCCGCGGACCGGACTCTTGTCTTGTTCAGCTCCGGATCATGCAAGACGTCAAAGTCAAGCTTGAGGAATGCAGAAGACCTTTTTGACTTTCCTTCCTCTGGGATGGCTAATCCCGAAACACCCGAAGCAACTGCCAAAGCAGCCACTGCTAAAACTGTGGAGGAAACCATTCTAACCAACTATTCTATATCCAGTTGTCCAATTATCCAGTGACCTATCAGTGGCTATATATAGCCCCCCGTACCTGATCCGAAACCACATGCAAGTGCCGTTCATTGGCAGGACCTTACTTGTTCCAAACGAACGATTACCCGCTTCGACGTGCCGAAATTGATCGATTATGCACGGGCTATTCACGTCGAATTCGCAGCCACCCGTGCGGCTTAGAAAGCGCATTCGACAGGAAGAACAAACCAAACGGCTCCACAAATGCCAGTATATGAAACAGCAAGACAGCTGACGTCAATGCGCACATGCCACTGCAGCCATTGTTCTACCTTGCTGTTTAGCACCTGCCGAGAATCACCCTGTACTACCGGATGCATCCGACAGCGTCACCAGTGATGGGCCACACCCAGGCTGGCCTGTCTGCAGTATATGGCTGTTACGTAAGCAGCCATAATCTCAACAACCTTCGGTTTGCCGCCACTGAGTGCTATTTCACCGTGATGTCACTTTCTGAAGCACGCGCTTTTGCGGACTCCGGCGATGTTTCCCAGGCCGAGTCGACATACAAGACCATCATCAACACCAGCGGTAAGCCGGAAGGGGCAGATGCCGCCACCACCGAGACCGCCATGTTGGAGCTCGGCAAGATCTTCCAGAAACAGAAGCAAGCCGAAGCTTTGCGGGGCTTAATCACAGACTCCCGCACCGTGCTAGGAAGCTTTTCCAAATCCAAGACCGCCAAGATCGTCAAGACGCTTATAGAGTACTTTGACATCATCCCCGACTCCCTCGACATCCAGATCCAGACAGCCAAGGACAGCATTGAGTGGGCCATTGAGTTCAAGTTGACCTTCTTGAAACAAGCGCTTCAGCTCAAATTGGCCGAGCTGCTCTACAAGAAGACACACTACCAGCATGCTCTCAACATCATCACCGAGTTGCTCCGTGAGTACAAGAAACTCGACGACAAGTCGTCGCTCATTGAAGTGCAGTTGTTGGAGCTGAAATTGTACCACCAATTGCGCAACATCCCCAAGGCCAAGGCCGCATTGACGCTGGCTCGTACATCTGCAAACTCCATCTACTGCCCCACCCTTCTCCAGGGTGAGCTCGACAGCCAGTCGGGTATCCTCAACGCCGAGGACAGGGACTACAAAACCGCGTACTCCTACTTCTACGAGGCTTTCGAAGCGTTCAACTCGCAGGACGACTCCCGTGCGGTGCCGGTGTTGAAGTACATGCTCTTGTCCAAGATCATGCTCAACTTGAGCGACGATGTGGCCACCCTTCTCAAGAACAAAAACGTCATCAAGTTCCAGTCCCGTGACATTGACGCCATGAAGGCCATTGCACAGGCGTATGCCGATCGATCACTCCACGAGTTTGAGCAGGCTCTTAACACCTACGGTGCCGAGTTGAAGCTGGACGCCATCATCAAGTACCACTTCAATGCGTTGTACGACAACTTGTTGGAGCAGAACCTTCTCAAGATCATCGAGCTGTACAGCTGTGTGGAACTTTCGCATATTGCTCAAACCTTGGGTCTCGAATTGGCCCAGGTGGAGGGCAAGTTGTCGCAAATGATTCTCGACAAGGTGTTCTACGGAGTGTTGGATCAAGGTAACGGATGGTTGATAATCTACGATGAACCACGCAAAGACGCAGCTTACGAATCCGCCTTGGACTTGGTGAAAAACATGTCCAATGTGGTTGATCTTTTATATCAGAAGGCTGCGGCGTTGAATTAGAGTAACGTCTATTTTAGTATATAGCTAGGAAAATATACTGGCTATGCCACGCTCAGATGCCACCGCAGCAAGGGTTCCGCTTCGTACCATAAGCTCATCTAAACGGCCACAGCCAATAAAACATCCAAGTAAGTCGTTTTTGTCTTCGTCTGCCACCAGGCTCACCAACTCAAATGCTCTTCTGACGTACAGCCAATTGCTCATTCTTGCCTGTTGATATATGTCAAGTAGTTCCATCACAAGGTATGGTACGTAAAGCACTCTCATTTGTTGGTACATCTCTCTGTTCTTACCATCTGTTGTGATTAACTCTTGGAACCAATGGCGTATAAGATTGACAATTCCACCAGACACTTTCTCTATCAGCGTCTCGAGATGCTTTGATTTCCAGAAGACAGCACTCAGGCTATTCATCTGGTTATCTTTCAAGAACTTGCGCCAGTCTTGTATCAACTCCAAACCTTGCACGAACAGGTGGTATTGGAGAAGTTCATCCTTCTCAGCATCGCCGACGGCAGCACCATCAGCATCCAGTCCAGCGAGGGATCGAGTATATGAGTCCACATCATAGTTTTTGATTAATTGTTTCAAATCTTTTCCTTCGACAAACCTGCGCAACGCAGCAAGTTTTCCGCAGGCTAAGAAGCGTCTAATGACGGTTAAACTTGCAGCAAGTGCATCGGGGTACATGCTGTTGTCATAATACCAGTCCACAGACAGATAAATTTTGATATCGGTTTCCGTTACATCTGAGTCGTCATCGAGAACTGTGGCTTCTCCCGTGGGACGGTATTGAGATTCGGTTTCTGTCATGACTCTCTCTACTGTTCTTCTCAACACGTTAGCCATGCGTTCCTCGTCGCCGTTGGCATCAACTCCCAACTTGCGCACGAGTTGAAGTTGCTTGGTTCTTTCAGCAGGATCGGTGATTGATGAAAGAAATTTAGAGTAGTATTCTCGGGCATCGCTATCGTCTGGTATGAGGGAGAGATACAATGGAACCAAGTCTGTGAAGCCACGCGCAGTTAGGCGTTCAATATAGAGCACCAAAAGCTGGGTCAAGTCGTTTGCACTGACCTGAGAGCCAACGGAATAGGCGAATAAGCCCAAATGCGTCATCACACGGACCAAGTAGTCCTCTTCCCATACTTTTTGTGTTGCTGAATTGCTGTGGAGAGACTTGAGCACTCCGGTGATCAAAGCGCCAACCTCAGATATCATTATGCTCCCCATGACAATTCGAAGTGGGTGCTTGCTCTGTTCGGCCGCACCGTCGGAGCCTTTTGAGATCAAGTTTAACACCTGGTCAATCGACTCGACTGGGGGAGCAGGCACGGTTGTGATGGAATCTGCGGACGAGTCCAAGGCCTTCAGGAGGACATGCAAACATATTTTGTTGAGGTAGACAATCAACAGGTCTTCCCAGCTGTCGCTCGCAGCCTCAAGGCCGCCAGAGATGTCTCCACCGCTGAGGTAGTCATATATGAGTCGTTCGTGTTTGTTGATAGCCAGTTGCTGCGAAAGCTTGTACACCGCTTGCTTCCACAAGAGCTTGTGCTTGGCGCCCGAGGGTTTGCTGGGCACGGCTATGTCGGTCATGGTATTTTCACACAAGCTTCTGTCAAGCACAGGGTCGATGAAGTCCTGCGTACCACCAAGGAGAATGAGGGCCAAGGTGTGGTTGCCGGTGCTGCTGGCGACATCGATGGCTTCCTGGAGCAGGCCAGATAGTATTAATTGGTAGATTGTACGAAAGACCTGGGAATCGTGGATGTCGTCATCGGAAGCCACAGCGTGCGACTGTCTTATAGGTGCATCTGGGTCGAGGTTTTGTAGTTTTGTTTCTTTTCCACTGGTCTGGCCATGTCCAGCGAGCACATTGAGGTCTCTGTTTGCAAGCGCAAGTCTAGTGCTGTTCCACTTGGATGCTTGAGAAAGAGACTCCGGTACATCCACACCCTTAGAGTTGGTCTGGAGCCATCCTAGAACGATCAGAAGCTCCTTTAGAGGACGATTTTGGCGCAACACGTTCTCTTGCAACACCGATATCGATGAATATTGGCTCTCAGCGATCACTGCCTCTTCCTCCGCGAGCCTGTACAGATACAAGACCTCTACCAAGTGCCACAACTTTGTTTCCAAGTCCCAGTTCTCGAATTCCTCCTGGAAATACGCATTCTGAGGTCCGTTCTCTTCTAGATTTGCGGCTGCCAGCAAGGCTTTCACTGCACACAAGGCTTTAAGGGCCACGACCAACTGGATGGGGTCGCTCTGTTCAAGGTAGAACTCCTGCACTCGTGCAGAAAACTCTGCCTCCACCGTAGACGTCTCGACCATGGGCTGGGTACCAGTGTTGTTGGTGAAGACGAAATGCGGCGGTGCATATAGCACTGGATGGTGTCCGGGTGTGTGGTACTGGTGTGTTGATGTGTACACGATAGTTGTACTGCATATTCGGTGTGGTGTGTGGGCCCCCTCTATCATGCGGTTACCCCAGAACCAGATTAGCTAGCTTTTTGTCTGTTGTACATCGGTCGGTGTAGAACAGGTATTGGTTTTTATGGCAGATAACGAATCAGAGGCGCTGTCTGCGCACACAGATGTGGTTTTAGATCCCCCTAGTGTACCGGACGAATCTGTGCTTCTTTACAAGACGGAGGGAACCAAACTTGCCACGAGCAATTACGATTCTCGGGTCACCAAAATGCTTCGCAATCAATCGCAGGTCCAGGCATTGATCGCAGAAGCTGGCAACTCCAACGAGGGCATGCTGAACCTGCTGAAAAAGTATGTGGTGTACACAATACGGCTCGTGAGTGAGGACGCCAGTGAAGATATCAACACCAGGCGACGTTATAGCGACTTTGAAAGCTTGCGGGAGGTGTTGGTAAAGACGTTCCCATTGGTGGTGATTCCCCCAATTCCACCAAAGAATTATTTTCGACTCAACATGATGGATCTTGTGCTGGCTTCCGCCGCATCTGGCGCGGGAGATAACGACACGGGTTCGCCGGAGTCGTACTCGTACATCAATTCCACGCATCTCAACAAGAACAAGCTCATCGAGCACCGAAAGCGGCTCCTTGCTAGCTTTTTGAATAGCTGTCTCCAGATTCCCCAGATCCGAAACCTCGAGTTCTTTGCCAAGTTCTTGGATCCGAACGCAAATTGGTCTGACGAAATCAAACTCATTTCCAATCACCTCCCCAAGCTGATCTACCAACTGAACCCCGAAAATGGTCTCAAGACCGATCCATTATACTCGCATTTGCCGCTTCCACTGAACCACCCCATCAACATGTTCTTGCGACCCATTCTGAGCAACGGCAAACGCCTTTCCAGAAAAGCGGGCCTTTTTCTGAATGGTGGCGACGCGGCCGATCCTGTTCTGGATCAATCCCAGCCAGCTTTAGCATCCCACACCTCCAGCCTCGATCTAATAAACCGGAAGATTACTGAGAATTTTATCGGTATTTCAAAGGACTACACCGAGTTGGGGTCGGTTTTCAATGCTGCATCAATGGACATGTCTGATCCTCCGGAAATCAACGTGAGGCAAGATATTGACTGCGTCAAGTTGAACACTATTTTTGACAAGATAGGCCAGGTCTTTGACCGGTCATACATCACCATAAACTCGCTTGTTACCGACTTGGAAACAAAATTCTCTGAGCCATTGGGTGAGGCAGTGCAGTACACATCTGTGCTTCAATCCTTGAACAAGTTCGAAGCCCGTAAGCTCAAACAACAGGAACTTGTAGACATTGAAATCAAGGAAAAGAAACAGGCCCTACAAGTGCTTCAGTCAGGCCAACCAACCCCTGACACTGCCGCCTCAAAGTTCAAGTTACCTGGTTTTAAAAAGATTTCTCTGTACGTCTCAGATATGATCGATCAGAACCCCGAGCTTACTCGGAAACAGAAACTAGAGGACGTCAAGCAGCGGCTTACCATGTTGGAGAAGTGTCAGAAAATCATGATTCTGGATATTGCGTATATCACCGATGAGATTGGTAAGAATATCGAGACTTTTCATGTTAAGCAGACAAAGGAGTTGCTCAGCATTTTGGCAAGGTACAACTCGTTTCTTTTGGCATGGGCTCGCAAGAATGTGGATATATGGGAGGACATACGCGAGGAGATAGCAAAACTATAGCTGTTTCTCTTATAGATGGGTACGTATTTACGAACGGTTCTAGTTTCTATTAAGGCTGCAGCAAGTACTGCTTGACGGGAGGACCCCATTCGTAGGAACGTTTGTAGGTTGCAATATCATGGGGGAACCCATTGATGGCACCAATTAGTCTTTCGCACACTTCGGGACCTTCCTTTTTCAACACACTAAGTGGCTCAAGGTAGGTACGGATAGTGAACACTACTGCCTGGGACTTGGGGAGCTTAGTGAGAACTTGCCTCTCACTGCGATAATGCACTTTCGACTCAAAGTCTAATTCCTCGAACGGAATGGGTTTCTGCTCATAATCTGCTGGCAAGTTGTGTCCCTTGTTTGCGTCGTCTACAAAGAACAAGCTATGAGTCTGCACGGAAAAGTTACTTCTGGTGACGAACTGGCCCGGCTTAATGCGGGAGAAGAAACGGTTCATGGAAAGTTTAAGCCTTTCCTCGTAGCCAGGAATGGGATGGTGCACGAAGGAGAGCGGCTTGTTGAACCGATCTCTGGGGTTGAACCCAGCTGCAAATGCAAAGACACCGCCTTTGAAGAAGTACTCAGTACCATCTTTCTCGTTCTCACGGCTAGGATCTTTCTGTAAGATAATAAAGTCCTCTTGGATGACTTTCGCCAAGTTGACCAAGTGGGTTTCAGCATCAACGGAGCCAGAAGCGGTGTATGGGATGGTTTCGTTTGTGATTAGGTTGTGCAATAATGCGCCCTTCTTGACAAAGTGCATAGGGTATTTGGTGCAAAAGTGGCTAGTGACGATGTCATAAAACTCACGGATGGCTGGCACTGCTTCTTTGGTCACGAACAACGTCAGTGACCGTAAATCTTTGTTCTTGGGGTAGGCGGAATGTTCATTATTCAAGATCTTGCTTTTTTCTTCCAACTGACGCTTGTAAGAAGGCTCAACGAGAAGCCAGTCTTGAGGGTCCAAATTCCGAATCCCCATAGTGAGCTTATACTCTTTGTTCTTGAAGGGGTACGACTTGATCGCAGCAGTCAGATTCCATCTAAAATCTTTTGGAACACTTTTGACTGGAGGCCCCAAGTCCTTCACTGATCCAAAATAGTAAATGTATGCAATTAAAACGCAGATGGCAGTGGTGGAGACCGCCATAGCGATGTACCAGTTTCCGTTGGTCAGCAACGAGCTGGAAAATTGTAATCCGATCGTCTTTTCAACATTTGCCAGAACATTAGGAGGGAACCTGTCCATTTATGGAACTACTTTGAGGACTAAAATTCGTTTCAAATAGATAGATGCGTTCTTCGGTACCTAATATAGGTTGAATAAGAAAGTAGCCCCTTGAAAAGTGTATAAGCAGATACTGCGTAAGAAATCAAATGGAAATCGGTTCACGATTATAGGCGGAATTCTCGGTGCGGCGTGAGTCAAAAGGTTCGCAAATTTCCTGATAAGGATCGTCGCAGCGACTTCCTCATTTTGGCAGGAGCCGAGGGAAGTCTCAAGCGAGATCTTTGGACACATGAATTATTGTGCGAGTGTATACTGGATGCTCGGATCAGGTACGGCTGCCTAATCGGTGGGGTTCAATTGTACCTGAAATGGCATAGCTGACACTTTCCTCGAAAAGACTGCAAAAATGAGAAAACGCTGACGAGAAAAAAAAGCTTATACTGAAACAGATTTCATAATGAAAAGATCTCGGTCTGGATCGTGTTTATGTTCCATTTGCACTTCTCACACCTCCAATCTACCCGTTTCTTGTCCAACTTCCCAGACGAACTCCACCGTGCTACCTGCAGTACCTGTAGTAGCTCATCGCTGTGATTTTCTCAGGAAAGGCTATGAGTTCTTCTATCAAGGTTCTTGCTGGCAGTCTTAGTGACAGTCAGTTGCAGGCTCTAGTTGCAGATCTAGCGTCGTCTCTTCTGTCTGATTTTAAGAATCTGACAGTTTTATGTGAAATTTTGCAAGAATCGCAACTCCAGCTTGAGCTTGGCTCTCCTGCTGCAAACAACATTTGGAGTTACATACAAGACAGATATACTTCTGATGACGAGTCGGGTATCGCTTCGGCAATTGAGCTCCTTAAGGTTGTACCTATTTTCCAGAAGCTTATAATCGAGACAATAGAAGCGGATCTCAACGGCTTTCTCCTTGGTTCCAAGAGTCAGTTTCTTCCACAGATAACCAGCCAATACAACCCAAAAGCCACCCAGCGTGCCGTTTCAGACGTGCTGCTGATTGATACCCTCCATAACCGCATCTCGTTTTTGGAAAAGTTATTCATCGCATTGCAAGGTGACCGCAAGCAAGACTATGCAAGCTTGGATAAATTGCTATACACCTACCTTTCTATTAACGACAATAGTATTTTGGCCGCTATTGCCAGGGTTCTCAGATGGAGGATTGCTCACATTTTCAAGAATGGAGATTTCAACGACGTATGGAACACCATCTTTACTGTGGGTAGAAACGGTCTGTCAGAGCAACTCACGGCTGCCTTCACATTGTGGATCAGAAGCATCGACTACATTTCTCAGGCACAAGCTAACGATGAAATTCTTCAAAAATCGTATCAAGAAACACTTACCGGGTGTCAGTACTGGGAACTCCTCCAGCTCGGCTTGTCCAGTCTCTCGCCAGAACACAGAAGAATATCGCTTTCCATACTTCAGGGTTCTGTCCAGCTCCTAGACACAAGCTTCCATAATTCTATAATGCTGTGGGATACGGCTCAACGCTCGACATATCTCGATGAATGGCAAAGATTTGTTACGCTCTACGAGGTGGTCGCTATTGACACTTCGTTGCATCAAGCACAGGCTGGATCTGGAGCTATTGTGGACCTCATCTCGCCAAGATCCAACATTCATCCTTCCTGGGGGTTGTGTCTTCTTTCTACCGGCTTCAAGGCTACCATGGATTCTGTCCGCAAATTCTCCTTGAACTTGACTCTCTCTCTTCCCGAGCAGAGCATGGAGATCTTGAAGTATGGACCCGAATTTCTCAAGCTGACCTTTTTGCCATACGCCATGTTGGCTACTCACTTTGCCGTCCGAAGCGAAGGTGGGAATGAAGTCTGTCCCTACGGGGAACGGCTTGCATCTTTCATAACTCTGTTGTTGAAGTCGTTTAAAACCGAGAAGGATCTTCAAGCGACATGTGGAACCGTCTTGAAAGTTCTCCAGAACCACAAAGAAGCTTTTGACCCAGCAAGAATCTACCTTGCCTTTGGTTTGTTGCAGGGTCTTGATGTGCCCGTCTTAACTTACGATGAGCATATCAATCCTTTGATTGACTTGTTCGAATGCAACTGTGAAGGTGACGTCTTCGAGATAACGTCTGAGTCCATCTACCTCCGCTTGTTGTTGAAATACAAGTTGTCGTCTCTTCAGCAATTCGTTTCTGCGCTTGACAAGTTCATAAAGTTCAATGGTGTTCGAGTATTGAACAGAGAATTGCCGTCTATAATAGCCTATTTGAAGGACAACAAAGTCGAAGAACAAGACTTCCTCTCCCTCCTCGACAGTGGCAGCCAGTTAGACAACGCCGTTCTTGCGTTCTCGTTGGCAGATTTGTATAGTGACGGCACCTGGCCCAGCCTCCAGATATATCTTTGCAAGCAAGATGACCGGTTCTTGAGCTCGTTGTTGGCCTCGAAATTGAAGGTTCCATCCGTGGTACACAAGCCTGAAATGTCCAAGCTCTTTGAAGGCTTAATTATGAGGGTAGAAAAGGAAAAGGACCAATTTCTCATGGAACGCTTATCCACAGTCGACTCGCAGCGCTTGGCTATGTTAGCTACTCCATCCAGTATTAAGAGCCTTTTGGCATCTCTCGAGAGTGAGTTGGCATCTGATGATCACTCTGTGTTGACAGGGCTACTTAACACGTTTGGCTTTTTCAACAAGATTATCCAGGGTTCTAAATGGCCGGAGTTTTTGAATACGGGTGTCTTGTTCCATATTAAGGATATCCTTTTCTGCAACTCACAGGCTGCAAATAAGCAAGACACCAATTTCTACAAGCTTAGAGACCGTGTTGAAGCACTCTATATTGATCTTCTTGCCCTTTACATTTCCAATAATGAGGCTACGGATGCAGAGTTGATGAAGCTGCTCAGCCTTGTCAATGGGTCAACAAGCCTCCAAAAGAATTTATCTGTTTGTGAATTCGTTAATGCCTGTTTGGAAAAGGGCACCAGCATAGAACTTGTGGAAGAAGTGGCAGAAAAATTGGCAGATGTCTGGAGTGAATTGGATTCTTCAAGATTGCAACTTAACCAAAAGACCCTTCAGGTTGCTGTCATCAAGGGGATTTTCAGTCACCATTTGCTTCGTGCCTCTATTTCCAATTCTACCATCGCTTCCCGTGTTTATCAAGTGGCCATGTCTGTCGTTTCGAATGCAGCAGGAAGAAGAACTATTCTTCCAGTGTTGACAAAATGCTTGTATGATTTCAAGTTGGGTGACTCTGATGCTTTTGAGCGCTTGTCGTTCATCCATGAGGTGTTGGTCCAATCCTTCATCGTGTACCAAGTCCGTTACAACGTTTTCAAACTTGAATCGGTGATCGGAAACTTCTACGATAACAACTTTAAGCTTGCGAACGGGGGTCTCTATGCTGAAACATACGGATCAGAAGAGATTAGTGCTCGTGTCAATGTCCTTGCGATCTTGGGCTCTTCTACTTCGCCTGAATTTTGCTTCAAGTTCATTGACTACATTTTTGAACACGAACATGAATTGCACTTGTTCAAACCTATAAAGGCTACAGACGGAACAGAAGAGTGGACAAGAATTCAACTATTGACGATAGTCGTCGCCGTGATAGGAAGCTCGCTGTGCCAAAATGATAAAGTGGTTGAGAAGTTCTTGGATATGCTTGGTAAAGAGCCCAGTCCTTTGGTTCGTATCTACATTGAGTGGATTTTAGCCCTCAGCTTGAAAGACCACTCAAAGATCTTCAATGGCTTTTCCTACATCAATGAAAGCTCGGGCAACATGCCAGTTTTGTTCACGGCCTATGAACGTATCGTCTTTTTGCTGTCGCAGAAACTTGCCGTTGGTGAACAGTCCAAGTTGTTGACGCAGTTGCTTCCTCACATTATCATTGGATCCATGTCCAACAAGGCATTGATCCGTCATTTCTCCCTATCGCTCATATGCTCCATTTATACTGAAATCAAGACCAAGAAGTTGGCTATTCCTGGCGAAATAAGTACGCTTGTTTCTGAAGCGTATGACTCGGCTGTCAACTCGGAAGCGTACGGCAAGTACAGAAACGGAGACGCTCTCTTGTGGGATATACAAGGAGATATCTCGTTGGTTGGGCTTTTGGGAGGAGTCTTATTGAAAGTCAGCGACCGTCAAGTGGACTCGATTTCTGAAAATGTCATCAGAGCCAACCTCGGTCCTGAGCAGGCTCTGTTGCTAGCTATACCTGTTGGAAATGAACAAAGACAGCTCTGGATATCCGAAAGGAAGAACCAGGAGTCGAAGAAAGATATCGGCAAGATTCCATCGACACAAGAACTCGAAGGACAGTCGCCTCTCCAAACCAAGAGCGGAGCATGGAACGGCACGATTGACCTCAATGACGAGAACGTTGTGAAGAGAAGCGACTTGATTGTTGTTTCGTCGTTGGTTGACAAACCGCCCAATCTTGGAGGCATCTGCCGTTTATGCGATGTGTTGGGAGCGGGATTGTTGACGCTCAACGACATCAGGGCTAAGAACAGTCCTCATTTCAAGAACGTGGCTGTCACGGCCGACCGCTGGATGCCGATGGAGGAGGTTCCAGTGGCCCAAATCAAGCAATTCATGACGAAAAAGAAGAGCGAAGGATACACTCTAGTGGGTTTGGAGCAAACCGACAAGTCCATCGAACTCAACAGCGAGCTCCAGTTCCCGAAGAAGACGCTCATGTTGCTCGGCCGCGAGAAGGAGGGCATTCCAGGAGACTTGCTTGCCGAGTTGGATTTCTGTGTCGAGATCAAGCAAGTTGGTGTGATTCGGTCGATGAACATTCAGACGGCCACCGCTGTCATTGTCCACGCCTACTCCACACAACACTCTTAGCTATAATACATTAATGGATATACGTTAGAATATGGCCCCTGCTGCGTTCGTCTCCAGGTCTATGACAGCGTCTAATGCCTTTACGATGTCTCCGCAATGCTTCTGAGCCATGGCGATGCTCTTGGAGATCAAGCGGGGAGTGAGGCCCTTGAAGTTTGTGTTCTTGGAGTTGGTCGCGAGGTTGACGTTGGACACCGGCGAGATCACCCTGCCGTTATGCCATGTGAGGAGAAGGCCGTTCTCCAACACTTGCACTTCTTCCGCCGACGGGTCAAAAAGAATGTTGGATCCTATGACTCCCGCAACCACAGATATCGGGGGGTGGAAGCCTTGTATGTCTGCCAAGCTGCGTGCTTCGTCCCAGTCGTCCGAAAACGTGGGCTGTTCTTCGATGTCGGCGTCGTTCACCTCGCTGATCAAGAGCGGCAAGCGGGACGTTTTCAAGGCCAAATAACACGCCAAGGACATGAGGCCAAGCGGGTACAGTGCGTGGCTGATGACTATGCAATCGATGAAGATTTTGTATGAGTATTTTGTCGTGAGCTTCAAGCAGGCCATGGAAAAGTTTTCGAGCAAGACGGTTTCGAGGTTGTATTTGAGGTTTGAAACATAGTTGGAGTCGTCGCGATGGCCGGCGATGTCCACGTCGCATTCTATGAGCGCGGGCGAAAGTGCTGTGATAACCACCTTGGACTTGACACTGACAATGCACTCGCTTCCGTCCATCAACCGGATTCTGGCGGAACCGTTCGATCCAGGCAAGAACGAAGTGGTGGCTTCCAAGGGACGGAACTGGTAGTCTGCGCGTCTGTCGGGCCGTATAGGCGGCAGCCGTATCAACGAATCATGCAAAAAAGACCGTTCTGCTGGAGACAACATGTGGAAGACAAAAGTGTTTTTGGTGATGAGGAGTGCATCTTGGCTGGCAGGCCGCACCGGTGCTTGGGTTGTGTGCAGTCTTTTGTATGGGCCATCTGGCTCGCTTCTCAACAAAACATCACGATGTCTGGCTTGTTTCTGGCGCTGAGTATGAACACTTCCAGCGGAGAAAGCAATCTTTTTGCGGGCAATTCCAGGCTTAAGAGTGACGCTGGTGCGTCTGGCAAGCCAGAATGGACGCAAAACTCCCGCCGACGGGTGATTCCCAGCCATTTGGCTCCGAAGAAGAAGACGGGTTTCCACTTGTCGTCGTCGGTGGCCACCAGAAAGGGTGCTGGCGACAAGAAGGACGTTCTCCAGGCTGACAGCAGCAGCGAGTTCAATCTTTTGTCCTTTGGCGCCAGCCAGAAACGGCTTGGCAACGGTTCTTTCGACCGGGTGAATGCCAACTCCAGCTTCTTTGACGCCAGCTTCACCGGCGACTTGACCAAGTTTGACGAGGCCATGAACACGTCGAAGACGCAGGACGACTTGGCCTACAACGACGACGATGTTCCTCCGTCCCGATCCATCTACGACTTGAACGACGAGGTGTTGATCTCGCTCAGAGCGCTGCAAAGCAACAGCCTGGACAAGGCTGCAGACGCCAAGGACCCCAAGGGCTTCCGCAACTTGTTCACCCGTGACGCGCCAACGGCCAGCCAGGCGGAGGACGCCAAGGACCAGGGCAAGCAGGTGGGCAGCCGCGAGCTGTCTATCTTGGTGTTTGGCTATCCCGAGAACATGGCCAACCAGGTGATTGCATACTTCCAGGAATTCGGAACCATTTTGGAGGACTTTGAGGTGCTTCGCAAGCCGCAGTCCATGACGGTCGGCCGCCAGGAAAAGCAGTTTGTGCCCATCTTCAGCGGCAGTTCCTGGACCAAGCTCACGTTCGACAACCCTGCGTCTGCCGTGGATGCTCTCTTGGAGAACGGCGCTGTTTTCAACGGCGTTTTGTTGGGGGTGATTCCCTACACCAAGGACGCGGTGGAGAGATTACAGAAGCGCAAGCTCACACCTACGGAGGACATCGGCAGCGGCATCACCACTGCTGCCGCCGAGTCGAAGCACAAAGACCAAGGCGCGTCGGAGAACGATCTTCCGTCGCAGTACATGGCCAAGTTGGACATCAAAGACGGCTCCAATCTTTTCCTCTCCACGAACGCCGCGGCGGGAGCCAAGAACGACAACAAGAAGGAGCAGAAGACCGGCGTGGTGGGAAGCGTGTTGCGCTACTTCTTCGGATTCAATGAATTATAAGGACATACTGCTATCATTAATGCCACTTGGGACGGCTCTTGGACGGGCTCGGCAGCCGGGACAAGTGGTGGTCCAACTGCGACGACAACCGCACCGGCGACGTGGTGCGTGCCGGCGAGCCCTGTCTGGAAGGACTGTGCGGACGCAGCCGGAACGGGGTCTGCAATTCGTTGCGGGAGTTGCGGCGGTACGGCGTGG
This sequence comes from Meyerozyma smithsonii, assembly GCA_030570235.1. Classification (NCBI taxonomy): domain Eukaryota; kingdom Fungi; phylum Ascomycota; class Pichiomycetes; order Serinales; family Debaryomycetaceae; genus Meyerozyma; species Meyerozyma smithsonii. The sequence goes on along the minus strand of JAJLVE010000004.1, from coordinate 763,769 downwards.
ACAGTGCGTACCAGGCTGGCTGCTGGGGCCGAGTCTGGTAGCCGAGACGCGGATCGGGGTGGAGAGGCGTGCGGAAAGGCGACTCGAGCGGCCGTCCCTCTGTTCTGTACTTGGCCAGCCGTGGAAAGATGTCTTCTTTGGCGGGCGACACCGATCGGGACATGGACGACGTCTTGGGCGCCGTGTTGTGGGCCTTCCCGTTGATGTCGTGGGTCATGAACACCTTCAGTTTCGCCGTGTTGAGGTGGGCCACCGGCTCTGTCTGCACGGTGTAGTCGGCCAGGATCCGGGGCCCGAGCGTGGCGTCGATAATTGCGTCCTTTTTGAGCACCGACGTTTTGGGAACAACGAACTTTTTGTTGTATTCCTGGAACATTTCCTGGTAGAGGATCTGCTTGTCGGCCACAAGCAACAAGAACTTCTGGAGCGTGAGGTAGAGCAAGCTGCTGAACGCCAAGTAGGTAGTGATGAGTGTATAGAAGGGGAGGGGACCTCCACCAATGTAAATTAGGAGCAACAACGGCGGACAGAACGTGGAACTGAGCATCACGGCAAACCGCGACGGGTCCCACACCTGGAGCTGCCACACGTCCTTCTGGAAGAGGTTGATCTCGTTGTACGACTCGTCGGCTAGCGACGGCTCCAGCTCCGAGTCCAGGTACGACATGTCCTGCGACACAAATAATCCGGCAACTTTCGCCCACCACGACGAGTCGGTGTTCGTGAGATGCAATCGGCGGGCCGACAGCGACGGCGCCAGTCCGGTATGGTACAAGAGAGTGTAGGGTCGGTAGGAGAAAAAGTAGAGCGAAACGAAGTTTGCGAGGCAAGCAACGGCAAGCGTTAGAAGCACGAAATTTGCAGCCACAAGCCAAAGGGCCAGCCAGGACTGTGGCTCCGCGTCTTGCGCGTCCAATTGAGTGGCGAACCTGCCGGTGACAGCTCTCTGGCGTACCCGTTCGTACACCTTGTGGTTGGGGGAAAACACTGCTCCGCGGTAGAAATGCTGCAGCGACAACGAGTCGTATCTGATGTTTGTGGCGCCGTAGAACATCACGCTGAGCACGACGCCGAGCGGGAGAGCCACTTTCCGCGCGTGTGTATCCCAGTCAATGGAGAGGCGTTGTTCGTTGAGCCATAAAAAGGTGTCGAAAGGAAAAGAACGCACTTTTTCGAAAAGGGGAGTCTTTCGTACTCTGCGTGGTGCCATGGTGCAACAGAGCTGGCGACGATTCCCGATCCAGATACCTGTGTTTTTTCTGGGTTTGATCACTAGCACGTAACTAGCGCGTGTCGTTTGCAGTTGTTTTTCTGTTTTCGCGATGATTTGCATGGCTTATCCACAACCCGCAAAAACAGCCGTGTCGTTTATATAGCCACCATATCAGTCACGGGCACATGGCAGAGCCAGCACAACACTCGCGGCTCTACTATGCGGTACGCGAGAGCTTGGACCAGATACGCAGCTCCAAGTACACGTTTCCAGAGGCCGTACCCAGAATGGAACGCGAGACAAGACGTGATTTGGGTGGCCAGACGGACTCAATGGCTCCGGAAACCAGTCTGCCGGCTACGGCCGCTGCCACACACAGCAGGCGTGACGAGCGGCGACCCTACAGCCCCGTCAGCGCGCCAAAATACACCAATAGTCCGCTTCTCGCACGCATAGAACGACAAAACGAAACCATAGAACAGCTCAACCTCCAGATCCGACAGCTCAAGGTGGAAAACAGAAGGCTCCTAGACCACAACGACGATATGGCCCACGAACTCCAGCGAAAAGACGCCCAGAACAACCGCCAGCTCGCGCAGCTCGAAGAGACATGCAGCCGCAAGTTGCAGGCAGCCCACAAAGAGTACGAGGAAGAGCGCCGACTAAGCGACGGGTACCGGCGCACCACGGAAACGCAACAGCGGCAGCTCCGAGAGCTCCAGTTCAACATCGACGACCTCCAGCACGAGCTCCACCAGGCGCGCGCTGTGATTGCAACGTTGCAGTCGGTCGCAACGGCGGCCGCTGATCCTGCGCACGAGACGCGCCGAGACCTCGAACGCAACGTCGCTTATGCAGGGCCAGATAAGTCCGGGCCAGGGGCTGCAGCAGTTGCTCTACCCGTCGCAGCCGCCACAGACGACGACACCATGGACTTGCTCCGCGGCATTGGACCCGAGTTTGCCGACGACGATCTTTCCGTCACCACAGAACACCTATTGACCACGCCCTAGGTGTTCCTGTAGATAACCCGGGTTCGCTCCGGTTCCGGGTTCTGCTGGAGGGCCAGACCGTGGCCATAACGCCCAGGACGCATTTCCCCGCGGCCCCAAGGGTGCGTTTACACTCTGGCTTTCTGCAGTCGTATTGCGGTGCGCTGTCAAAAAATAGGCCTCCTTTGGGAAGGCTTCTAGAATTGGCGAGCCCGCCTTATGCACATCCAAAAAATTATGTAGGAACACACCGCAACACCAGGAACAGGGACCACTCGCCCGACACTCCTAAAACTCTTGGGGGTGCCTGGCGGACCGTCCCTTGGCTGGCAGGCGTGCTCCTTGGCGCTTGCGAATGATCGGCCTGCTCCGCTGCACCGGGCGGTGATGTCACCAGCCAGACCAAATCGATTAGAATTACGCGGCCTCTGCGCGCTGACGTCATGCGTGCATAGTCCAATCGTCGCTGCAGCCCAGCCATGCTCCGAATGTTGTGAGAGAATTAAGCTTCTATATATTGCTGCCCCTCTGTGACATTGCTGGACGGAGTGGGCCATGCTTTCGACCCCGGAAATAGGCAGCTCCGCTCATTTTGACCACCAGATGCCTGGCAAGAACTCCAACGCCGATTCGCAGCCTGGCTCCACGTCCTCGGTTCCAGTTCCAAGTAGTTTGTTGAACACGTCTCCCCAGAAGATATCCACCTCGTTCGGACAGCTGCAGCACGGCTTCCAGCCCAAGTCCCCAAACTACGACCTGCTTCCCAAAAACGTCCAGATACTCGAGCAGTCGGACTTGCAACAAGTCTGCAACCAACAGTCGGTGGTGATCGACGTGCGGCCATACCACGCATACTCTACCTCTCGTGTCCGGAACGCCATCCACCTCGCTGTCCCCTCTACCCTTCTCAAGCGTGCGTCCTACTCGCTCAATTGCATCGTCAATTCCATTCCCACCGACAGTCCCCAGAAGCAGTTGCTTGCTGAATCGTTGAATAACAGCGGCGACAAGGAGCCGCTTCCGGTGGTGGTGTACGACCACGACAGCACCAGCACCCACTGCTCCGCGTTGCTCTACCACATTTTCAGCAAGTTCTGTCTCTTCAATTCCCACAGTGCAAGCTTTGTTCTCTACTGTCTCCAAGGTGGATTTTCCAACATTCAGAACACTGGCGTCATAGACTCCGCACCACTAATACCCGAGGACCAGGCGCAGGATAGCCCGTTCGGTGGTCCCAGCACGACAAGAGCATCTCCAACCAAACCGTCACTCTTTGGTGGCTTTACCCTTCCGTCGGCCACTCCAAGCAACCAGAAGTTTTTGCTGTCCATTGGCGGCAAGGCTTCTCCACGCACGAACGAGAGCCTGCCCAAGTTCAACTACACCTTCAAGGTTCCCGAAGCACTCAAGAATAACGCTGACAAGTTGCCCAAATGGCTCCAGTTTTTGACCGGTGACGAAGCGCGGGTGATCGAAACCTTGACCCATCGATTCAACAAGACAGAAAAGGCTGAGCAGGTGCGCTTGAAAGCAGCCATATGCCCCACAAATGACAACAAACACGCACCACAAGTGTGTACTCCAAGTGCCCTCTGTCCTGCTTGCGATAGCATCGAGTACGAGCTTCCCAAGGGCATCGAAAACGGCTACAAGAACCGATACAAGAACATATGGCCGTACGAACACTCTCGTGTCAAGGTGGAGACGAAGAAAGACGACTACATCAACGCCAACTACATCCGGTACGACGACTTGTCCAGCCTCCACTACATCGCGACCCAGAACCCGCTCCAGGCCACCTACGAGGACTTCTGGAACTTGGTCCAGAGCAACAATACCAACGTCATCGTGTGTCTCAATCGGCAGCATCCCGCAGAGCTCGTGGGCCAGGACCTCAAGTACTTTGACTCGCAGGTCTTCCCCGCCAGCCTGCTAGAGGTCCAGAAGGTGTCGGTGGAGGACCGCGGAGATTTCTACGTGCGGTTTTTGCATCTTGTCAAACAGGGCCGGCCGTTGCAGAAGGTGTACCAGATCGAGTTCAAGGCGTGGCCCGACTTTGGCGTGCCCGACTCGTTCGCCGCCTTCACCGAACTCCTCAATTTCAAGAACAGGCTCATCGCCGACGGCTTGAACAAGCAGATTGTGGTGCATTGCTCGGCCGGCTGCGGCCGCACCGGATGTTTCATCACCACCGACATGGTTCTCGACAGACTCAAGACCCAGAAGCGTGGTTCTGCCGACGCCAAGCTTGATTTCTGGGGCTCTGACGACCTCATCTACAAGTCTGTGCAGCTGCAGCGGACGCAGCGGGTGTCCATGGTGCAGAATCTCCGCCAGTACATTGTGTGCTACGAGATTGTTCTCGCCTACTTTGCCGCTAACTACGTATGATTATAATGAACCCTTTGCTAGTAGCCAATACCGACTGCCAAACAGCAGAACCGGAGCCGTTTGCAGCATCTGGCGGTGCTTTCCATTGTGCAGGCCCAGATAGGAAATCTCACCGCTGGAGGTGCAGCTGGCAACCTGTCCATGACACATAAAAGGGCGGCATATCTCCTCAGACTAATGCGGGCAAATATGGGCTCTGTGGACGACGCGCAGTTCGAGGACATCATCAGCAGCCTCAATATCGAGAAGCCAGGCAGGTCCATAGCACACCACTTGGACATGATGCTTCGGGAACCTCCGGTCATGGCCGAAGAATACCTCAGCGAGACTGCCGAAGCACAGACAGACGTCACCACCGCGGTGGAGAAGATATACAAGCAGGGAGGCACCCATCTCACCACACATTTTCTTGCAGAAAAGCACCTAGACTATGTTGAGCACAGTCTATACACGCCGCTTCCGAGTCCATATGTTGTTCTAGACTCCAACCACGGGTGGATGTTGTACTGGTTGGTCAACTCGTATGCGGTGATGAACCACGAGATCGACGAAAAGACCAGAATTCTTGTCAGGGCCAAAATCGGCCGCAACATCGTGGACGGCGGACGCGGCGGCATCGGCTCCGGAGTGGGCCAGATCGGCCATTGTGCATCGACATATGCTTCGGTGCTAGTCTTGATCCTTGTCGAAGACTGGGAGACGCTAGCAGCCATACGGCCAAATCTCTACCAGTGGTTCTTGTCGTTGAAACAGCCAGACGGCTCGTTCATTATGCACAAGAACGGCGAGAGCGACACCCGCTCGACTTACTGCGTGTTGCTCGTTGCGGCCTTGTTGGGCTGCTTGACTCCAGAACTCTACAAACACACCTTGAGCTGGGTGTCCAAGTGCCAGACGTACGAAGGCGGCTTTGCCGGCACACCCAACAACGAAGCACACGGCGGATATCTGTATTGTGCCTTGGCAAGCTACTTTTTGGTGCTCCAGCAGCCACCCACAAAAGAGCATTTTGACGTCGACTCGTTCTTGCGATGGTCGGTGATGCGCCAGCACCAGCTAGAAGGCGGTCTCTCGGGCAGAACCGGCAAGTTGGTCGACGGCTGCTACAGCTTCTGGGTGGGTGCCACGTTCCCGTTGCTCGAAGCCATCGTGGAGTCCGAAGCGCTCTTTGACAAAGAAGCCCTCGAGATCTACATCCTCAAATGCTGCCAGAACGAGCACGGCGGGTTTCGTGACAAACCAGGAAAGCTGGTGGACTTTTACCACACCAACTATGTGCTTTCAGGCTTGAGCATAACCCAGCATAAGTACCGTTTGGACAAAGATCAAGATAGCATTCTTGCGTTCCAGTTGGCTGCAGAAACCACCGACGATGCATACACCACAGCTGTTCACCCAGTCTTTGGCATTCCTGTCCAGGCAGTGGCGTTGTGCCGGGAAAAATTGCATAAATAGAAATAACGAAGAAAGTAATTGCAAAAAAATAGAAAAATGGAAAGAGACCAAATTTGCAGCCTTCAAATGGCATTGGAGCGGCAGCAAAAAAATATGCGAATTCTGTGGATCGAACACAGGACCTCCAGATTTCTTGACTGAAGTCGACTTCAGTCTGGCGCTCTCCCAACTGAGCTAAATCCGCAGTAAACCCACGGCGGGAGTCGAACCCGCAATCTTTTGATTAGAAGTCAAACGCGTTAACCATTACGCTACGCAGGCGCTTACTTGTTGGTTGTTGCTGTGGTAACAATATAGCGCGTGCGTGCCACGCCCTCCAAGCCAAATCGCACTGGCAGCTTCATCCACGGCCATGACAAGCTTATTCGACAGTGTGATCCGCCGCGTGCTAGGGCAGCAGTACACGCCCGTGTCGACGCAGGAGCCGCCGAGCCACGCGCAGGTGCCCGGATCGTTCACGGCGACATCCGAGGGAGCGTACCCTCCCACTTCCGGGGGCGCTCCCCGGCTGGGGGCTGCGCCTGTCGGAGAAGAAGCTGCAAGTGCCCCGCGAGCTGCATTGACGTCGCATAATCTCAACCACGTATTGTTCCGGTTCCGAACCATCTGCCAGCTCTTTGTGTACCAGCCGTTGATGGTGCTTCTGGTGGTCATATGCCGCGTGGTGGCTGCGTTCATCAACGTCCTCTATTTCCGCGACGGCTACTCGGCGGCGGCCGGTGCCCATTCCGACCCCATCGATAATGCAAACAAGTTTATCCGAGAGCTCGAAGACAACTTGTCTCCTTCCGAGCCAATTCGGACGCTCCCGCCGTTTTTTCAAGGCAGCTACACCCAGGCCCTCTTCATGGCTAGCCAGCGGGCCAAGTTTCTTTTCATCTACTTGGCGCATCCCAGCTCGGAGAATTCTTCCGGGATGTTTGAGAACATCATCACGGCGCCGGAATTCACTTCTCTCTTCAACGACCCGGATTTCTTGATCTGGGGTGGCGACCTCACCAGCCCCGAGTCGTACCAGCTTGCCAACTCGCTCAATGTCACCCGGTTTCCATTTCTAGGCCTCATGTGTCTCACCCGCACCACGACGATGATGCCGCTGGGACCCGTGAAGTCAGCACCCAAAATCTCGCTCGTGCTGAAAGTGCAGGGCCGAGTTACCGACCGGGCCAAGGCCCAGGCGGTGATCACAAAAAAGTTCCGGGGCAGAATAGCCAAGTATGAAGCGGATCTCCGAGACATCCGCCACGAACTTATGAACAAATTCATGAGCCAGGTGCTTGTGAAGCAGCAGGATATCAGCTACCAGAACCTGTTGGCGCGGGACCGAGCCAAGAAACTCCAGCGGGAACGAGAAGCCAGGTTGCTGGGGTATTTCCGGCTGCGAGTCGCCTATTTTTCCGAACTCCAAAAACTGCAGCCTGCTCCAGAGTCCGCTCGTGTGGGCATCCGGTTCACCGACGGAAGCCGGGCGACCCTCAATGTTCCCCGGCATGTCAAAGTCCTGGAGTTGTACGAATTTGTGGAGATTCATAGACGCAAGTACGATGACGGCCCCGAGTCGCAGGTTCAGAGCCGTCTGCCAGGCGGTCTGAGCGGTGCTGTGGATCCCGAGCTTGTTCCCGGAGACTTCCAGTTCACGTTGGTGTCGTCGGTGCCTCCGAGAAGTCTGGTGAAAGATTTCTGGGGAAGTTCTGTGGGAGACGTCAGCTTCATCTACCCCAACGGAATGCTCATTGTAGAGGATATAGCTACGTGATACGACACGATAAACGAACACGCTGCGTTGTAATTAGATGTGAATCTGGATGAGATTGATTCTGGATGAGACTGATTCTGATTCTGGTCGATTCTGATTCTGGTTGATTCTGATTCTGATTCTGATTCTGATTGATTCTGCTTCTGCTCTAATCCTGACCTACACTCTCATTCTGCCTCTGACTACACTCCCATCCTGATCTATTCATTACTTCTACTTGCCACCCTTCTTCTTCTTCCGCTTGTCCTTCTTGCGCAATCCGACCAAACCGGTTTTGAGAACCTGGACATAGTCCGTCCAAAACGAGTCCAACTGCTCGACCTGCACCACCGTCGATATTCTCGTCTTCTTGCCGTTCAACGATGCTCGTATCAACACCGGATATGTGGATGTGTTGGTGGGATACCCTTCGGTGTTCACCACGTTGGACGCCAAGTCACCTAGACGGCTCTCCTCGACGGGCACATGCATTCTTTTCTGGGTCAAGTACACCGACTTCTGGCCGCCGTTCTGCTCCAATGCAGTCTGGAGCGTCTCGAGAAACTCCCTGTTGTCGATTCTGGCCATTTCCGGTTGCAGCTAGCGTCGCGGATAAACCTATGCGTGCGCTGCGTGCCCTGCGTGCGTCGTCGGCGTCTGGTTGTGACGCACTGCATGCAATGCGATGCGATGCAAGGTGCGGCACGGGTGCAACCCAATACTGATAAGACCAACAACCCCACCTGTCAACACCGTTCCGATGATAGTGTCGCTCGTGGCCTCGGTTCTCGTGGCGTTGGCGTCTGGCACGCCGTACTTGTACGGAGTATATGCTCCCCAGCTCGTGAAGCGCGTCGGCTTGACGGCGCTGCACTCCGCAACCATTTCCTTAGCGTCCAACATCGGGTCCGGAATAGGAGGGCTCCCCGCCGGATTAATCATCGACGCAAAAGACCCGCCGGCGGCCATCTTGGTCGGCTCGTTGTGCATCATCCTCGGCTACTTGGGCGTCCACGAGGTGTACGTGCACCGCTGGGCTAACATGCCGTTCATCTGCTTGTCGATGGTGCTCGTCGGTTTTGGCTCCATCATCAGCTACTTTGCCACTATCAAGACGGCCCAGGCAAATTTTCCGAAACACCGAGGGTCTGCAGGGGCACTTCCGGTCTCCGGCTACGGCCTCTCGGCCACCTTGTTGTCGGCCATTTCTGCCCACTTCTTCCGGAACAACACCGGCGGCTTCTTGGGCTTCTTGGCCGTGTTCTGTGGCGCCATCACCTTTTTCTGCTCGTGGTTTGTCCAGTTGAAGAAACTGCCGCCGCTGCTGCTCGACGAAGAGTCCGCTCTCTTGACCGGAACTGACCCGGCCCACACGCACGATGAGCATCTGCCGACCGAAGATTTACCCCACTCCGCAAAAACTGCCATCAAGGTTTTGCTCACCAGCAAGATTTTTTTGTGCCACTACTTGATAGTGTCTGTGTTGAGCGGAATTGGCCAGATGTACATCTATTCTGTGGGCTTCGTGGTTTCTGCCCAGGTCACGTTTGCTGATACCTCCACAATCGACGTGCAGACGACCCAGGCACTCCAGGTGGGTGTCATATCCATAGCCTCGTTTTCAGGCCGTTTGCTTTCAGGTGTGCTTTCTGATGTTTTGCACAAAAAATTCAAACTTCAACGCTTGTGGATTGTGCTCGTCACCGTGCTCGCACTTGCTAGCGGCCAGATGATTTTGGTGAAATCTAACCATCTTGGCCTTCTCACAGCTACGTCTGCTATCATTGGCGGCAGCTATGGCTTGATCTTTGGAACCTATCCTGCTATCATGGCTGACAAGTTTGGAACCGACACCTTCTCCACCACCTGGGGTCTCATCTGTACAGGTCCTCTGATCACCCTCTACGTGCTTAACAAATACTTTGGGCATACCTACGACGGCAACACCGACCCTGATACAGGTGTCTGCTACTTGGGTAGACACTGCTACGACCGGGTGTTCAAGCTTAGTTTCTGTCTCACGATTTCCATCTTTTTCGTTGCCGCGGGACTCCTCTGGAGACAACGCAAGAAGCATATATAGGAAACTATGTACAATAATCATTAACATCATTAGTCGACGGTGTTGACGTCCAACTCGATGGACGCGAGCAGCTGCTTCTGGTGCACAATCTTCACCAACATGTCGTGGAAGTACCCGTGACTCAAATCGGCGTCCTTGATCTCCTTTTCAAGCTTCTCTTTCTCGAGCAATCTCTTGTCGATGCTGGTCTGGAACCCATCCAACACTTGTCTCGTGGGGTAGTTCAATACCTGTCTGCATTCCTTGGAGATTCTGTCCGCATTGACATGCGAGTAGTCCAACTCCTGGATCTGCTGCTTGATCTTGCGTGCTTGCTTTCTGGGGAACGCATTAGGAATGTCGTTGATGAGGTAGTATATCGAGAACCCGGCCACACCTAGGAGCACTGGTCCGGCAAGCTTCTTCAAGTTGGATGCATTGAGCACCGATGCAAAAGAGTACACCTTTCTCGCTACCGCACCGACAGTCAACAACTTGGTAGAAGAATACACCGTGTGCAAGGTCAATTGCGTGGGTAACAGGTTCTTGAGGGATGCAGCCGACGACGGAACAGAACTGAGGAGCGTCACTGGATTATAGCCTTGTAGCTGCGAAGAAAAGTGGCGCGGGAGACCCACCCAGAGCAAGAACGAATCTATCGAAGGATCAAAAAAGTCCGAGATCTCAATCTGGTCATCGAGCTTCCGCTTGATGGTATCCCTGCGCTTGGTGAACATCAATTCCGATTTGAACACCTTTCCTTGCAAAAATTCGTCTCCGAGGGTGGCTCGTCCAACCCTCACAATCTCCACGACTTGTTTCTCAGTCTTAACCTTTGCCTGCTCCTCGCACTGGCTCAAAGACGAAAGAATGGTGTCGACCATTGACCGCTGAGTCTCTTTGGCATACTCGTAGGCATATTGGAAGCCATGATATGGCACAATCTGTTGATCTCCGAAGTTGTCGACGGTTGCCAATATTGCTCGCTTGGTGGACTCGTATACTTCGGTGCAAGTATCTTCGACGAGGTTATGCAAGGTGTCGTTAGCTTTGTTGCTTTTATGTTTGATCTTGTTGTAGCGGGGCGCAACCTGGTTTTCGAGTTCGGCCATTTTGTCGTCCTTCTCCACGGCGTACATCTTTTCGTTGATTTTGGCCAAGGTCTGAAGGTCGTCGAGAAGGTTATTAAGGTAATTCTTAGCGGGAAGAAGCTTCGAGAGTGCACGCTTTTCGAGGACGAACTTGCGCAAGGATGCTTCCAACTTATCAAAGTCGGGATGGCCGTCAGGACCGTTGTTATTCGGGTCGTCGTCGGGGTTGGGGTCTCCGTCGCCGTCAAGCTCGCTGGAGCTGACAAAGTGCACGAACTCCTGGGCATCTTTGTAGCTGTCTGGCGACAAGTTTTTGACCTGCTCCAAGACCTTGCTCATGCACTTGTCCTTGTCGCGTATGTTGTCGAACTTGTTCACGACGATGAAGACGTATCTCTTTTCTGCGGCGGCGGCGGCGATGAACTCCTTGGCAGACAACGTGAAGTGGTTCTCCGCGTTGACCACGAAGACTATCAAGTCGATTTCCTCCTGGCGGGAAAAGACCTGGGTGGTCTGGTACAGGTCCATGTTGAGGCCGGGGGCGTCTATAAGCTTGATGTCCACGATGCCGTTGCGGAGCAAGCTCTCCTGGAGAGAGCGGTTGTCGATGACGTAGACCTTGAGAAGACTGTACTTGTCGCAGTCGTAGACGAGGTCCTCGAGCTGTTTCAACGGGTGCACCTCGTAGGAGCTCGCGTCCTTGATGTCGTAGTCGGCGCCGATGGGCACCGCGTGCACTTCTTCCACGCCGCGGTTCTCGTTGACGGCGTCGATCACCTCGCAGAACACAGACGTGCACGGCTGCTGGTCCTCGGGGAGCACGCGGCGGCGGAGAAGGGCGTTGCAGAACGTCAGCTTGCCCGCGTTCAAGTCGCCGGTCACAAACACCTTGGACGAGGTGTCGTCGACCCGTTCCTTCAAGTTAAACAAGTACTTCATCTGCTGCCGGAGCTTCTGCTCGAGAAGCGCGGCAATCAGCGACTTGTCCAACGTCAGCACCAAGTTGTCGCTGTGGTTGGCGCTCAACTTGACGTTCAATTTTAGAAGCCGAAACGTGGGAATCTCTTGCTGCTGGTCGGCGTCGATCTTGGCCTTGCTCACGGTCCTGGCGCTCGCGGAGCTGTTGTTGCGCACCAACGCCAAGTGCGCGCGTGTGGAGTTGAGGAGCACCTGGCTGCTGTCCTCGGCGTCGGCCGGATAGAAGATGGGCCGCTGCTGGTTTTCGCCGCAGAGTTCGTGGAGCAACTGCACCGTCAGGTTGATGGCGCGGTCGAGCGCCACCTTGTTCTCGTTGTAGTGGAGCTGCTGGAGCGACGCCTGGAGACGCTGCTGGCGACTGGGAACCGCCCGCGCCGACGTTCCGGCTCCCACGCCGTCCATGAGCGTGGTGGAGTCTTCGAGAAAACCGCCGTTTTCGGGTACATACATCACACTGGCGGGCCCAGCCGCGGCCGCAGCATCCGGCGCGTCGCCACCCACCACGGTGGACGCGTCGTCGTTTCCCGCGTCCGCACGCAAACTCTTGTACCCTTTGAACGACATGGAGTGGCAATGCAGGTTGGCAGGTTTGGCGCCGCCGGTAGGTTGCCTGATTATGTCAGGGTGTCCGGGCGCAGAGCAAAACACCCGGACACCAGTGCTGGTCTGTCTGCAGGCCGCGATCCCGCGATCCGCCCTTATCGCCGCCGGCGATCTCCGCGGCATGGTTCTCCACACGTTTGTCGAGGAGTACGGCGTTGTGGCCGAGCCGCTTTCGCCGGAGCGCTTTGCCGAGTACGGCGGCGTCATCAGCGCCGACCACCAGGTCAAGACCGTCAGCAGCTCTGCCGCCAACTACGGCACCGCCGTCAAGATGCACAAGGTTGCACCCATCGTCAACGACTACCAGAGGTGTGGCAGCGGCAAGCAGGCCACGGCCAACTGGAACATCTTCCGATGTTCTGCGCCCACGCACTTGATCGAAAACGACGTGTATACCGCCAAGGTCGTGGAGAGACATCCGTTTTCCACCCAGACGTTTGTGCCCATGGGCCAGGACTTGGCCCAGGCGTCGTACTTGGTGATTGTGGCCAAGACAGACGAGTCCTCGGGCCAGCGGCTTCCCGACCCCAAGACATTGAGGGCGTTTGTCTGCAGGGGAAACCAGGCGGTGACGTACGGCGTGGGCACATGGCATGCGCCGATGGTGGTGATCGACCAGCTGGTGCCGTACATCGACTTTGCGGTGTTGATCCACGAGAACGGCGTGGCCGACGAGGACTGCCAGGAGTGCTATTTGGAGCCGGGCGTCAAGGTGGCATATGGGCCGCGGAGCAAGTTGTAGAGTGAGGACCGAGTTCTGAAAGACCGAGTTCTGAAGGACCGAGTGCTGAAAGACCGAGTGCTGAAGGACCGAGTTCTGAAAGACCGAGTTCTGAAAGACCGAGTTCATATTGGTACGTTCACCACCTCAATGCATGAATAGCATCTCTTTCACCGACTGTAAGTGCCGTAGGATGTACTTCCTTCCTCTTCCTTTCCTTTCCTTTCCTTTCCTTTCCTTTCCTTTCCTTTCCTTTCCTTTCCTTTCCTTTCCTTTCCTTTCCTTTCCTTTCCTTTCCTTTCTCCTCTTCCTCTTCCTCGTCCTACAAAAACAGCAACACGTCCTCGATCACCTGCTGTGCATACTTGTCCTTGTCCTCTCCCTCCATGCTCTCGGCCCTTATTCGTGCCTGTTTGAGCTTCTCTATCACACTCTCAAACTCGTCCACGTTCACACGGCTTCCACTCTCTTGGTCACCCTCTTGGTCAACCTCTTCTCCTAGCAACCCCTGGCACATTTGTTCTGCCATTTTCCGTTTCCTGGCACCATAATCAGCGTCGTTGCTGGCGTCCATGGCCGTCCACTCGTGGGTGTCGAATAGCTCCACGAACCGGTCCCGTCCCAACTTGTCCCGAAACTCGTTCTGGCCCTCTTTTTGCATGTCTATGTATTCAAACCCCCGGACTGTAGCCGTATCTTCAGCCAAAGCGTGTTTTTCGTCGTTTTCCAGGCCGCCCACACCAGCAACCGCGATGAACCCGGACCATTCAAAGCCGCCCATCAGCTCGTAGATCTCCTCCACCACTCCCACGATGGCCCCAATGTTGTGCGTGGTCGTCTCGTGCTCGACATCTATGCAAAACACGATTCCGTCAAGCGCAGACCGAAGTTCCTCCACTTCGTCGCTCATAAACTCGTCACGCCATTCCTTCAAAAACGCTAAATCGGCACTTTTGGACCGGTCGTCCGGATACTCGTCCACCATTATGCTCAAATCGTGCTTGTAGTACTTTGTCTCTCTCCTAACCTTGAAAATAAGCCCCGAGTGGGAGGCGGCAGATTCGCCAACGTGCGATAAATCGGCACCCAAGAGTGCTGCAGCCCGCAACTTTCCGCTGTGTGGTGCGCCAAGCACAAGGACGTTGTTCTGAGTCATCGTCCGTCGCCAAACGCTCTCAAAGTCCCGTTTCAACACCAGCCAAAAAACGGGTTCTGGTCGCCAGACGCGTTACCTGCAGGTGTCGCACCCTCTGGGATCAACAACGCATTTTCCTCCCAGAGACAAGTCCATCCTTTGCTTATGTCACCTCTGGCTATCAACGGCAATGGTCTGACGGCTGCCAAGCCTGTGGCGGACACCATACACCTAGAAAACTTGTTGCTACGCGACGAGGAGATCTTCCAGACGTCCTTGAACTCCGACGACTATCTCGAAAGCTTGGCTCCCATCGTCAAGGATGCACTCCGAGCCAACGGCTTGTCGGATCTCATCCACAAGTTGAACGACATTGTGCGCGACAAAGACGACGAGCTCACCGAGTTGTCCATGAGTTCAACCCAGGATATAAATTCGTGCATTGATTCCATCGACAAGATCCACGACGAGTCCACAGACCTCGGCAAGAATCTCCAGCAGGTGAGTCTGTTTCTCAACAAGTCCGTGTACGAGCTTGTCTCCCGCAAGAAGGAGTTGATCAAGTGTAACGAAGTTTCCAGCAGAATCAACGAAACCAGCAATGTGTTGAACTTGTGCATCCAGGTGCTCGAGATCACCAACAAGATCCACGAGCTCATCAAGCAGCACAACTACTTCAGCGCGTTGAAGCTCATCGACGAGCTCACCAACATCCACTTGCCCAAGGTGGAAAACTTCACTTTTGCAGTCAAGATCTACGACTCGGTGCCGCTTCTCACGAAAACCATCAAGGACGAGTCGTTCGACAACTTGTGCAAGTGGGTCAGTGTCAACATCGAACGCAAACTCGAAGCCATAGGCGACTCGTTGTTCGACAATATCATCCGTCTCCAAGACAACTGGGATGCAATCAAAAAGGCCGAAGGCCCCAACAGCAGCTTCACGCCCCACAAACTCAACTCCCCCATCGAGATCGCCATCCGAGATCCGGCCAACAGCTACAACATCTTCTTTGACAAAACGCTCCTGATAAACTCGGCTACGTTGTTCGACGCCATGCTCGTCTACCAGACGCTTAACGAGGACGACCAGCTTTCACGAATGTACCACAAAGAGTGGATCAAGAAGTATAACCGAGTAGTATACCCCATCACCTCGTCCGTCGGCGCTGACTCGGGCTCCAGTTTTGCCGACACCTCGGCAGACTTCAGTGACTTGAACGTCTTGGAAGAGTACTTGAAGAGAATAGCGGCCTTCTTCGTGGCCGACAAGCACATCAACATAGCCACCAAGTTTCTTCTTCGATCCAATGACAACTCCAACGACTTGTGGGACTCGTACGTTACAAAACTCAAGCCAGTTCTATTGAAGTACTTGCTGAACCACCTGTTCAATCTTGACGACTTGATAGACTTTAAGGACTTGCTTGGCGATTTCATCCAGGTGATGGAAAACAACGAATACCGCATTCTCGAGCTCTATGAGGTGATGATGGTTGTCTTCAAGGAGCACTTTGCGCCCGAAATCATAAAACAGTTCCGGGCCGACTTTATCCAGCTGATCCATTCCGACCACTACATGCCTCTTGTTGTCAGCGACATGGAGGATTACCAAAATGTCATGAAGGTTTGCTGGTACCACCCAGACCTGCCTTTTGCAGCGCACAAGGTGAAGTCAGTACCGGTGAGCTTTCCTTTCAGTGAGGATTTCGTAGACTACTCACTTTGGATCCGGTCGCTTTTGGACGATTCTTTGACGTTTGTGGGGCGGTACTACAGCCACGAACAAAACGAGATCAATAACATTATCGTGAACGAGATATTCGAGAGAGCACTTGGTAAAGAGAAGAATTTCGGAATCAGCAATGACATTAAGGAGTTTATCGACGAGAACTCGCACAACAAGGAGGTCATCTCACAGACCTATGTCAACCTTGAGTACTACCTTTACTCGCTTTACGAGATAGGCAAGTTGGTCAACCAAAAGCTCCGCACGCATACTGGCATTGGGATCAACAACATCGATGCCAACGGCACGTTTGTCTTGCGTGCCGTGGACCACTTTACGCAAGTGAGGAAGTACTCCGAGGACGCCATCTTCAATATGGTGGATCAGAAGATCAGAGACCTCTTGGAGACAGTGGAGTACAACGACTGGCTTCCCACGCGTGCAAATCTGGATGCCAGTTACTTTGTCAAGGACTTTGCATTGTACTTGGAGAACATATTCACATCGACGTTTTCCACTCTTCCCTCGTCGCTTCGGACGCTCGGCTTGTTCAGAAGTTTTGACTACATCAGTGAATACTTTTTGAATATTCTTCAGGACTGCGACCGATACAACATGATTGCCATAGACAACTTTGACTTGGACATCAGGTACTTGGAGGACCTCATGCGTCAACTCCACTCTACGGGTGCTGGAGAGGACGGATCTGGAGGCGCTGTTGCCTTGCAGTCGACGTTCGAAGAGCTTCGGCAATGTATTGATTTGTTGAAGCTGGACAACTACGACGACTTTTCCAAGAACCCGTCCTACAGAATGCGCAAGTACAACCGTATACCATTTGAAGAGGGTATGAAGCTCATCGGCAAGATGGTACATGATGACGAGTCTGACATGGGCAATGATGCTGGGTCGATATATACCGTTGAGCTGCATGCGCCGTCGCTTTCGTCGAGCACAGCTTCCAAGTTGGCCAAGTTTTCGAGCAAGTTTGGCAGGCCCGAAGGAAGAGAAAGGTAGAAATACTTGAGCACCTTCTGTCCAGCGGAACAACGTCGCTGCGTGTCTAATTCCCAGTCTTGCTTGTACATCGCTACCGGATAATTGTATGAGTTGTTGCTGCTGGTGCAATTGCTACTGCTACTGCTATCTGATCTAGCCAAGTGCTGCTATCGTTCTCACTGCTACATAACTGCTCTACACCACCCACATGTCACATCTATATCATGATATTGCTGTTATTTGCTATTATTTGCTATCCTTTGCTTCCTATTTGTTTCTTTCCTGCTTCTTTCCTGCTTCTTTCCTGCTTCTTTTTGCTCCTTTCTCGTCCTATTTGCTTCTTCTGCTCCTTCTTCCTCTCCCATCGCTACCTCCAGAAGAGCCAGCCTCGTGACAGCTTCCTGGCCACCAACTCTTGGATCTGGTCTTCATACTCTTGTGACTTTGCCAATAGTTTTCGCTCCTCCTCCCGGTGCTCTAGCCGATGCCAAACCACATGGAAAAGAACATACACCGTGGAAGCACCGAGCAACGTGTGGAAAAACGGCGTCAGAAACTGCCGAAGCCGCGGCTTCGCTGGACCCTGGGGAAACCGGACTGTCATCGGTGGTGCGTCTTGGTGCAGGTTTCCAGCCCGGTTTCCACACCGGTTTCGCGGCACAACCCCGTCCCGCCTGCAGGACATCGCACCAAGTTCAACACCTTGTTCCATTCGCATACGAGTCGCCACCATGTTCCGGAACAACTACGACAACGATTCCATCACATACTCGCCTACTGGCCGTCTTTTCCAGGTGGAATATGCTCTTGAGGCCATCAAACAGGGTAGTGCAGCCGTGGGCATTGCTTCCAAGACCCATGTTGTGCTTGTAGCATTGAAGCGTAACGCAGAGGAATTGGGCTCGTACCAGAAGAAATTGATAAAGGTGGATGACCACATGGGCATTGCGTTAGCTGGATTGGCGCCAGACGCCCGTGTGCTCTCCAACTATCTCAGAAAACAGGCCATGAACCTGAAAATGGTGTTCAACCGTCCCATTCTGACCCAGAGAGCTGTGCTCCAGATCGCCGACAAGGCCCAGGAAAATACCCAGCTGTACGGCTCCAGACCCTACGGCGTGGGCTTGCTTGTTGCCGGCTATGACGAGACCGGTGCACACCTATACGAGTTCCAGCCCTCGGGCCTGGTGTTGGAGTACTACGGTGCTGCCATTGGTGCGCGTTCCCAGGCCGCCAGAACCTACTTGGAACGCACTCTCGAGGAGGTGCGCGAAGTGACCGACATCGAGAGCTTGATCGTGCATGGCTTGAACGCATTGAGAGACACATTGGCCCAGGACGTGGAGTTGACGTTGCGCAATACCTCGGTGGCCGTGGTGGGCAAGGATACCTCATTCAAGATCTACGAGGACGACGAAGTGTCCCAGTGGTTGGACAAGCTCGATCTGGTCAGCAACGCTAGAAGTAGAGAGGATGCCGATGACGACGAGCCCGCAGAGGGCGATGCGCCTGCTGCTGGTTCTGCTGCAGGGGATGCTGATGCTCCAGCCGACGACGACACTAGAATGGAGACCGACGAGTAGACAGCGGTACGACAGCGGTAAGTAGTCTACCTTACTACAATATAATCAGCAGCACGAGAGCGTGGTTGAGACGTAAGATAATAGTTGGAATGTTCATAAGTTGTATGTTGTAACTGCTATGTAACTGCTATGTATATTACTGCTTCTGCTCCTGCTCCCGCTTCTGCTTCACAGCAACAGCCTGGATCGCCGCCAAGCACACCTTCTGGAGCTCGTTCACCGCATTATTCACTTCTTCCATCGGATGCACCTTGCCGTGCTCTCGGATATCATTGATGACAGACCGCAATTGCACTACCCGCTTTTCAATGTCCTTCTTCTCTCCCTCGTCCATAAGCTCGCCAAATTGGATCAACGCATTGTCCGTATCGCTGCAAATGATATCTGCCCTTGTGGCATTCTCAATGTGTGCCTTCAACTCGGCGTCCTTCTTGGAGTTCTGCGCACTTTCGGCAATCATGGCCTGGATCTCCTCTTCGGAAAGACCCGTCTCTGCTGACACCTGGATGGAAACTTGGTTCTCCTTCCCATAGTGCTCCAGGTCCTCGGGGTACGGGGTCTTATCACGAGCAGTAACGTTGATGATTCCGTCTGCATCGATCGAGAACAGGACTGCAATCTGCGGTGTGCCTTTGGGTCCCAATGGAATGTTCTTGAGCTGGAAATTGCCGATAAGCTTATTGTCCTTGACCAACGGTCTCTCACCTTGGTAAACTCTGACCTCGACTCCAGTCTGGCCATCGACTGCGGTAGAGAAAACCTGCTCTTTCTTCAACGGGACAGCAGAGTTGCGGGGAATCAAAGGGCTGAAGATACCGCCGTACGTTTCGATTCCCAACAGCAATGGCGTCACGTCCAACAACACAACATTCTTGATCTGTCCAGAAAGCACAGCTCCCTGGATAGCAGCACCAAGCGCAACTGCTTCGTCTGGATTGACGCCCGTGTTGGGCTCGAGCTTGAAAATGTCTGCCACCGTCTTGCGGATACGCGGCATTCTCGTCATGCCTCCAACAAGGATCACGTCGTCAATGTCTTCAGCCTTGAGTTCGGCGTCTCGGAGACACCTCTTGACAGGGTCGATGGTTTGTTTGATCAAGTGCATGGACATTTCGTCGAGTTGGTCTTCGGTCAAGGCAAGTTTGATGTGCTTGTCGGCGGTGATAAAGGGAATGTTGATTTCTGTTTCCTTAACATGAGAGAGCTCGATCTTGCATCTTTCTGCAGCTTCTCTGATCCGCTGCACCGCCAACCGGTCGCTCAGAAGGTCTATGCCCTCTGTCTGGCGGAATTGCTCAAGAATGTATTCCACAACAAGAACATCAAAATCCTCTCCGCCAAGATGGGTATTACCGTTGGTTGCACGCACCTCGAACACACCGTCCTCGATGTCAAGAATCGAGATATCAAACGTACCTCCGCCAAGATCGAACACGGCTACCACGCCGTCTTTCTGTCTCTTGTCCATTCCATACGCCAATGCGGCAGCTGTAGGCTCGTTGATGACACGCAATACTTCCAAGCCTACTATCATGCCTGAGTTCTTCGTTGCCTGGCGCTGTGAGTCGTTAAAGTAGGCTGGAACCGTCACCACGGCGTTCTTGATCTCACTGTCAAAGTGCGATTGTGCTATCTGTTTCATCTTCTGTAAGATGAGGCCGCCTATCTGAGATGGCGACATGCGTTTGCCGAAGGATGTCTCCACCCAGGCGTCACCGCTTTCGTTTGGAGTGATCTTGTATGGTATATTTGGAATGTCTTGCTGGACTTCGCCGTCGGTAAACTTGCGTCCTATGAGTCTTTTCGTAGCAAAAAAGGTATTGAGCGGGTTAACCACCGCCTGTCGCTTCGCAGGTAGTCCCACAGACACTTCGCCGTCTTTATTGAACGCTACAATCGACGGAGTTGTGCGGCCACCTTCTTCGTTTTCGAGAATTCGCGGCTCATTGCCCTCCACAATAGCAACGGCGGAATTTGTGGTCCCTAGATCAATTCCCACCACCCGATGTGCTTGACAGCGTGCCAAGTTGGTGCTGAAAGTCCTCGTGGCTTGCACGGCAGTTCGTTTCCAAAGCATGGAGAAGACAAAAGTTCCGATTTCGCATCAGTTGTTTCCTTGCCATCTGGTTGTGTGCAGGACACGATGATGGGTAGCATCGGTGGCTGCAACTCACTGGGCGTTAAGAAAGCAGTTGGGGATGAGACGGGCCGGCTCTGTGTCTGAGACGTGGCTGAAGAATTGAAGCCCGATATCAGTGTATCCGACATCGTGAAGAAATTCTGACATTTCATTTTTACTGGAAAGCAACATGACATCGACGCAGTCGAACACTTCTACTTCTCGGCGAATTGAGTAGACGGCACAAAAGTCCCTTACCTGCGGGACGAAGGCCTTGCGGAAGCCTATTATCACGCCACTGGTGTATGTTCTTGCGTTGTAGACCAAGTGGCCAACTTCTAGTCTGGTCGGGAGATTCAAAGTGCGGGTGGTGTTCTCCACAAGATCGTTCTTCGGCAATAGATGGTACAGATCACGCTCGTTTTCCGTGTACTTGCTCTGCCATTTGATCTCCTCGTACAAATCGTGGAAGCATTTGCTGCTCTTGCGGGGATTGGCGACGTCCATGATCACAGGTACGTAAATGTAGTTTTGGAAATTACTCAACTGAGGCTCCAAGTTGGGTTTGCCAAAGCCTGAGGAGCCCCAGTGTCCCTGCTTTGCACCGAGGAACATCTGACAAATGGTAGCAGTAAGGTCATAGGCTTTGTAGGTCATTGGGTGCCACTTGGCCTGGCCCTTCAAAGACGAGAGCGTGGATATCGAGTTCTGGGCGCCGTAGAACTTGAGGTCCAACATCTGGTGGATGAGGTGTTCTATGCTCGTTACCGCTAGGTACTTCATTAGGTCCTCCTGGCGGAACATGACGCTCTGGAGTAGCTGCATGTATTCTTGGAGCTTGAAGGACTGAAAGGCGTAGTCCGTGGAGAAGTCATTCACAGACGTCAGGATGATAAAGAGGAAAGGGCCGATCATTAGTTGGCCTGTGCGGACCTCCACACGCAAACGAGGCTCGGGGGTTGGTTTGTCAGCCATTTTTATTTGCACCGACGAGGCAAAGTTGGCAACAACTTTTCCTATCACGACGCACATGACGACTGAGTGGCCCAAATTGAAGCCTCCATAAACCCTGGACAAGCAGAAGTCTTCCAAAAAGGTCTCTTCGAGGTAGCGAGCCCGGTCGGAGGGGTTCAAGCTCGTGATGTCCATGTGGAAATTGTCGATAATGGTTTCAACCATCTTGTCCAAAAATGTCTGTAGAGCTGTTTCGTCCCGCATTTCTAGTACTTTGTGTGGTCCCTTAGAAGCCATCGTCACGCCATCAATGCCTGACTGCTCAATGTGGTTGTAGTACTTGCTGTAGAGGACGTCCTGGAGACGACGAAGTTTCCTTTCGCGAGCACCAACCATGAGATGGAAAGAGTGGTCAAAGATGGCCATGTCGTATATGAACAGCTCTGCCTTGTCGACGTCGGTGGATTCCGTGTGGTTTGTGTACTCAAGAAAGCGCCGAAGACCAAGTCCGAACGAGCAGCCTAGAACTAAATTCGTCACTAAAGCCTGTTTCTGCAACGAGCCAGTGGACTCAAAGTCCCATGCTGGCAAGACATGACTGTCGAGGAGCACTAGAAGTGGCAAGAGGTTGTTTTCGTCCAATGTGTATCTCTTGACGAGAGTCCGGTACTGAAAGAACTGGAATTGTGGGTCCTGAGAGGCCGAACAATCGTATTTGGAGATGTCCTCTTCGATCTGTCGCCGCTTCTTCTCGATCACCATCACTTTCTGGTAATAGTTCCCATTTTGGGCCGCTTTGAGCCTGTACCCCTGGACGATATCTTGGTAATTAATCCTGTAGAGAACCTTCCAGATCAGCTCGTCGGCTAGTTTTTGGTGGAACGTGCTGCTGGTGGCCCGCAAGCGACACACGTCTGCAACAGTAAGTCTCAGCACCACCTCCTGCCATATGTCTACCAGCAAGTCCTCGAGCATACTTATTTGATTTGCAATCAAAACAGGTGAAATCTCGCGGGAAAAAAACTTGTGGGGAGAAAATGGGAAAACGGAAAAACGGCAGTGGTGGTCAAGAAAAGAGCAAGCGGTTCCGTGCAGGTGGTTTTATAGATCCTGGCAGCAGCGGGATCTTTGCCACCTGCAACAGAGGCCGAGAACAGCAGTGCCGGAAGGAACTCATAAACCTCTTCACCGAGAAGGCCGAACAGTGGTATGACGTTAATGCACCTGGCGAGGAGTCTGAGGACGAAAACGAGGAGGAATTGTCAATAGAGGACAAGATCAAGCGTGAAGTCCAGGAAATCCAGGAGAAAAAGGACACCAGAAGTGAATTACTCAAGCCCATTGATCTCGACTGCGAGTGTTTGGTGTTCATAAAAACACGTAAACCCATCCTTCCTGAGTCGTTTGTTGAGCGCTTGTGCCAGGAGAGCAAGGACTCACATACAAAGACCACCAGGTACACCCAGCGACTTACGCCAATCACTTTTTCTGCTACTTCCACCATTGAAGAAATCAAGAAGTTGGCGCGCCGGGTCCTACAGCCCCATTTTCACCAACCAGATGGCCAGCAGCCCTACAAGTATGCTATCCAGGTTACCAGACGCAACTTTAATGCTGTGCCAAAAGATGATATCATTCGGGCCATTGCCGAGTGTGTGGGACGAGAACATGGACACCGGGTGGATTTGAAGCAATACGACAAGTTGGTGTTGGTGGAGTGCTACAAGAGCAATGTGGGAATGAGTGTGGTGAACGGGTACTTGGAGCATGAGAAGTTTAATCTCCAGCAGATCTTTGAAAAGGGCATGGAGACGGAGAAGAAGGAGAAGACAGAAGAGAAGACAGAAAAGACAGAAGAGAAAAAGACAGAAAAGACAGAAGAGAAAAAGACAGAAAAGACAGAAGAGAAAAAGACAGAAGAGACAGAAGAGGAAAAGACGGAAAAGACAGACGACAAAAAGACGGAAGAGAAAAAGACAGAAAAGACAGAAAAGACAGAGAACAAGGAATAGAAGATTCATCCTATTGTACATTACCAAGACAATACGGGAATTACCTCACTACATATAGACGTCAAATGTATAATGCATTAACCCAAATATTCGGAATCAGACACCATGAACATGCTCAGAGGACTAAAGACCCATCTTCTTCCTCATCAAGCACTTCATACAACTATAATTTTCTCGCTCCTTCATGTTCCTTCATGTTCCTTCATGCTCGCTCCCACATTTATTCCCAAGAAGTTCCAACACTCTACCTTCCAACAACAGACAGCTCCACAATCTGCATCGGCGACTGCCACGCGAGCCAGTCAGACTCAGCAGTAGGAAGTAATCCCATCTTGTAGAACTTGTAAAGACCCACTGACATCGCAGCTATTTGGCATAACACAAACGCAACCTTTGCCAGCAATATACTGGTTGCGTTTTTGTCTGTCTGAAGATTGGCAAACGCCGTGTTGGTCTCGGTAAATATAGCCTTCAAAGGGTTCCAGAAAAGGGAAAACGTCATCATGATCGGGATTATCTGCAACGAGTTTCCTGTCATGTAACTCATGAACAAATTCATGGGGATACCCTTGGCGGGAGCCACTGCGATCTCCCACGCCTTCTTCTTCTTGAGCTCGTCCACCTGCTCAGGAGACTGTTTTTTGGGTCCAATTGAATCCACCTTCTTTTTGGGAGCATCTACAAACCCAGCAGGAAGCGCAAGCGGCTTCTTGCACACTTTGGGCGACAATATATCTGGTTTCGCTATCTCGTGCATACGTGGTACGTCACTGTCATGCAGCGTAAGGCGTTGACTTCCGGTCGCGACTGCAGGCGCTGCACCACCTGCCACTGTGCACTCTAGTTTGGACGCCATACTGCATGCTGTGCAGCTAATGGCCAAACCCGCTGCAGTGGCTGCAGCTTCTGCCGCATAGGCGTGCGGTAGTCACGGCAACAGCTGCAGCCACCGCTAAGGCTGTAAACGGGCCGCGTATCGCAATTCCGAACCGTCCTATAAAAGGACCACCGTCCCCATCGCTCCGCCCGTACCGTGGATTGTGGTTGTGTTATGTAAGCGGGCCTTTATCCACGCTCCACTCTAACACTCCGTGCAATGAACTCCACGACAAAGTTCCAGCAGAATGCATTGCGGAACATCATCGGACTCTCCATAGTGCTCTCTATGGGCTTCCTTCTTATCATTCTTGCCGGTATCTATGGTAATTGGTTCCCAGTGATCGTAGGCATAATATTCTCCGTCGCCCATCTTCCGGTTGCCATCACACGCACATTGACAGAGAACAGCGACTACGACTTTAACTTTGAGCCATCACAGTCATCCGCAGGCAGCACGTGGAAGGAGATTGGCCAGTTTGTTTCGGCCTTATTGGTGGTGTCTGGTTTCTACTTGCCGGTCTTGTTGCACCATTCGCACATCTTGACCAAAGCAGCCATGGTGTTGACAATCATCGGCGGCGGTTTGATCTACGGAACCGTCTACACGTTCAGCCTGTACTTTGAAGAGCCGCAGGAGGACGACGAGTTGCCTGACCTTGGCGGCGGCGTCATTTAGCTACCCATTTGTCCATACTGGTATATACGCACTCATCCCGGAGCCTGCGTATATCTGCGCCTGTCTATTCTCACCACCGCTTGTATCCGCTATCGTTTATCACCTTACGTTTTCATCATGACAGTGGGTGCCACCGATCTAACCGCTGCCGAGCAGGAAATCATCCAGGAGCACCATCTCCGTGAGAAGGTGATAAATGAAGAGTTCAAGATATGGAAGAAGACTGTGCCGCTTCTCTACGACACCATCCATTCTCGAGCCCTCGACTTTCCTAGTCTTTCGGTTGCGTGGCTTCCCGACTACACCGTCTCCGACAACAAAAATTTCATATCGGTCAGGTTTTTGTATGGAACGAACACCTCTCAGCACTCCCAAGACTACTTGAAACTTGGCACCTTGCAGCTTCCCTCGACGATTGCACCCGACTTTTCCAAATTCAACCCCAACGCGCAATCGGTGCCGATTCCAGTGGGAGACAGCACCGACTTCAAGGTCGCTACCAGCTGGAAGCACAATGGCGAAATCAACAAAATTCGTGTGAGCCCCGATGCGTCTAGTGCTGTCACTTTCGACGGATCCGGCGAGGTGCATCTCTACAGTGTTTCAGCTCTCAATGCGACCCCTACCAGTTTTGTGTACCATAAACAGGAAGGTTATGCGTTGGAATGGGTCCTGAACGACCGTTTTCTTTCTGGCGCAAACGACAGCCAGATTGTCCTCTGGGATGTGTCCAAGCCGCTGACTCCTCTCCAGGCGTTCAAGTCCCACACCGCGGTTATCAACGATCTTTCCCACAGTGTTCCCTCGCAGCACTTGTTTGGTTCCGTTGCGGACGACTATTGGACGCACATCCACGACTTGCGCAGCTCGGTGAACGACGGACCCGCCATCAAGACCCAGAACTCGCACGTCCAGAACGCCATTGCTTTCCACCCACAAATCTCCACCTTGTACTCTCTGGCTGGAAGGGACAAGGTGGTGAGTCTCTACGACTTGCGGAACCCCACCGAGCCGTTCCGCAAGCTCTTCGGCCACACAGAGACCGTTGCTGGTGTACAATGGAACCTGGAGTCTGAGCCCGACATGTTGACTTCCTTTGGCTACGACCGTCGTGTCATCACCTGGAACTTGGCTGCGTTGGAAGAAGACTTTACCTATCCCGACAGCGAAGAGGGCACCCGGAAGAGAGCCACCAAGAGTGTTGATCCCTGCTTGTACTTTATGCACGGAGGACACACCGGCCGCATCAACGACATCAGTGTGCACCCCAAGATCCCCAACTTGTACGCCTCCTGCGGGGACGATTCACTTTTAGAAATCTACAAAATCAAGACTGTGCGAGAAGAGACGGACAATGAGGAGGAAGCCGAGAAGCAAGATAACGATAATGATGAAAAGAAAGACGTGGAAATGGAGGAGAACGAGCAGTGATATAGCGATGTACTAGACAAGACGACAAGGAATAAAAGATTTGACGCCGGTATAGGCCCTGGATGCTGACAAACCCCCGGTTGCGGATACCGTTCTTGCGTGCATGTAGGAACATGCACGTTGTTACATGTACGTTCTCAAGGCCGAGGCGCAAAAGACAGGAATTACGCGGCTTAGGAATTAGCTGGAATCAACAATAGGCGGATGATACAGCTGAGGGGTAGCACCTGTCAAGTGGTCTCGCACTCAAAAGTTGGTCATTTCGGCACTTTTTGCAAAAATAGTAGAGAAGTGCCATATAGATGGTGGTGATTAGATGACAGAGATAATGTAGGTTCGGCAACCCGGTGCTACAGCATGCAGCTTCGCCAAGGTTACGGCGATGTCAGACGCCGTATGCTACATTGTTCGTGCATATTTAGCCTTGGCATGCATCTGCCATTGGCTCATTTGCGAGCCGCCTGTCGGGAATGCGACTCCATTGAGCTGGCGCCTGCAGCTCATCTCGGGTGAGACGGAGATTACCGGCGATGCGAAAAAGAAAATTCCAAGACATGAGGAGGTTGCCCGTTCTTCGCATCGACATGACCGGCAATGTCCTGCTCGAATGGGCCGACTGTCTGCCTCTCTCTGGCGCCATTGGCCCCGCTGCCTCGGAAAGAGGAGTAAGCCCCTGGCTAGGAAAGCTGGGCATTACTCACGGCGTCTGCATTATTTTTTTCGTTCGCTGCAATGCATCACCCTCAGATGCGCGCCGCACGAAAATATGTATAGATCTCAACTGATAATTTTGATCGCCGTAGATTATCCTTGATATGGTGCCTGGGCAAATTCGGTAAAGATTTGCTTCTTAAAAGCAGCTCTGTTGGGTGGTGGCGGCCTGTCAAAAAAATCGAAATCGGCAGCGAAAAAAAAGGATCTCTGCGGCATTATCTCTGCACGTCTGTCTTATTGATGCATCCGGAGAAAGATTGCATATTTTTTTTACGCCCTTCTTTTTCATGCGGGCCAACGGTTTTTCGGGGTATAAAAGTACGCCCTGTTCTCCCGTAGTCCAGCAACATGTCCCAGCCCGTTGAGTCTCGCTTGTCCGTCGAGGACCCCGAGAAGCAGCAGCATTTGGACACCGAGAGCCACTCCGATGACGTTTCCAGCGACAACACCGAGAACGTTGTTCCGCAGTCTCGAGGCGTGGCCCACATCGAGGCCATCAGAGACACCATGATCAACGTGGACGGCGGCAACAGGATCAAGTTCTTGCTTTGCGCCTCCATCTTGGTGTGTGCCTGGGTCCAGGCGCTCGACTCGGCCACGACATACGCTTACGAGCCTTTCGCTACTTCGTCGTTTGGCCAGCACTCCATGATTGGTACTGTTTCCATTGCCAGAACCATCATTGCGTCGGTGTGCCGGCCCATCCTCGCCAAGATTGCCGATCTCACGTCCCGTCCCCACACCTACATCTTGGTGGTGATCTTGTACACCATCGGTTACATCATCAGTGCATCTTCTCTGAGCATCACCGCCTATGCTGCCGGTACTGTGTTCGCCGGTATCGGAGACGCCGGTATCGACTTGGTCAACACGCTTATTGTGGCCGACTTGACGCCGTTGAAATGGAGAGGGTTGTTGACGTCGGTGTTGGCCACGCCATACATCATCAACACCTGGTTTGCCGGACTCATTTCCGACGCCATTGTCAGGAGAAACTGGCGTTGGGGTTACGGTATGTTTGCCATCATGATTCCCGTGGTCATCTGTCCAGCCATTGCTGTTCTCTTGTGGCTCGACCACCGGGCCCAGAAGAAGAAGTTCGAGTTGGCGACCCAGAAGCTCCACCAGGAGATCCCCAAGGTCAGCAAGAACTGGGTCAACATCTTCTGGTCGGCAGCCATCGAGGTCGATCTCCTTGGCTTGTTGCTTCTTGGATTCGGCTTTGCTCTCTTGTTGTTGCCCTTCTCGCTCGCGGGCGGAGCCTCCAACGGCTGGAGAAACCCCAGTTTGGTCGCCATGATGGTGGTCGGTGGAGTCTTGTTGATCGCTTATGGCGTGTACGAGGTGTACTACGCGCCGGTCCCATCCATGCCCAGAAGAGTCTTGTTCAACCGAACCTTCTTCATGTCCGTCTGCATTGACTTCATCTACTTGTTCGGCGGCATGATTTTCGACCTTTACTTCTCGTCCTATGTGTACGTGGTGACCAACTTGTCCACGCAGAACTGGACCTACTACAACAACACCTTGACCATGGCCTTGTGTGGTGTCGGTGTGGTGGCCGGTGTCATCATGAGAATCACCCACAGATACAAGCGCATGCAGATTGCCGGTCTTGCCGTCAAGATCATCGGCTACGCCATCACCATTCGTCCACCAGGACAGGTGCCTAACCTCGCCACCTTGGTGATGAACAGAGTCCTCGTCGGTTCCGGCGGTGCGTTGAGTGTGGTGGCCAGTCAGGTGGCAGCCCAGGCCGCGGTTGCTCACCAGGATCTCTCGTTGTCGATGTCGCTTTTGACGTTGTGGTCCAACATGGGCTCGGCCATTGGTTCTGCCATCGCGGCTGCCGTCTGGCAAAGAGACTTGCCCCGCTACCTTACTCGTTTCTTGCCAGCTGAGTCGCAGGACTTGATGCCAACCTTGTATGGATCTTTCTCGCTCATCAAGGAGTATCCCGAGCTGTCGCCAATCAGACAGGCTTGTATCACGGCATACGCCTATGCTATCCGCAACCTCTTCATCGTCGGTACGTCGTTGAGTTTCATTCCCTTCTTCTGTGCCTTCTTCCAGACCAACTACTTCTTGGGAGACACCTTGAACGCGGTTGATGGCGACTCGGAAGAACAGATGAAGAAGGAGTCAGAACAGGAGGCGGAGGCCTCTGATGAGCCCAAGACCAGACTCGATAAGGTGGCAGCTTTCTTCAACAAGAAAATGATCTAGGAGAAGTGCTGAGATAATGTTTCACGTTAATAGATAATGCAACAAATTAATGTATGGGTGCTGCTCTCTGTTGCTCTCCGTCACTGTTCTCTGCTGCTCTCTGCTGCTTTGTATCCAGCAGCTTCTCAGTTACTGTTCTCTGTTGCTGCTCTCCACCAGCTCTCCTCCAACGTCATTTGGAACCTAGCGCTTCTACGCTCCTACACAGGCTTGAAAAGGCGCGAAAGCTCCAAAATCTTTTGTTTTACTTTGTACATAGAGTGGCATACAACAGCACAGATCGCCATGGCGGAGGAGTCCAGAAAGCCAGCTGCAAAACGCAAAGACGAAGACGACTCGGATGACATAGCCAAACAATACAAGCGCTTCACAAGCGCCGCCAAGTTCAACTTGAACAGCGAAGAAGTCTACTGCATCTGCCGACGGCCAGACCACGGCGGAGAGTTGATGGTGTCGTGTGACGGCTGTGACGAGTGGTTCCACTTCCGCTGCATGAAACTCGATCCTGAGTATGCCCGTCTTATTGCTCGTTTTTACTGCAAATTCTGCGAGTGGAAGGGTGCGGGAGTCACGCGATGGAAAAGACGGTGCCGTCTCAAGGGCTGTTTGGAGCCTGTCAGGCCAGAAAAGAACTCGAAATACTGCTCTGACGACCACGGTGTACATTTTATGAGAGAGCGCTTGTTGAACGGCTCCAACGCAACCAACCAGGCTGACATCAAGGCGTTGCTTGACGCACTGCAAACCCTCAGCCAGTTCCACGACATGGGTACGCAGTTTCCCGAGCTTGCGGAAGTGCAAGCCTACCTTGAAAGCGGCACCAACGTGTCGCAGTTCCCGGATACCGTGCAGCAGGAGTTGAAACAGCTACAAGAGAAGCTCAATGCCGTCACCGTGGGCACCGAAGAAAGCAAGTCCCGGTTGGCATTTTTGGCCAAGCTCAAGGAGAAGCACCGCGAAGTCAACAACAAGGTCACCGAGGCCAGCGGCACTGGTGCCAAGCGCAAGAAGTACGAGTTGTGTCTTTTTGACAAGAATATCAAGGCAGGAATCGAAGTGGCCGGCGAAGAAACTCGCAAGTTGATTGCTTCGTCCGACATCTACGCCGATTTCAGGCACGAGATAGACTCCACGGTGCTGCAGTACAAGCTGCGCGAGCTGGACGGACTGGAAGACGCCTGGTTTGAGGGACACATGTGCATCGAGGACAAGAGACGCTGTCCGCGGCACAACGGATGGTTCAACTTGGTCCAGGACGGCGTCCTCCGCGAAGCAGACCTGTTTGCCATCAAGAAAGACCGGTTGGAAAACGAGGTTCTGAACGTGTTACGAAACTACAGCATGACCATCTACGAAAACAAGCGATAATGTACTATATGTGTGTATTCGGCTGCTGTCCACACCGCTCACTTGCGCTTCAAGCCGTTGATCGTAGCAACTAACTTTCTAGTATGGAGGCTTTTTCTGAACTCCATCAAATAGATGCCCTGCCACATGCCCAAGGCAAGCTGCCCGTTGGAGATGGGAATGGTAAGACTCACCGACGTAAGAGTGGACTTGATGTGGCCAGGCATATCGTCAGCACCTTCGTCGTCGTGGATGTAGAAGTCGCCCTCGGGAGCCACTCTGTCCAATGCATTGTCCATGTCCTCCCTGACGTCAGGATCGCAATTTTCATTCAACGTCAACCCGGCACTGGTGTGCTGCAAGAACAAGTTCAAGTGGCCAATCGCGTAGTCTTTGATCTGGGGCACATTCTGGACCACCTCGTTGGTGATCAAGTAGCAGCCCTTCGATCTGCGCGTCAAACTGAATTTCACTTGGTCCCAGCCGGTAGACATGTCAGATGAATTGCGCTATCTTCTTTGCTGCGCAGGATGCATGGTCCTGCACCCGCGGCAGACGCACCTTCGCAATTCGATAAACATGCAGCATAATTGGTGCATGCGCTTGTGCATATACAGCCATGGCCAGGAGTCCTCTCGATCCCTTTGAGCAACATGAACTTCACCGAGAGGCTAATTTGGAACGCATGCGACGAGAAAAGCGCTTGAATGTGGTTCGCGGTTCCCCGAAGACTGCTTCTCCAACTCCGCACGCGAAACTGACACGTCGTATTCCCGTCTCAGATACCACAGGCCACACCACGCGGGCCGGAAACGCCAACTCGGTTCTCAAGAAGACTGTCATGGACTTCCACAAGGCTTCTGTGCGTCTGAAACACGGTAAAAATAGTGTTTCTTTGCTGGATCTAGGTGCCATGGTCAAAGAGTCGCGATCGAAATTTCGAGCCTCGAAGGAAAGGTTGCCTGCTTTTCGAAGCTACGATGCAGC
This sequence comes from Meyerozyma smithsonii, assembly GCA_030570235.1. NCBI lineage: Eukaryota > Fungi > Ascomycota > Pichiomycetes > Serinales > Debaryomycetaceae > Meyerozyma > Meyerozyma smithsonii. The sequence continues at coordinate 731,738 of JAJLVE010000004.1, read as the reverse complement.
ATTTGATGCTTTGGTTTCCAAGTCTCCAGAAAACGAGATGTCGTCGCAATTGAACTCGATTTTTCAAAATTTTGTTGGCTGGTACGCAGATAATCGGTTTGAGTTCACCATCCCAAAAGAACCCACAAGCCCAGCTGCAGCTGCCAATCTCTTCCAGGAGGCCAAAAAAAATCTCCCACGACAGAATCAGCAGCAGTCACTTACAGAGCGCACTACCGAGCGTCCGTCTATTTTGCAACTGCTTCGAAGGAAAAGATACGAACCTAGACATCTACTGAATTCGAACACACTGCCTGCACCCACTCACAAAGTCGTTTCCTTTTCCAAAATTGGTCCCTTCCTCATTTCGGCTACCATTAGTAGCTTGAGCTCGTCGCATGTGCAGACCGTGCTTTTGGCTGCACCCTCGCTGTCTGTAGAATTGAGCCTTGGTGGTCTGTTGGTGATACCTAGCACGCCCGACGGAAGTGTTGTGCTTTCTGGCTCAAATGTAGATGTATATACCACCTGGCATATCTATAGTACTAGTACTTAATAAACTTGCATTTAATCTAACTGAGGAAAATGCTGAATTGTCGAATTTTGCAAATAGTCACATTAATGGAATTGCAAAAATTTCAAATGCAAAAAAAGACTTCTGCGATAAGAAGAGTAAAAATATCCACTCGGTTAGGTTAAGTATAATTGACCATATCAATTAGAAAGGTGACATAGATCGTACAATCATAGTCGAGAGAATAAACCGAAACTTGAAATCATTTTGACACATACATTTCATCACACGAAGTATCCAGCTGATATACGTAAAAGTTCGTCCACACCTTCATGTGGTGATATTGACGATTGTGCTTCCCCTCCACTTTATTTTATGAATTCATGCCTATAACGGATGCAAAATCTGGAGCAGGAAAAATACTGCCACACGTCCCCAATAAAGTCAGGTCCTAATTACTCAGTGATAAGAGCTACAAAGCAATGAGATGATAGAGCATAAAAAAGGCTTAATACTCTTGCTAATGCAGCAAGAAATCTCCTTACATGATTTTTCAGACGAATATGAAAACGTTCATGGCACCCTTGATTTATGTAATGAATTGAGAAAATGCCAAAAAGAACAGGATCCCGAAGGTGTTGATCTTTTCCTCTATCTTGGAGCAGCGATGGACTACAAATATCCCTGTATTGAGATATTGAATGAATTGATTGTCGAAACGTGGCATACGAAGCATGAGGATATAGCTCTTCTCTTGGCCCAATATAAGGTTCCAACGAGTGTTGATTTTCTCTTTACAGCAACCGGTCTAGAGTTGAACTATATGGACTATGATGAAGACTTTTCTTTGGCTAAGAAGTGTATTAGAGGAATTGCGGGTATAGGAGGAAAAAATTCAATCAACAAGTTAGAAATATTGTCACGATCGGAGGAACCAATTATAAGTGACATTTCCAAGAAACAGTTAAAAATTGCAGTAAGCCGTTTTTGAATTCCGATCCAATTGTGAACTAGAGTCATCAGAACAGGAAAGCTGTTTGTAGATGATAGTGTTGAAAGAATAAAAATTTTATCGAGCGAAAAATAACATCACATGAGTTGACCGAGCAGAGTAGTAGGAGACGTTTCGAACCGTGCAAGTAGAATGGTGGGAGACCAAAAGCGTGCGGCTGAGGTAACTTTTGGTGCGAGCAAAATGGTGGGAGACCACGCAGCGGGAGTGCATGGCAGGCAGATGCAAAGATG